>JAOPTO010000718.1:0-456032 GCA_033822845.1 Tetrapedia diversipes | reverse complement strand
AATTTCTTTCTGACAGACTAGTGACCGCAGCCCTGTCGCCAATGTTCAACTCGATAATCGGAGATGACGTGGTAATGTTGATACGAGATGCATTCGACGGCTCAGACCTTTCGACCACAAGCCTTATAGTTTCAGAGTTTTGAAGTAGATTCTGGGCGTCTACATGCCTCACATCTCTCGTGTCGTAATCGTCGATTTTCTTGATCACGTCACCCCTCTGGAGCGCTTCGTTCTCCGACTGTAAATACAAATTCTCCCATAAATAACCATGTATTCTACAGTCCACAAATATTTATTACGCGACCGTTTCATTTTTTCCGATCACAGGTGACGATCAAATTAGCAAACGTAACGATAAATTTAAAACGTGTCTAATAGCTCTAAAGGTGGTATTAGTAGTGTTAATACAAACACATGGATTTTTCAACTTTCTATAAAGCAAATCCTGTGTCGCATTCGTTGTTTAATCGTGATTAGCTTTATTTACGATTTCTCCTCTCTATTGCATTAGAATGATCATGCCAGAGAAAATGCAGTCGAGACTATCAAGAAGATACACGGGATTAGGCCAAGCATGACAGATGTATATTTATATTTATAATCGTACCGCAGATACGATTACAATACTATACATATATGTATATCTATAAGCTGTTATATTTGTTTAAGAAACGTGATCATATTTTCATTGATGATCAACAAGTTTTTCAAATAAAACAAAAGCATTTGGTTATATAAAAAATTGCTTGATTTCCAGTTTAACAGGTGCATATCGCTACGTTTAACCACAAGTTTGTGTATGTACGTTAGAAAATAACCTTCGCCCCTGCTGTTTTTTGTGATGGATACAGATTTACCTAGTTCAGATCTAATAATAACGGTAGCCAGTAACATGTACAATGTAATAATAATAGTATATCACACTTACAGATATTAGACGGTTGCTTAACAAAAATGAGGTAAAGGAACTCACACGGGTGACGACGATCGGTGTACCCAAATCAGCGCCTCCAGCAATACGTATTCCCCAAGGTTTGCCAGTGCTAGATCTTTTAAGCTTCACGATCACCGTTTGTTTCCTCGTCATGCTCTACTCCGTCTGTCAGGACAACGCAATCGCGTATTTATAACAGACAGAAATCGACAGACCGATCGTTGGATCCACTGAGCCGTTTGGTAACGAGATGGCGACGAGAGATCACAAGGAAATTGGACCGATAGAAATTTTGCTGATTTAAAAACTGGAGGTCGATGAACTGTGCGTAATATAGTCGAGAAGGGTAGAAATGATAGGAAATTACAGTGAGTAAGCTTACGCTTCTTACTAGCAAAAGAACTACTGACCGCGCACCACCACTTGATTTTGACAGACTTTGCTTCTGCGAGTTTAGTTACCCAACTACCGGCCCGCAGCTTCTACTATTCTGGCCCCATTTCGAATTGGCATACCGCGTGTATTGTTCTGGTCCGACCTGCACTCATTTCTCTGGCATTTCTGGCCTCCCTCTGTCTTTGCTATGCCTATCGATGAGATCAATAGTCTCGGGTAAAACTCAATATCATAAGATTATCAATATTTAATCATTTTCTTTTCACTTCAAATATCATTCTGCTGTAGTAACTCAAATATTTGTTAGATAATATGTGAAACTTGACCACACGGAATCAAGTAACTTTAACGTTCGATGCTGAATAAATGTAGAGAATAAAACGTTTTTTATTAACACATTCGTAAACTGAAGTAAATACCCTTTCTTTGGACTGATAAAGGAGAAATACAATGCAAGATAAACAGGATGAATATAGTTTGTCATAGTCCGTCACCACTATTACAAAGGAAATTAAATAAAGAAAATATCAGGATCTAATCAAACTAGTACAGTATACTCACATAGGTTTCGTAAAAGGTACTTATGGAAAATTTAAGAGCCATCTTCGCTTCACGAAAGAAGCTCTGTTACACACTTTCCTTTTTCTCTCTCTCTCTCTCTCTCTCTCTGTCTCTCTCGTTTACTAAATAATGCTTTCAGCTACCCGAAAGCTTCTCTCCTCTATGTGGTTTCGATCTAATTAGTTTGGCTGTACTGTAATTAATGAGACTAAATCAAGAAAAAAAGTAAGAAGAAGAAAGAGTGATAGGGGCGGGGGGAGGGGATAGTAAAAGAGAGTACGTGAAATAAACCGAGAAGAAGAGAGTGTACGTAAGTTTGATTTAAATTAGCAACCTATAGCGTGAAAGGTTAGTCAATCATAGTTTTAAAAGACTGTGTCGTTCTAGTGACTCATTTATCTCGATTTACACGATCTAAACAAAGTGTATACATATCTATCCCAATAATACGCGGACTGGCAATACGAACGACCTATTAATTGCACCTCCATACTACCATTAATCATTTAGAATGAATGTTGACGTGAATGGAGCTGATCGGAGAAAGAAAAGATTAAGAATAACGTTTGTTATAGACAGACAGTACAACTTATTACGACAAGACTACGTATAATATATACACTTTTATTTGCTATTTAAAAAAAAATTAATATCATAACAATCTATTTCATCTTTAACAAACTACTTAAAATTAATTACAAGGTATTCAAAGAATATAATATTCACCTTTACGAATATTCTTCGCTGATCGCACTACTAATTATCATTCAGCGAATTTCACTAGTACCAGCACCAATTTTATACAATTTAACGTCTCGTAAAAATCTTCCGGTAGGATGATCATTTATATAACCATTTCCGCCTAAAAAATTATACCAATTTAGAGAAGCATTTAGAATTAGTAAATTGGATAAACTAGATCAATCAAGATCAGAATTATAAATAATCTATCCAATATCTGAATTGCGTTCAGTGTTTCGTTTGTAACTCACTAGGTGATGGATAGGATTACTGCGGCACAATCTTTTCAATTGATGTGTCCTATATTGCAAGATCGAACTACAGAATACGAGTTCAATCAAACGATTCTGCTATTTGTTTTCTGGTGTGAACATAATCGAATGCCATATCACAACAAACGTGGAGAATTCTGATATGTAACATAACGGAATACAATATTTCAGAAGATTATCTTAAGACCATAATAAAGCAGAAAATATAACCTTGACGAACCTACTGATAAAGTCATTCGTTCTAAATCTAGATCGTTAAACAATACATAGATACCTTTATTTACTTACCCGAAAATATTTCTAAGTAACTTATAAGATTAGTTAATATAATTATTTAGCATAAAATTCATAAAGAAAATTACCAGGCTCTTTACAATACTTGAATACAAGTTCACCTACATATGTTGGAACCTCGCATACCTAGTTTTCCAATTTTTTGGCAATACTAAAATACTTAAAATATATATAGCAAATAACATTTTCTTTTCTAACATAACACATACATGTAATAGATATGTTGTAATATTCATTTTAATTTTTAAATTTACATGTTTTAGCAACAGTTAATGATTTCTATGAATCTATGTACGTTGCCTTACACAAAATAGCTAATACTTTTTAGGATGCCTATTATACTAAGACATTCAAATTGTATATTAACTGGCAAATCTCATTTTCAATTGGTAAAGATGAATGAATGTCCACAGAATCCTGGTGGTTATTTTATAATAAGTGAACAAGAAAAAGTAATTCTGAAGGCCTAGATCAGAAAGAACAAACTTAAAAATAGAATTATCTTAGAAATGGACAATAAGGGATGTAAGATAAAGATATTTTTTATTCTGGTATTACAGGAGAACTATTGTAAGCATATATTTACTCTGGACCAGTAAGTCAATATTTTAACTCAGTTTAATGTTCTATAGTATTGTAAGGGTATACTTTACAATACCAGGTATATTATCAAAAATTGAAACATGTGGTATAAGATAAAATGCTTGTTTGTGCCCAAAGACTAAGGGCTGTATTAACACATCAACCAATGGAGGGCCATACCAAAGAAGGTGGTTTATGGTTGGGTAAAATGCAATGAGATTGCTTAATTGAATATGGTGCTAGTATGATGTTGATAGAGTGACTTATGATATCCAGTGATGCGATTGATGTTGATGTTTGCAACAAGTATGGTTTAATGACATCTACTGATTGGTGCCACAGTTGGTGTTCTAGTTCATGTGTTTCCACCATTCCTAAGCCATATGCTTGTAAATTACTTTTTCATGAACTCCAGTCTATGAATATTGTTTAACATTGAAAAATTATTGTGAAAAACTTTGTGTGCCTAAAGTACAACTATATAACATACATAACACATACAAGATACTAAAATTTATATATAAATATATAACACATGTGGTGTTTATTAACTTTTTTTTATTTTTTTTTTATATACAAAAATATCATTAAACATTTTAGTCAATATATTAAAATATTGTAATTTTTTGTACTGGAAGACATTAAAATAATGATATTTAAAATTAAGTTATTTATCAATCATAGTATATATATAATTTATAACGTGTATAAATATAATAGATGAATCAAGTTATCTATATTTTGAACTGATACAGATCTCTACATGTAACTATACAGGGTGTTCGGACAGCCCTGGGCTTAAATTGAAAGAGTAACTCCCTGAGACATTCTAAGACGAAAATCAAGAGTAACGATTTTGCATTTGAGGCTTTGTTTACGAGTTATAACTAGTTAAAGATATCGTTTAATCCGGACCGTTCGACTCTTGAGAGCGGGTAACCAAGGCAACTCGGTCGGTAACGTCGCTGAGTCCACAGTGAAGCTCAAGCGTCGAACGGTCCGGATTAAACGATATCTTTAACTAGTTATAACTCGTAAACAAAGCCTCAAACGCAAAATCGTTACTCTTGATTTTCGTCTTAGAATGTCTCAGGGAGTTACTCCTTCAATTTAAGCCCAGGGCTGTCCGAACACCCTGTATACAGTAGACCGATTTAAGCTGATCATTTAACTTACTTTCTTTGCTACTAAAAATGAGAAGAAATAATTTGAAGGAATTTGTATTTGGCAATGACAAAGTCTGTCTACATAAACTATATAAAGATAATAATTTCAAGACATTTTTTTATCATCTTCATTTTGGGTGTAACTTCCGAAATTATATAAATTTCTCATAATCATTTTTTTTTGTTTTAAATAGTAGCAAAAATGCTTTAAATGTTCAACTCAACTTAAATATTAGCAAATACTATTAAGTATTAGAACTATAGTTGTACATATACTTTTTAAAAATTCAGTTAAGTCATATAAGAGGTTCAGCAAATAAGCAAATTTCTGGATTTTCAATATAATTCTTATTTTGTATTAAACGTAATTCAATTTTTCTTGCAGGCTGGATCTCCTTACCTTGGTATGCTAATAATAAACATTAAAAATTATCTTCAGTTTCTATTTTTACATAAACAAATAATTTGTGTAAGTACCTTGGGAATATTCATATGTTTTCAGTAGAATACTGTATAAAGAATTTACAGTCTTTTCAATGGCAGTTTTCATATCATCCTGCAAATGTGTGTGAGCTAAAAATAATGCAGCAAAGAGATCTCCAGAACCAGTAAAACTACTTGGTATTTTTGGAATGTCTATTTTTATTAATTTATCATCTGCAATCAAAATGAATTATTATATTTCAAAAGGTTTATTTATTTTAAATGTCAATTTCACTATCTCCTTACTTTTCTTTGTACTAACTATTCCAGTTAATCTATTATCAATTTCTGCTGATGATACAGCTATAATTTCTGGACCAATCTTATGTACTTCTTTTATAGCATTTTGCAATTCAGATACTGTATTGATTTTCATGTTGCTTAATAATCTAAAATTATTAATGAAATATTAAGTTTAGTTTCTATAAGACTTATGAATGTATATAACTTACTCTAATTCAAATTGATTTGGTAGTACAATATCAGCCAACGGTACAATCTTTAGTCTATAAATGTCTTTTAATGCTTCGGGAACATACATTTTTCCATTATCTCCCATAACAGGATCACATACTTGCGTTACAAAAATCAATGATTAATATTAAATTACATACGAATAAATTAATATTATTAATCTACTCATATTTTTAGTTAATAAGTTATTTACCGTATATAAGATTTGGATTTCTATCTCTTAATGTATGAACTACATCTGTTATCTTTCTTAGAAATGAAGCAGAACCAACATATCCAGTCAGTAAATGAGTGTAATCATCCAAGTCATTCTGTACTAAGCCATTTATTAAATCCTCTGGAAATTTAGAATTATTTATTCTAAATACCACTTTATCCTTAACATTCTTTCTAGAATGATATCTTACCTAAATCTTTATCATTTAGTACTTGACCTTTAAAAACTTTGTATCCAGTATGATTAGAAAGTTGTACAGAGTTAATCGTATCTACTTCAAATCCCAATAGCTGAATAGAAAAAGTCAAAATAATTTTCATTCTATATTAAAGCATTCACAAGCTTATTTTTTGTAAATATGTACCATCTAATGCAATTATATTTATAGAGGGACGAGTAACTGACTAAGCATGATAAAGCAATATCAATGACGTTATACGAATTTTATGACAGTGCATGGAAAGTTTCTCGATTTATAAGGAGAATATGTAGTTCACCTGTAAAGGAAATGTTGCACTTTTATTACCAACGTAACCGGACACTACATGACTTTGTATCGAAAGAATTCGTGGTGTTTTTTTGGAGCCCATACTGGTTAGCTACTACTACTGGCTACTACACAAATGCACTTAACAACTCACAGTATCTGAAACAATTATGCAATCTGCACTTCACTAGTGCTGTTAAGCAATTTGTACTGTAGGGAGCAGAATGTGACTCCCGCATATTACCACCACGTGGCGTGGTTGAAGACAGCATCGTCAACCATAGAACATGGACGCTAGAGTCGGTTAGGGAAAAATCCCTAGGGCTTCCGGCGATTCCGCCAGCCACCATGAAAAAGGTAGTCTCAGGAATACCCGCGTGGAGTTAACACGTAGAATAAAGTGAGACCAGAACCAGAGCAAGAGTCTAGTTGATTTCATACCTTTCCTCTAGCGTAGGATAAAACCTACAGTACGTCCCGGACGAGACGATAGAAAAATGTATACGATTGCCTGGGGTGTCCCACCTTTGATAAAAACTCGCCAGTAGTTTGCTCTAACGCCAGCGATATATCGGGCGCGAAATCTTAAAAATTAAGGTGAAACGTGTCGAAAGTTTAGAGATACCACCGAAAGGTTTCAACTGTTATTAAATTGTGGTCAGGAACATGAAACACTGTTTTTATATCTATTTCTTCATCATTTGTTATATAAATTACTTCTGATTTTTCGGAAATAGCAGTTAACTTTGAGTATCTTTGAGTATCATTTCTGTATCAATACATCAATATTTGATGAGAATGAGTAAAGCTTTCGGGTTTTTTTCAGTAATGTTCAGTATTTTTTTACTTTGGTTTGGAGTTTGGTTTAGTTTGGAGTTGCGAAATATGCCCCAAAAAAAACATTCAATTTCGCTAAGTTACCTAAGTTTAGTGCGAACCACTTCACAATTTTATCAACACTTTCACAATTTAGTTTTTATTTTAAACACCATGAATTTTGCAAGCTTATCACATACTACATTGGTAACATTAAAAATAACACTAAAATGTTGAAAGGATTTGTGAGTCTCAAAACTTTTGGACAAACAAAGATATATGTACGGATTAATGTTCAATTAATTTTTATTAATATCATAAATTTACGTTAGGGACGATATCGTGACGTTACTTATTTCAAATTCGCGCTGAGTCGTACTGCGCAATCGCGGCCGGCTGCTGGTCCGTGACGCCGACCGAGGTGACCCTTTCCAGCGTGGGACGCCATCGCGTACGGACGTTTGACAGGTCGAACGAAACGCGTCTCGCATAATCGCCAACCATAAACGCGTTTCTACGAGTTATAGCTTCGTGATTTCGCGTAATTTAACCCGTTCGCTACTATTAACGGTCGGGAGTGTTAGATTTTTATTTTTATTTGTTTTTATATCACCAATTCGATACAAATTCAATTCGCCTACAGTATTTCGCGACCGGGAGTGTTAGACTTTTATCTTATATTTTTTTTATTAACGAGTTGTGGTTCCTGGATATAGGACTGCATCCTGGATACTACTGATGCTACTGATCTACCCGATGCAGGCTATGGGGACTATAGAAGACGCGTGATGCTAATCGACATACGGTGAGTCACATATTTCATTGTTCTTCCGGTTCCCAATCATGTCGTAGGATGAATGGTCCGAAACGACACGGGAATTGGTCGTATTTTTGCTTATTATTGCGAGCATAGTGACCACGAGTATTTTATTACTCGTGTACATTGATATATTATTTGTCAGGGCTTTCTTGTGTCTCGCGGTTGCATAAATTTATTACATCCATTACTGTTTCATATGATTTAATAATTTTACACAGCTTCATTGTATTCGGTATTATTACTTGCGTTAGAATTTCATATTATTTCATAATGAAGCTTCGATCTGTTACGCGCAAAAACTTTCGAAGGACGTTCGGGCTTGCTTACATACTGTAAACAAGAAAGCATTTCGCGACGAGCATGCAAGTGGTATCGAAGCGACAGCTGTTGAACACTTGTTCATTGTTTTCGATTCTTAGAATTGTCGCTTCGATAACGCTACCACTCTAGGGTTTTTTTAATATGTTCATTCAGAGCTTGGAAAAATATTTCATGTAGCAAATAGAATGCAGTCTACTCTATATTAAAATGTTATAATAAAGTATAAGTATCATACATGAATTAGTTAATATGCATATATTAATATTTTAATTATATTAATATATAAGTGCATTATAATATAATAGTTAATCCAATTCGAAGAAATTTTCAAGTAGCATGTAACAATAGTTTCTTAGTAATCTTGAAAATATTAAAGTCCGATTTTAAAATATTCTCTTTTCCAAATTTTACCTAGCTCTGAATATTTGCCCTTTCCCTTTCCATTTCTCCATCCTAATAATAAAATAAATAAAATGTGTGAAATAAATAAAGTGAATAAAACAAATAATACCCTTCCTTGTGTTTAATTATTCTTTCCTCTGAAAAGTCTTAGATCGTTAGCTATGTCACTAATTATATTTTTAGCTGGGATTCATAGCACACATGAAGACGCAAGGTTAGTGATATTTTTACGTTAAATTATATAGCAGCCTATATGCAATAGGATAGCGAATTATCCATGATGCAATTCAAATTTAAATTATCTGTCAGGTCAAAATTAAATACATATTAGAGGCTTTAATTTAAATACATATTTTGTTTACAAATTTACAAATGAGCAATTGAGGGAATTTAGTATAGATTGAAAATTCTTATTCAAATATTGGAACCTTGAATCTAAAAAATTATATCTAGAAATTTTTAATTCAATAATTAGTGCTGCATTGAGTTCTTTATTTGTTCCATTGTTCTTTCAAAGTTTGGTTTTTCGAAAGCTTTTTTTTACGCACATAGAGAATAATCAGATATTCTTATATAAACTGTGGATGTTTATGCAAATGAATATTTTTATTAGTACAATTAAAGGAAATGAGTTTAAATAAGAAATTTATTTCGTCTTCTAAATATCATAAGCTTTAAATTATTTTGTATATTAAGTATATTTCGTATTTCTACATTTATTTATAGTTCCCATAAATGCATAAACATCTATGGTTTAATCGTGAGCTGCTACTAATATTTTCTCGAATTTATCCTTATCTATTTTCATTCAAATATTATAGTCTTGAATTTAGGAATAATATCTATAAATTTAAAATTCATTAATTAGTGTTTCTTTGGATTCTTTATTTGATGTGTTGTTCTTTCGAAGTTGTTTAGTCCGGAAGCTTTTTTTTTAACGCACGTAGGGAATAGTCGAACATTCATAAAGAAATTGTGTATGTTTATGCAAATTAATATTTTTATTAGTACAATTAAAGGAATCGAGCTGAAATAAAAATTTATGTTTTGCACATTGAGTGTATTTCTTGCTTCTACATTTATTTGAATTTCCAATTAATGCATAAACATCTATGGTTTAATATCGAGTTGCTGCAAATGTTTTGTCGAATTCATTCTCATCTGCTTGCCGAAGAAGAAGGAAATCTGCAGCTGTATCTTCGAAGAGGCCCGACATATTGTCACGAAGAGGGCTGCAACGTAATGGTTGTCCATATTAGAATAGGCATTCTGTTCTACGATGGACAATCATTTTTTGTTTTACTTTGTCACTATGCTCGCTATGTGTTCTTTATCTATTGTCCAAAATCGAGAAGTACTAACACAGATTTCGTTCCCAAATAAAATATAATATTATTCTGTACAAGTTTTGAATATTCAATTTTCAATTAATTAAAACATTCCTGTGTACTACTTGATATTTGGGTCATTTATTGTTTAATGTAAGCGGTAAGTCTTTTTTTATCGTTTCTACTTGCATTTTCGAGAGCATATAAAGTGCTTCATCTAATATTTAAATCATAATTACGAATATTCAACTTTTAACTAAAACTTAAAGCTTATTAAATTGGTGTTGCAAATTAATACAGCCTCTCAAGTTTTCTGATATGAATATTTTACTTTATCTGATATTTCAAACTTATTAAATTAATATCTTGTATCATAAGAGGCTCTCGGGTATGTTCCCGATTTTTTGTTTTGAAAATTGTCACTTTATTTCGGAAAAAGTAATGGTTTTGACAAATGCTTAAATTAGATCTGTTAACATCCACAGTATTGTAATATTATTGGAACAAAATACATTAATTTCAATTCCAACATTAAAATTCTTAATTTACAAATAATAATCAATTTTTTAATTACAACGTTTTAATTTAAAAATTTTTAAATCATTAATTAGTATAAGTACTCCTTTGGGTACATCGCAAGATCTGTTAGTCTTCTCAGAGCTGTTTAGATTTTCGGAAGCTTTTTTTTTAACGAACGTAGGGAATATTCAAACATTTCTAAGTGAACGTGTAGTTTAGAAAAATTTATAATTTGACGAACTATGTTAAAAATATTTAAATGCTACAACCTATAAATTAGTTTTAATATTTTATATATTTTACGTATTGCATTTTCTATTTCGTATTCGTTTCGGTTTTCCATAGATGTTTCGCTGGATGATGAAGTCACAAAGAGGCTTGCCAGAAGATCTCGGAATTAGTATCGCGAATTAGAATTGTAGGTTTTGTCCACGGGTTTCTTCCGCTTTTCAGAGAGTTTCGAAAATAGTCAGTCTATAGGTTCAACCAATTTAGGACTTACGGAAAATAGGATCTACGAGGGGAGGGTTTAGGGATTTACAATTTAAAGAATTTAGAATAGGGGGATAAAGGGTAGGGAGTATCTTGATTCAAACCCTCCGTTTAGGCGGAGTTTGGTTTACTAAAGTTAGTTTAGTAGTCTGCTAGTACCATTAAATTTGGTACCTTTCGTTCAGTAGTCAGCGTGGCCGTGGCGCGTATATACTCTCAGGGCCCTCCGTTCACGCGGAGCTTGTTTGTTGAAAGGTCTCAGCCACGTTGCATTCGCGTGCTTTTTTATTTGTTAGGGGTACCGGGGGTGGGTTTCGCGGTCGTGACGTTGGGGGTACGCGGTCGTAACGTAGGGGGTACGCGGTCGTAACGTTCGCGGTACGCGGTTTAAGGGATGGATTCAAACCTTCCGTTCACGCGGAGTTTGGTTTAGTAAAGTAGTAGTCTGTAAGTACCTTTAAATTTGGTACCTTTTGCCCAGCAGTCAGCGTGGCCGTGGCGCGTATATACTCTCAGGGCCCTCCGTTTACGCGGAGCTTGTTTGTTGAAAGGTCACAGCCACGTTGCATTCGGGTGCTTTTTTATTTGCTAGCGTATTCCGGGGGTGGGTTTCGCGGTCGTAGGGTTGGGGGTATATGGGGGAGGGGGGTGGGAGCAAACCCTCCGTTTATGCGGAGTTTGGTTTAATGGTTCAATTCTGTACATTTTGGTACATTCAGTCCGGGGGCCAGTCTGTTTCTAGCGCGTATATACACTCAGGGCCCTCCGTTACCGCGGAGCTTGTTTCGTTGAAAGGTTATAACCAGGCTGGACTCGGACTTTTTTGGTTAGGTTAACGCGCGCGAGGGTTGTGGGAGTGGTGGGTTTAGGGAATTCGGTGAGCAGGCGCGCGTGGGGTTCTATGGGTGTAGAGTCAAGGGGTATTAGTAGGGGCAAAGGTATAGAGATAATCGGTGTAGGAATACGGGACACCAACCAATCGGCGTGGGTTGTGGGAGTAGGACTCGGGGCGTTTTTTGCTAGGGGTGTAGGACGAGGGTGCATCGCGTTTAAGGGGTTTATGGGTTTAGAGTCGAAGGGTGTAGAGGTTAGAATCACGTTTAAGGGGTTTATGGGTTTAGAGTCGAAGGATGTAGAGGTTAGAATCACGTTTAAGGGTAAGCGGTTTTGTGCGTGTTAGATTCCGTGGATCAGGGGGTAACAGTATAAGGGTGGGGGCTTTGCGGGTATTCGGGTCTTCGGTGGCGCGAAGTGCGGGGTGTGGGTTCAAACCCTCCGTTCACCCGGAGTGGATTCAAACCATCCGTTCACACGGAGGTTGGTTTAGTAGAGTAGTCTTATAGTACTTTATAGTACTTTGTATTAGATAATCAATTGTGGCCGTGATGCGACCCCTCCGCCGGGGGCCGTCGTGCACAGGTGTGATCCTTCCAGCATTTCAGGGTCCTCCGTTCACGCGGAGCTTGAGTGCGTTTTAGCGTTATAGCCACGTTGAATTGGGGTGCTTTTTTATTTACTTTTGTATTTGCCAACGGTTTCCGGGGGTTGGGTAAGGGGCCGTAGGGTGGTGGGGGGTACGGTAGGGAGGGGGGTGGGCGCAAACCTTCCGTTTATGCGGAGTTTGGTTTAATTGTTCAATTCTGTACATTTTGGTACATTCAGTCCGGGGGCCAGTCTGTTTCTAGCGCGTATATACACTCAGGGCCCTCCGTTGACGCGGAGCTTGTTTCGTTGAAAGGTTATAACCAGGCTGGACTCGGGCTTTTTTTGTTAGGGCAACAGGTGTGGGTCGTGGGAGTGGTGGGTTTAGGAAATTCGGTGAGCAGGCGCGCGTGGGGTTCTATGGGCGTAGAATCAAGGGTGTAGAGGTGTTAGAATCACGTTTAAGGGTAGCGGTTTTGCGCGTGTTGGGTTCCGGTGATCAGGGGTAATATTATGAGGGTGAGAGGTTTTACGGGTACGCGTTCCGGAGATCACGGTAATAGTATAAGGGTGAGGGTTTTTTTGAGTATTTGGGTCTTGGGCGCTGAGGTAAAAGTACAGGGGAAGGGGGTGCTGGGATGGGGGGCAGGGTGGGTGGGTCTCGAAGCGCAGTCACCTCCTCGTGGTGAGACCTGGTAATTGGTGTTGGTTTTCCATTGAGTAATCGGTGGAATACCACACCAAGCTAAGAACTGCGCAAGAAATTTATGGTTCAATTAATTTTGAATAAAACTTCTAATCTGATAATTTGTTGGACATTTAATAATTTTAAAATAAAGATAAAGTAAGTATATCGCGGTTGTACGGTCCTATTATTCAACGTATAGAGAACATTAAGTTGAATTATCGTGTTATCCAATAAACTGTTTGATTGAAATATGCACATTTTTATATGCGTTGCATACCTTCACAGATAATTTTCTAATAATATTATTTTCTAATCGCAAAAAAATACTTTTTGAGAGTAATTTAGTATCAGTTTGCACCGTGACATTTTGAAACTCGTAGTAATAGTTGCAAGAGTTGCAACTATTGGTTTCCGATTTATAAATTTTATCACATATTTGAACGCTTAATATTGAATATAAAAATAAATATTTTTACAGAACTCGTCTAGACCTGGAAATGAACAACAGGACAACTTGCAGCATCGGAATTCTCCAGAAGAAATTACACACATATTACAAAATTAGATTATTTATTGTAAAATTATTTTATACAATGTATTTTACAAAAGTCGTAATAAATTATATTAATTTAACAATATTACAATGCTCTATCATTTAAATCCTCTCCTATCTCATCTAAGATAATATAAAACAATATCCTGCAAAAATTAAACATAAGATTCGAAAAAACTAATAAAAGACTTGAAAAAATAAAAAAAATAACGAAATCTGTACAAAATTTCCGAGAAACCGCGAAATTCCAAGAAATGACGTCAAATTCCGAGAAAAATATTCCGTGCCACCTCCTCGGTCGTTATGTTCTCCTAATACAAAATCTCGATTTTCGGAGCAAAGTACGGTTGCGACTCGAAAATTCCGAGAAACTGCGAAATTCCAAGAAATGACGTCAAATTCCGAGAAACCGCGAAATTCCAAGAAATATATTCCGTGCCACCTCCTCGGTCGTTATGTTCTCCTAATACAAAATCTCGATTTTCGGAGCAAAGTACGGTTGCGACTCGAAAATTCCGAGAAACTGCGAAATTCCAAGAAATGACGTCAAATTCCGAGAAACCGTGAAATTCCAAGAAAAATATTCCGTGCCACCTCCTCGGTCGTTATGTTCTCCTAATACAAAATCTCGATTTTCGGAGCAAAGTTCGGTTGCGATTCGAAAATTCCGCGCTCGAGAAATACCGAGAAATGACGTCAAATTCCGAGAAACCGCGAAATTCCAAGAAGTGACGTCAAATTTCGAGAAACCGCAAAATTCCGGGAAATCGCGAAATTCCAAGAAAAATATTCCGTGCCACCTCCTTGGTCGTTATGTTCTCCTGATACAAAATCTCTATTTTCAGTGAAAGATTTGGTTGTGATTCGAAGATTCTGCGCCCTAGAAATTCCGAAAAATTACGTCAAATGATGAGATCTCCGCACCATAATTGTATAAAATGTAATATTCGCAAAGACAATACCAATTAAGATCTGAAATGAAAGTTCCTACAAAAGAAAGTAGTACCTACATAATTTTTTAATTTATATTTCTTTATGCTGTATCATAAAATTTATTGTTTGTCTGTTGAAAATGTAGTATAGTAATACACTTTAAATATCTCGTATATTACATGGATTTATTACCCATTGAAAGATACATCATAGAATCAGGTATTTCATTTCGGCCCACCTTTAGGTTTATACACTGCATACGGTAAGTAGGTAACTTTAAGGAATGCGTTTAAATGAACTGAATCGTAACAAAATCCACATAAATAGAAAATATGAGGCCTAGAAAAGAAGGTACATGCGTGAGAATTCTTGAATAAACGCTGCAAATATATATTTTTGCAAACTAGATTTGAACGATTTTGTGGACACTGAAACACTATAACCATCTCGCGGCGATCGGGTGGTACTGATTTTCGTCTACCTGTCACTTACAACCTATTAAAAATACTAAAATTTCTCAACTTAATGACAAGCCATTTAGATGATTGGCTGCTCAAATTGAAGGTAAACATCTCTGTAACTAGAGATTAATCATATCGTATCAAAAGCAAGTCAGACTTTAGAGAAATACGAATTAAGTAAAAGGTAAACGAAGGATGTGATTTTAAATTTTCGCGCATAAATTAAGTGGCTTTAGTTTGCGTCTCCATCTATTGATGAATGATTGAAACTGTTAACGAAGTAGTTCGATTGTTTACCGTATAGGTGGCGCAGCTATGTCGTTTTTTTTTCTCTGTCTCTTTTTATTGTTGGTAAAAATGTGCGAGTTGTTTGCGCGTTTATTTGATAGATGGCAGGTCTTGTCAAAGTCAGTTACCACTTTTACTTACTTGTCGATAAATGTTTATTACCAGTTTGGACCCTTTTTGGAGAGATGGCATTACTAACGTTTTTAAAGAGTTTTAGATATGCGGGAAATTTTAAAATAAGTTTGTGTAGTGCGAAAAGATAAATTGTATAATTATTGTATGCCGCTATAAGTTGCTAATGCTTAACCGTATGTGTATGTACGCATACATTTATTGAACTGCAACGTGTAAAAAAATTAAAACATTAATTAAAAAGAAAGGAATAAAATGGTATGATATAACATTCGTAAATTAATTTGATAACTTTTATAGCTGTTATTTCTATAATTCGACATTGGTTGGATTTCAGCGCTTCAAGAGCGAGAGAGAGACTTTCATTTGCTTTCTCTCTCGATTTCCCGAAGTTGCCTGTAACGCTGAGCTCACGTACACTCGTCTCCTGGTACAGCGTGCATGGCGGAAGGGGGTATTCTTGAGAACTCCCGTCCTCATTTCGGTATCACAGTTTGGTACTTGCCAGTGTGGCATTAAATTTTAATAGATGTGTTGCGAAACATATTTTTATCTATAATCCCATTCTGCATCAATTATTACGCAAAATGTATTACGATGCTTTGGCACAAATTGAGGACAAAAAAAACCGAACTATTGTTTCCGCCAAGGTTTGTTACACTTTAGTAACGAATTTGGTATCACTTATGCTGCTAGGCTTGATATGTTTTTAATTCAAATTTTGATACAAACCTTTACTTGCTATTGCCGCCAATGTGGTATGAAAGCTTGATATACCAATCCAACAACAATTTGGTAACATTTTAATAAACAACTTCTACAGTAGGTTTGGAAAAAATGGTATCAACAGATAAGGCTAGCGGTGTATTTCATTTTATTCTTTAATTTTGTTATTGTATGCTTTTAAGAAATTCTTGTAAGTGTTAAGAGATTAATTACAGCTCTAAAAAGACATGAAAAATGTATAAAAAGTAGAAACAGGGATAAATCTCTACCAAATTTAGATTATACTTGAATTACAAAAAGTTACTGTTCAAATATAAGGAAATATTCAATTCATCTCAGCACACATTTGTAAGATGCACAGTTTAAATTGATCTATCTACGAACATTTCATTTGATGAGAGCATCACGGTTCTTAAAATGATCGCAGTAGTTGTTGTTTCTTTAAAGAATATAGCAAGATGGCGACATGTTTAAAGCGAACGTCAAAACTGTTTGATATTTCTTTGACGCAATCATCGGTGGGTATTAGTCTTCGAGATTTATTGTGTCCGGTGTGTCGCAGCATCCTAATCGAACCAGTAACATTGCCGTGTACACACAATCTTTGTTTAAAATGTTTGAAGGGTACTTTTGAACACAATAGCTTGAGCTGTCCTCTCTGTAGAGTACGAGTCGGTTCTTGGCTACGTACAGCAACAAAAACCGAGACACTAGTTAATAACAATCTTTGGGAGCTAATTCGAACCAAATTTTCCAAAGAAGTTGAAAACAAATACAACGGTGACGACAGAAATATTGATTTGGATGCTGGTGAGTTCAATATAAAACAAGATAAACAAACGTAACATAACCTCTATAAGAAACAATTATACTCAATTATATGAATACATTACATACAAAAATGAGGGGTACAGCAGAAAACAGGCACATGCCACGATTTCGGTATTTTTTGCACCATTATTTTGTTTTTGTAATCTAATATTAATCCACATGTCAATAACTTTTGCTATTTATCATTTGACTTATGTATCATTTGAAATAAATATAATCAAATATAAAATAATATTCCCTTCAGTATATAGTCTTTGCATATGAAAATATGGCATGTGCTTGTGTTCCATTAGATACAACTTGGAACAGGGAAAAAAAATTTTCTTTTTATTATCATTATTTATTGCTATTAGATAAAAATATGAAGCATTATTTAAAACTATGTGTTTGTTAATGAATAATATAGGTGTAATATAAACTGTTTATTTTTATGCAGACTTCACCAGTGCTAATAAAATACTTAGTTCAGCTGGAGAAATTCGACAAGAATATGAAGTGCAACTTCAAATGGCAGAGGAAGAAATACGATGTCAGAGAAAAGCTGAACAGATAGCTAGTGAAGCTTTAATTCGCAAAATCCAAGAAGAAGAACAGCAACATCAATTAGCTCAATTAACTCAAGATCAGTTAATTGCTAAATCATTGGTAAAAAAGCAACTTGTGGACAAACATAAAGAAGTATCTAAATATAATAACTCTTTTATTGTATCTAATAGTTCTTTTCATGCTTCAAAATTTAATGTTGCCACTATGACTGAGGTGAATTCATGTAAAGCAGAACCTCATAAATCAAAGTATAGAAAAACAACTGTTTTGGAGCCTCAAGATAATTCTGAATTGAGCACCTCAAATACTGCATCAGTATCTAAAATTTGTACAGAAAAATATACTTCGAGTGTAAAAAATAATATAGAATTGTCTAGTGTGTGTAATGATTCTGCAAGTAAATTTTGTTGTCAAAAATCAATACCTGTATATAATACAATTTCAAGGACGCTAAAACATCAGACAACAAAAATAATAGAACCATGCATCTCAAATTGTTCATTGGAACCTAAGAAGTCCAATTCAAAAATATATGGTACTCAGAGTAAAGAAGAATTGCACATACCAAGCGATGTTGTGAATAGTAAAAAGAAAAGTTTAGGAGTAGAAGTATACGTGTCTTCGGGAGATGACGACGAAAGAATGGGAAGCGCCGAAAGTGCCGGAAGTCATGATAGTATTAATCAAGAAATTCATCATTTTAAACCTATCAAGGCTATGCCAAGAACACCATTAAAGATATCTACAGGTTGAATTACATTTCTATTGCATTTTTGTCGTATTTTTAAATTCTTGTTGTTCTTCGTATAATTTGTATAATATTGTATTACAGATGGGAAACAAATAGATCCCAAATTAATTAGAGTTGTTCCTATTCTTAAGAGGATATCTAATGTGGTACCTAAACCTCCATCTCAGGTTCATATAAAACGAATTATTGGATGTTCCTGGAGTGCATTTCGAGGTAGGTTAATTTTATCGTAAAGCAACATAATTTTTAAAGTATGGTAAAAATTTCGAGCTTTATAACATACAATTATGGTTTTGAACACTGTAGGAAAAGCTAAACAGAATTCTAAAGATAAAAATATGTGTAAGGAAGAAATTGAACAGAAACCATCGACGTCGTACGATCAACCCTACATTATTGCTGGCAAAACAACAAAATGTCAAATCCGTGAAAGCATTCAGAAACTTGATTTTAATTCAGGAATAACGTTTGATTCTAATAAAAATTATGCTAAGAGTGTGAATAAAGCAATTAATGGTACTAAAGTTAGTAAAAATTTAATAATGGAAGAGCACAGAGATATTAGGAAGGTACAAAAATCGTGGAAACCTCATATTAGAAACAGTATGGTATGTAAATCTAAAAGGCAAAGAACATTGTGGAATAGAAAAGATGTTAAGACTGCAACAAATACGAAACATATGAGTAGTAATACCGAAGTAAGAAATTTGACTTCATCTGCATCTATAAAAACAATTTCTCCTTCCGATGAAGAGTCCGAAGTACAAAAAGAGGATGAGATAGCAATCGAAAATATTGCAGAAAGAATAAAGAAAAGAAAAATAAACATGATTAAAAAGAATACCAATGGAGTATCTTCTTTAAATCCTGGTTTAGAAACAATTGCGAGAAGAAACACGAAAAAGAGATTATGCAGGAAGGAGGAATTTGAATATAACATGAACGACGACGTTCCTGTTACGATACAAAAAAGGAATAGGAATACGTTTACTAGAACTGCCTTATCCAAGTCGAAACAGCGAAGTCGAATATATTCGGCAAAACAGTCGGGTACAGAAAGGTCTGAAAGCAGTGATCACTTTATAGGAATTAATCGGCAAATTAACAATTCTGACGTAAGAAAAACAAGCCGGAAGATAAAAGTTATAAATAGTGGATCGGATATAACATACGAAAATACAGATCGTAACAATTGTAATTTGTCCGAATCTTGTAGTGGTAGGCATGAGTGTGTGTCAGAAAATAATAATACGAGTGAAACAGGTACGATAATAGAAAAAGGTACTCTTTCGGACGAAGAAATTATCAAAGAGCAAGAACGGATGGAGAGGTTAGTTCTACAAGAAAAAGAAGATTTCGAATTGGCACAAAGATTGCAAGCAAAATTCGACGAAATGGAAAGAATAGCTGGTCGTACCAGACGATCTAAAAAGGCGATCGAAAGTGAAACAATTGAATTAGATTTGTACAAAATTGATGGTGGGAAAAATGTACAGAAAGCAATGAATTTACATACTGCCAAACCACCAATTCTCAATCATACTATAAATCCTAAGGCTAAAAAGCGTGGTAGACCTTCGAAGCGTGTAAAATAAAATAATCTACCTATACCGACCCGTTATATTTGCGAACTGCGAACCTTCCAAATGGATGTTCCTATAAATTATAAAAGAAAGGTTTGAATTTCACCTTGTACGATATTTTACCTATCTCAATCGAATTATTTGCGTCGCTTGACATGCGTACCTGGATATATTAATGGGACTGTAAAAAGAAACGAAAGATTTCACTGCGTTTAGAAAAACGTTTAATAAATTTACAAGATGATTCTCTCGCTAGAAAACATAAAAGTATACATCTGTTCTTTCGTACGGCTCTGATAAACACCCGGCCGTTTTTCTTCGACTTTAACTGATCACGGCCTAGGCAATAATTCTCCTCCTGCTTGGCCTAGTTGGTTATCTTAAGATCAGTTGTGCACCGAAAACGTTGGATGCATTGCGTCTTTAGGCTGTCATCCACTTAACAGCAGAACATCAGACCAAAGGCGATTAATTGTTCAGGCATTGGTACTGTTTGCCGCACATTTAACGCACTGGCATCGATGCCGCATCCGGTATATATGTTGCATAGGATGAAAATGTTCGCTAATCACGTCGCGAGCAACTAATTGCCTTGTTGTCCACGACCAACGTACAATCGTTGTCTAACCGGTAAAGGCGTTCTAGCCAAGAACCGTGCTGGCGTCGAGGCGATATGGAGGATCGTCGGTGCTATACTATTACGGATAAATGAACCCATCCACGTTTAAACTACGTATGATGTGTAATGTCAATTCGTTGATGCGTGAACTGGAGCCGATCAGTTGTGGTCGAAACGCTGTTAAACAGCCGACGGTCCTTACATACACGTTCGTTTATACCAACATCACAATTATATAGGTCGTTGATAATATTTCGCATTGATCTGTGGGCACCATTACTTAGTAACCGATTCTCAATCGTTCACCCTTATTCTCACACTTTTCTGGCAAGAAAATCACCTTGTTTGTAATCTTGTTTCATATATGTTTTAATCACATTCGATGTTAACAAGCGACGTACAACATTGAACGCGATCGCAATATGATGAGCCTTTCTGAAAAGCAACTACTCTGAGAAAAACAACTCGAGCATCTTTATTCTTTATTCTCTTTAAATTCTCTAAATAATTAAGAGAAAACAAAGTCGACTAACTGTATAAAAGATGGGATTCTTGAGATTAAAATTGTAGCTTTAAAAGGTTATTATGTTGAAAAGTAATATACAAGATATACAATAATACGTACTATTATCGCGTTGTCTGATAAGATATGAATGTGAATTGCGATTAGGTATTCGTTGTATGAAAAGCTAATTAGTTTTTCCTTGTTTAACTTAACGAAAAAATATATAATTGTACGAGAAATTTTTGTAAGTTGTAGGTCAAACAAGATTGAAATATGTTTTATAGAATACATATTTTTTATCTGTAGTATCATTTATAGAGATTTCGGTTATTTAACTATCTTGTGATCGGTTAAACTTCAGATTTACCGTGATAAAAGTTTGCAGATAAAATAAAAATTTGATTAATTCTAAAAAACGATCAATCGTGCGAATCATGCAAGCCTATTTTCATCTAATTTTAGAGGCTAGTAGTATTCTCAACATTTAATTGAACTTCATAGACAGATATATTTTTTTAAAGAATTTTTTAATTGAAAATAATTAAAAATCGTATTATTAATACCGTATACGATCATCTTATGTTACTCGTAATACTTGTAATTGTTGCGTGTATTACTACTTTATTTTTCCTACTTCCATATTATCTTCTTTTATTTGCTTTCCATTTTTCTCTTATGCTGCGCTTTAATACATCGAATATTAAACAACTAATCTTTCAGAAATATTACAACTGAGTTTCATTAGCAAGGTAAAAGACGAAGGGCTACTACTACAGCCATAAGCTATGTTTTGTTCGAAAAGCTTCGAACTTAAAATATAATAATTATTGTTATTTAAATATTTTATAGTTATAAAACGAATTAGTAATATTGATGGAGTGCAAATTATCTTTGACGAATGATGAAAATCCGAAAGAGAGAGAATCCGCGCGCGTATGAGTGAGTGTTCGAGCGCGTGCGTGCGTGTGTGTGCGCGTGTGCGTGTCTGTGTGTCTGTGTAAGAATTATGTTCCGCTTAATTGAAAAGAATTCGTGGACGCATATATTATCAAAGTGCTTTAACGATAGTTTGGATAGCGGTGTTGTGCCGTATGTTGTTACGCGACAATAGAGATATATTCGCCAGATATCATAGAGTTAGATTTATTTCTTATTCCGTCAATAGTGATAGTCTTTCACTTTTTTTATATGAACTGTAGTTATAATTAATTATATTGCAACACTAGTTAACGTGTACGTTCAGAGGAAACGTATGTTTGTAATATTTGAAAGATTTAGGGAAAACATTGAGTGAATTAAGATCGCTTCGAATACGAGTTACATTGCACAATCGTATTAAAAATGTGAATCAATGTGGATACGAAATTAAACGAATTGTAAGATTTACGAATGTATAAAAAACTGTTTACACATAAATTGATTGTACGATATTATCGAAAAAAAATGTGTATCGTTGAATAAAGATTAACGAGATACGTATAGTTGAGACTCGAAAACAGAGAATGAATTGAAGAGTAACGGATACGATGAACGATACGAAGTTTTAGAAAGTCATTTTTATATGCATTACGTTGCAAATTGCAAATTGCAAATAGAAATAATAATGAATCGAAAGTAATGGACAGCAGGCAATTATCGAATATTTGATTATACCACTGTTCTTCCTATGCATTTTATGTACGAACACGAATAAACAGATGTAATTATTCTACAAAGCATTTCTTGTTACATGTTTATACTGGTGAATGATTCCTCGAATACATTTCTATCGATGAATAAAATTAAGTTAGAGTTGACATTGACAGCCGAAATTTGAAATTTACAACTGTAAAACGATCGTAGAATTTCCAATCGATGTATCACTGTTTAATTAATTGCATCGTGTTATATCATCGATTTATAGTGTGATACCGTAAAAATGGTGATGCGTATGCGCGTAACAATTCGGTCAAGGGTACCGCAGAGGTGAATGTCCTAGTATTGCGAGATTGATACGTGTGTATTATGGGTTTTCGCACGAGATGTCATCTGCATACTTTTCTCTAGCGTAGTACAAAAAAGGATGTTCGTAAGCATTTTAGAAATTCATCGATGCGTTGCTTACGTAGTCGAAAAAAGATATACATACTTTTAACGATCAATAACGGTAACTGTAATTCCTTTTATCGGGCTTACGAAGTAATAAAGTAACAAGATGATGCGCTTTCGTTGCCCCTAGGCTTAAATAAGTATGTAATTAGTAACCGGTTAATTAAATTGGAGAAGAATCGTTGTTCGAACAGGAAAACATTGAAAAATTCGGTGATATTTAATCTGAACGAGGGGCCGCGAATAGAATGTATCGGCGGGGAAAGCAGAGTAAAAAGTGAAAATAAAGAAGCGATAGGATGTGAGAAAAAAGGGGAAGCGGTGATAAGTGGTGGTGATGCACGGGAAAGAGATGTGGAAAACCACGACGGATACAACGTAACCGAACAACCACGTGATCGAGTTAGCCAATCAAATGGTACGCGGGGACACGGTCACGTTGCACTCGGCGTGGCTTCGCGTTCCCCTTGCTCTTACAGCTTATCTCTCCTTCTCTATACTTGCTGAACAAGTTTATACGTTGGCATATGCGAACGGACTGTTCCCTGTACGCGTGTCATCTTTGTTCCGTGTAAATTATACATTCTTTTCTTAGTTTTTCTCTGTGAACATTCTAAAAGTTTCGTTTCATCCGAAACAACTGTTTCTCTATAACAGACCCCGATGGTGCGTCGCGACACGATTTAACGCATCACGATCATTTGCACAATCCTAACGCGTACCTGTGAATTTTGTTTTTCAACTAACGAAACATGTGAATGCGTTGATTCTTCGAGTTCTGAACTAAACATATTTTGTGCATCGGATAGTTAACAAACAGTGGTATCGCACTCGGATATATTAAAATACCCGCGCTTCCAAGCTATTGTAAGTATGCTTTACTAAATACACGTCAGATTGCTTTGATCCGTCGTCTCGTTCTTTTCCTTTATTCCATCGCTAATTTTAATCTAATTCTATATGATATTTATTATCGTTAATCCCAAACAGCAACACTTTCGACACGTTATCTTCGCTTCAAATCGTTTTAAAACGTACATACTTGCTTACTCCATTTTTTCGTGCTCCTTCACTATCGCATTTGTTTTGAAAAGAAATAAAACAACCTGGTAATATAAGTATGCGTAGTATCGTTTAATGGTCTGAAAATGATGGCGCGCAGAATTTCTTACAAAACGAATAATTTTTTCCGAAGGCAAATGATTGTTAAATCGATCATTTGAAATAGATGTCGTACAGTTTTTACCTGCAATTTTCACCTCCGACTTTTCACCAAACGTAATCTATCGCCATTATCGAAGGTTTCACATCCTTCTCGGTTGAACGAACATTCAGTCTGTTTGTTGTTCCAACGCGACGTCCCGAATTCCCTTTGTTTTACAATTAAGTATATAATATTAGTGAAACAGAAATAGATGGAGGATAAATACAAATCGAGAAATGAAAGTTAAAAGGTATTGCATAACGTAGTATATACCTGTAAGAATAGAGTATACTATAAAATAGAAAAATAAACATTTAAATGAAAATGTATCGAAAAGCTAGTGTGATCGGTTAATGCAGATCATGGTATGCTCTGTTTTACCTACGGTACAACGATCGGAGATACATGGACTTGGAACATAATAGTGTTATGTCATGATTGATCGAAAGAAAAACGATTGACGATAGACGAATATGCGTCTATATTCGGACAAAACGGGAGGTGAAAGCTAGTTACATGAATCGACCTGGAATTAATTGACAGTTAACGTAGATTGGACAAAAATAAAAATTCTATCCCAGAGTTATCTTTTTTGTTTCACCTTGTACCATCGGTTTTAATTCAACATTTTTATTCGCATGCAGCTTTAACATTTCTGCGGATTTATTTATAATAGAGGAACTAAATGAAACGGCTGTCACTATTATTGTCTAGGGCAATCATATTTAGATTTATGTAAAATAATAACGTATAAAAAATTAATTCCCTGTATTACCCTGCGTATCGATTATCATTCTGCTTTCGGTATCGCCAACGTTTAAAGGTGTCCATTAACGTTTATCTAGCAAACGATACCTGGCAAAGGTTACGTTCGCGTAAACCTTGCATAATGTTATGCGTGTGATATAATGTCGTGACTCTGGTGAGCGAATACCGAATGCGTACTCGATAATTAGAATACATGTGGTGGGCGCAATAGAGCCGATCGTAATACATCGATACGTCAGAAGCGTGTGTGAAATACATATGTTTAAAATGCACAGTAGAAACGTCGGTAACGTGTCAGCCATCGGGATTGATTACGTGATGCTCGTTGATGTAATCGTTGACTCGTCGTTTCTTTCTTTCCTTTTACTTATGCGTTTTCACAGAAAACGCGGATCACAGGAAAACGGATCGATCGATTCCTTCGATAGTAAGCGAAATTAAATTTCTTCCAGAGAATACATTCCAATATTGTGGATTGAGTTCTGCGAACGCTGGCAACGTAGTTAGAGGAGTACAACGAGAAAGGGAGGTAACAGAGTAAAGCTGACACACCTGAAGCAGCTGAAACTAGCGGGACTAGTTGTAAGGGTGGATAAGTAGTCCCGCGTGAGCGCGCGCGCGCGCGCGCGCAATATGAGTCGGCGACAGACGATCCTCGAGAGACGCAAGCTTTTTCTTTTCCATAAACAGCGAAAAGTTTTAATCGAAAATATAGTAGATCTGTCAATCTTGTTCCCTACCTTGATAACTTAAAAACCGGCTATCCGTTTGACAGAGAAACGATTCGTCAGGATGATGGTAGTTGGCTGAAGATACCATTCGATCAAGGTCGTTGTATCCCGATATACTTCCCGAACAGGTACATCCCTCCGATTATCTATCCCTCAAGGGAGGGAGATAGATAGATAGATAGATAGATAGATAAATCAAGATTAATATATAGATGTATGTATGCATGTATGTATACAGAGGAAGGGGCGAGAGAGAGAGGGGGAGAGAAGAAGGAAAGAAAGAAGCAAGGAAATACGTTGGGAGTAAGGAAAAAGCGTGTCTGCGTAAAGCATGGTACGTAATATGAAATACATAGATACTTATTAAAAGAAAAGCGTTCGAAGATCGAAAAGAAAGTACCCTGTTTGCGTAAGAAGAAGAAGAAGAACAAACTAAACGAGAGTATTTAAAACGAAAATAAAGATGACGGGTAGTCGTAATAGCGAAACAAATCCGGAAGTAGCTAGACAGGGTGAGGGCGAAAAACACACGGTTCATTGGTTCCGCAAAGGACTCCGACTCCATGATAATCCGTCGCTGAGGGAGGGCCTTGCCGGAGCCTTGACCTTTCGTTGTGTTTTCGTTTTGGATCCATGGTTCGCCGGAAGCACCAACGTTGGCATCAATAAGTGGAGGTAGTTATCGTTATTGATTATTATCTAGAAGCTGCGATCTACTTTGACTAAACTATCAGAACGATCGGAAAGGTAAAATAAGAAAAGAAATGTTTGAAACGACTGGTATTCGCTTCTTTGTGCATAGGTTTCTGTTACAATGCTTGGAAGATCTCGACTGTTCTTTAAGGAAATTGAACTCCAGATTATTTGTGATACGAGGACAACCGGCAGACGCTTTGCCAAAACTGTTCAAAGAATGGGGTACGACGAACTTGACCTTCGAAGAGGATCCGGAACCGTTCGGACGCGTTCGGGATCACAATATCTCGGCACTGTGTAAGGAGCTTGGTATCTCGGTGGTCCGAAAGGTTTCGCATACTCTCTACAAACTGGACGAGTGAGTGTCGACAGGCTTTTTCGCTTCGTGCAATATACCTACCTGTTGCCACGGTTCTTAAATATTCGCGTTTTGTTTCATTAACTTTTCACCCCAATGTCATGCCGCGACACTCTGTGCCTGCGTAACGCTGTGCCTCTCGCGTTTCAGGATCATCGATAGAAACGGAGGGAAGCCACCGTTAACTTATCATCAGTTTCAAAATGTCGTTGCCGGCATGGATCCGCCAGAACCACCGGTGCCAACCGTCACTTTCGCCTGTGTAGATTCAGCCTATACTCCTTTGAAAGAGGATCACGACGATCACTATGGCGTCCCGACGCTCGAAGAACTTGGTAAGTCTACGTATACTTGATTCTTTACGTAGAACCGCGTCGTTGTTCTACCTTCGAATAACGAGTATGTAAGTTAACAAACAGCAAATGAATAAGTTGTTCCAATTATCGACAGGTTTCGATACGGAGGGACTCCTTCCACCCGTATGGGTTGGAGGTGAGAGCGAAGCTTTGGCACGATTGGAGCGGCATCTCGAGAGGAAGGCTTGGGTGGCTAGTTTCGGGAGGCCAAAAATGACCCCTCAATCGTTATTACCCAGTCAAACTGGTCTCTCGCCCTATTTACGATTTGGCTGCTTGAGCACTCGACTGTTTTATTACCAGCTTACCGATCTTTACAAAAAGGTACGATTGCAGTACCTCCTCTCCCCTCCCCTCCCCTCCCCTCCCCTCGCTCTATTTCCACGATACACATACTGTTTAAACAAACATCACGATACGTATATCGTATCATACTCGTATATATCATGAATAACAATCGCCGTTTACGTAGCGATAAACGATCGCACTGGTTTCGTCTGCATCTATCGATCGATTTATAGATAAAGAAAGCGGTACCACCGCTTTCGTTGCACGGACAACTTTTATGGCGCGAATTCTTTTACTGCGCCGCAACGAAGAATCCGAATTTCGATCGGATGCAAGGCAACCCGATTTGCGTGCAAATCCCTTGGGACAAGAACGTCGAAGCGCTCGCCAAGTGGGCAAACGTGAGTGAATTTAAAATACGTGATTCCTAAGCGAAAATCGTGTCGTAACCAGGCGTGAGGAGATCGGTCGATTCTTCGTTCGTCTTTGAGCTTTCGAAAAGACGAAAGATATTTGTCGAACAGGGTCAAACGGGTTTCCCTTGGATCGATGCGATTATGACTCAACTGAGAGAAGAAGGCTGGATACATCACCTGGCTAGACATGCTGTCGCTTGTTTCTTGACCAGAGGCGACCTTTGGATTTCTTGGGAAGAAGGAATGAAGGTAAAGAGGCGTCGTTTCTCCTGTATCCTCGTTTCACGATTTTCATTACGAATTTTTTTTTTTTTACGGCCTTCTCGATCACCCCTTCAATTTGATACTCTCAGAACGTATCATTTACGGTTACGATTGCAATTTCTTTGTTCAGCATTTTATACTCGTACTAATCGATTCGAAGGTATTCGATGAGTTGCTGTTAGACGCCGACTGGTCGGTGAACGCAGGAATGTGGATGTGGTTATCGTGCAGCTCCTTCTTTCAACAATTCTTTCACTGCTACTGTCCGGTAAGATTCGGCAGGAAAGCTGATCCGAATGGTGATTACATCAGGTAATTTTTAATATCTCTCCTGAAGAAAAATCCATTTACGATTTCGTAGCGATTTCGCGGTTCTGTTGGAACTTCATAATTTTTCTCCATCCGTGTCTTATTCTCGTATTAGACGGTACCTGCCGGTTTTGAAAAATTTCCCTACAAGATATATCCACGAACCATGGAACGCACCACTTAGCGTGCAACGCACAGCCAAATGTATCATTGGTAAAGATTATTCGTTACCAATGGTGAATCATAGCAAAAGCTCGAGAATTAACATTGAGCGGATGAAGCAGGTCTATCAACAACTGAACAAGTATCGTGGAAACGGTGAGTTTCGAACACGCATCGACTTTGATTCGAGTTAGAGCGAAGAAAAAAGGTGTCTTTTTACCATTGCAGGAGCCTCCCTCAAAGGAGAAACTGTTGGTGAGTAGCGTTGTCCTTTTCACTACTATCTTTATCGTTCGATCGTTGTTATACTTTGTCTTTCCTTTCTCTCATTTTTCCTGCTCGAATTCGCAATAAATACGTTACGAACAATTTTTCCATAAGGTTTATTAAGCTCGTTACCGTCACCTTTGATAAAAGAGAACGAGGATGAAAAGAAGAGGACGAAGCAATCATCGGCGTCCTCGGAGAATCAGTCGGAAATAGAAGCTCCTGCTATGGCAACGCAACATCGTCACCAACAACAGCAGCAGCACCAGCAGCAGCAGCAACAACAACAGCAGCAGCAGCAACAGTAATATTATTGGGACGTCGTGGCAATAGCAAGAGATGATAGGAGAAATCCGAAGGATGGTGATAGGAAAATCTCGATTATTTCCTATCTTCGTTCCATTCATACTTTATTTATTTATTTTCCTTTCTTGTTTCGATATTCAAGGTTGAAAACCGCTACGGATCATTGCGTTTCATTATAATCATCGATCTAACACAAAAAATATCGTAGTATGCATAATGTTATTTTACTCGTATAGGTATTTCGAATAGTTTCAGTTGTCCGGAAGGAATACAGGGTCGTCGTTGTATTCGTTCAAACTATTATACGTGTATAAACATATGTTTCGTAAGAAGAAATGCAATGGAAAAGTAATGATAACGCGAGTTTTGTAGTTCTTATCGTTGTACATAATACACCTGCATCGTAAATAGATTTTTCATGCAAACTTGTCTGACGATTATTTTTTAATGCTTCCCGAAACACGCTTCCTTCGGCGCTTGAATTAATTTATAAGTGATAATTTCCTACTTACCCTGTGTGCAAAATTTCGCGAACGTTTAAGAGATAAATAACAAAAACGTGGCGGCGAGATAGATCGAACGATAAAACGAATAATCGGGGATTTCGTTAAAAAGAATACGAACAAGCGTTACTCTGAATACCAGCACTTTACTCACTTCGAACAATCTAATCCCCCAGTCGTGTTGTTTAGCAGGAACAATAATCGAAAGGAAACTACGTAGTTCGATTTCGTGGGAACGTATTGAAACGAACTCGAGGCATCTAATTGACGTGTTTTCTCGATCGAATCGTCTCGATTCATTTGGAAAGTAGAGAACTATACTAATCCTTACCTATACTAGTCGTTATCGTCGCATAACGAAAATCGTTCGCTCGTAACTACTAATGTCGTTGCTAAGAGTATGTACTTTGTGTTATGATAACGTGTGAGCGCACGATCGTATCGCGCCAGGGAACATTTACATTATTGGGATAATTTTTTTTATTTTTTCATGTCAACAAATGATATATTTTTAGTGCCTATAGTACTTATAGTTTTACAGTACATTTCTCGTTAGATTTAAACAATTACAAATGAACATTCTCCAACACTCAAAGACGGAACTCTAATGTTTCTCTTTTGCGAACTAATATTTTCTCTCTGCCGCTCGCACGCCCATACATACACACACACGCGCACACGCACACACACACACACACACACACATCACGCGCACGGTCCTTTTCTTGCCTTTCAATCGCGTTTCTCCCACTTCTGCTCCTAACTATTCTTTCCTTCCTTTTTCTTCGTTCTCTCGTTCGTGAGTTGTTTGTCCTTAAATTATAGATTTATTTATTTTTTTCTTTCTTTCTTTTCGCTTTACTCACACCTGTCATAAAACACCTTACACAACTAACTTGTAGCGTATTCTCTGTGCACGACGCAAGGATCAAAGGTTCGCATATTTCTATAGTCACGTGTTAGTGGTGAATCTTCAAAATACGTAACAACATCGAACGGCAATTTATCGATCGATGACATTGCTGTTGCTTTAATATTTCTGTTCAGATCGTTTTATTCTTAACGCGTTACACCCTCTACTGTTTCGGGCAATTTAGCTTACCGTTCTCTGTTATGGCTTAATCGAAAGTCCAGCCACGCTTCGAAGGTCGAATTCTCAAAGTTTCGTTAAGCAGTGGCCTTGTTGATAGAATAGTTAAGAAGATCAATAAAGGAATGGGAAGGAGGAAAGAAAGCAAACGGAAAGCAAAGAAGATATAACGAATGAAAGCGTTGAATTCGCAACAACGTCGGAAGACAGACGGGATTATTAGATGAAAACGATATCGAATAGCCAAAAAGAGAGGGTCGGGTTTCCAAATTGTTTTCCCGCAATCTCGTTTTATCCGCGGATTTGAACGTCAATTTTCATTTTCCGATCGAACCTTTCTTTTCTACCGATCATCTTTTCACCTTTCATGCAGACGCGCATGCACACGTAAGATGCTCTTCCGCTACACACTATACGTTGCATCGTATAAACAAACAAATTAATACAAGTAAATGTGTGTGTGCGTGTGTGTGTGTGTGTGTGCGTGTGTGCGTGCGTGCGTGCATACACGTATCGTATATACATATTTATAATTTAAACGTTCGATTTTTATTAACAGAATAAAAAATTCCACGAGTTTGTCACCAAATAAAACTGATGAATTCAAATAAATGTCGAGGCATAATTAAGAATGGCTCTTTTAATTTTAAGAATCAATTTTAGAGTGGTATGTGTGTGTGTGTGTGTGTGTGTGTGTGTGTGTGTACATATATATATGAAAGAAGATGAGTGAATTTGATGAGAGAGAGAGAGAGAGATGAGTAGATATATTGAAGGTCAGAGAAAGTACTTTAAGTGCATCGCCAAAAGCGATACGAATAAATATAAGTAATGAATTGTGGAAAAACGATATGAAATTCGGAAAAAAAAGTTAGTCGACCAAACAGGGCGTACATGTTTGTGGATGGTGTAGTGCAACGTGGCACGTGTTCGCGAGCACGGGCGCGTCGTGTGTAAGCTCACGTGCATAGAGAAGCTACGCCCAGTTGTAGGGGTCTAGAAACTAGATTGGATCGATAACCTAATTAATTAACAGGCAATCGGGTATGTTTGTAAGTTAGAGAAATAGGTACGCGCGTGGTGAAGGTGTACGGCATAGGGGCGAGCCGGCTATCACGTCTACCTATTACATTGCGATCACTTGTTCCGATTCGTGACAACTGATCGCACTCGAAAAGGATCATGCCCTCTTCCTACACCTACTCTTGACGTCCACCTACCTATTCCTCGAAAACCATTCGGAAGAATCATCGTTTCGATTGATGAACGACTATGGAATAACTAAATTGTTGGTAATGAATATACGTCTAGTTACGTGTACGTACACGTGATCTTAAGAGACTGTCGAGCGGTCATTCGATCGACTATACGTATTCCCGCGCGCCTCCTGCAAATTCTATACGAGTTACGTGTACTTCTCGAAGGATGCTCTCAGGATTGTAACAATCATCGCCGACCTCTCCGATTTCTTCTACTTGCGCGACGCATTTTGAAGAAGCACAACCAACTTTTATTTTTTATTTGCTCTACCGTTTTAAAAGCGCGTTCAATTCTTGCCCTTTGTTGAATTTCATTTTCTGTTTCTATTTTATTTCGTGCGAAGCTACTTTCCCTTCCTCCCTCTTTCAGTCACACACACACACACACATACACCTCCCTCTCTCTCGCACTAGTTCGCTCTCTTGTTCACCGTTTCTCTCGCACATACATTCGATTCCACGTTTTTTCAGTGAAATTCACGCGCTTCCATTCGTTTACCTGAAGTAGACTTCAATTTCGGAATTAGATGCAGTCCACTTTTCGGTACAATTAGTGCGGTTAACTAATCTATACTATTAACTATGTTCACAATGATCGCTACAATTTACTCATAGTTCATAGTATAAATGTCGACAGCTTATGATACGTACGCTACGCTAACATCGGATTCAAAGTGGTAGTTTCGAGTGCGGCGCGTTATCTGAAATCTCAATTTCTTCGATCAAATATGTTCGTTCAACGATTTTCTCCTCTCTACTGGCATCGTGGCCGTCCGAATTTTGTTTTCCTCTCTTCCCTTCCCTTTCCCTTTCGTATCATTATTTATTCTCGCGTTGTCCCCTGGGCAAGGCAAGAGAGCAGAAAACAAAGTCTGAAGGAGAAAGATAAAAAATTTTGCATGTTTCGATATTCTCGTGCGGCAAAAGCGACGCGTTCTTTTTCACCGCTTTTCCCGTTTCTCCTATCTCTCGTTTCCTCCTGTTTCATCCACCTCTCTTATCTATCGTATTCCCATTTCTTCGTATGCGACAAGCGACGTTTAATAATCCTACGTAAAACTATGCGTTAACACGCCTATTTAATTGCGGGCACAAGGGGTTAAGTATATATTTACGTTACGCGCTTAAATACAATTGCTAATTAGTTTTACAATACGTCAACATCTTTGTCCTCCTGATTTCTCTAAGTACCGTTATCTTTTTTTCTTTTTTTTTTGGTTAACAACAACAGACTTACTTAACTCTAATTATGTTTCTGGTTTGTTACTTTCTAAGGCCTTGTTTCTAGCACAAATCCTGCTGTCGCTAAGGCAGTGGCTCTTTTAACTTTCTCTCTCTCTCTCTCTCTCCCGCTCTTTCATTCTCTCTTTGGTTCCCTCATTCTTGCATACATGCATTCACATATTTGTGCACGTATCTTTATACGATGAATCACGGTAGACTTCCGGTCGATCGAATGGGGTGGTTGAACGAACGGGCGTTTCGAAAAAACATCGCGAAGGAAACGTAACGGTCGATTCTTTTTCCGGATCTGTCTGCGAAGGATGTGGATCGTTTGCACTCGTGCTTTTCCTTTTACAACTAATCCGTTAAATTTACTTTCGGTGCATTAATAAAAGCGGAAGAGATCGGGCAAGCAAGCAAGAGAAAAGAACAGGGAGGAAGTTAGAGAGAGAGAGAGAGAGAGAGAGAGAGAATGGAGGGAGAGAGAGAGAGAGAGAGAGAGAGAGAGAGAAATAGGGGTAACAAACGATCTTTCTTTCGCGAAAATTTCAACGATATAATAAAAAGGAGCGTACAAATTACGAATACGTACAAAGTTGTTGCGTACTATTTAAAGAAAACGGAAGGAGAAAAAATAGCAGACGGGAAACGACTGCAACTTCTTAACAGTCACCTAAACTCCTTTTTTATCAACGATTACAGATCTACGGAAAGAAGGAATAGATGTTACCAGACGTCCGACACAATCACCGTTGCCTACGTAGACGTACACGTCGACGATGTTGGCCTGTTTTATGCGAATACTCTACGTTGGGAGACTTGTGAGATCAATACGTAGCTGGTCCTCTTGCCTTCCCCCCTCCTCTCTCTGACACGCACACACGTACGGATACGCACATATATACACACATCTACACGAAGTACCTCTTTAACATTCTACTCCCATATATCTTTCTCTCTCTGTTCCTCGTTTCTTTTTGTACAGGAACTCTGATTCTTTCGTTTCTGTTTAACTCTCTGTACACGGCTGACTCCAGCGAAGCTCAAACGATGCTCAGAAACTGGACTTTTTCAAAGTTCCGATTCAACAGCCGATAGCCTTTCCCCTTTTTGCTTCTCGTCCCTCCGTTCTTTCACCCCTTCTCTTTGTCTCTCCTTCATGGCATCTACGCTTTGGAATCTATCGCACCTGTATCATCAGCATCGTCATCACCATCATCATGATTATTTTATCAGGTTTCGTAGAATTTGCGGGTTAGGCCAACTCTCGCGTACATAAATTCGACCCGTTTAACTTTAGCTGGGAGAGCAAAGGAGAAGGGAATAATCGGTGTTGTGAATGATTCGAATAATAGCTATAACGAATAATAAAACATCTAATCGATAATCGATAACGTACTTGTCCTTTGCTTATCGTGCAATCGATTTCTCCTGTTTTGTTTTTGTTTCGTCTCCTAAATCAAAAAGAACGAAGAAAAAGTTTGAACAGCGCACCGAAAAAAGTGCTACGATCGAAGAGAAGAAGAAAAAAAGATGCGGTTCGAGAGAAGAGCGAATCCTGAATGAATGTATTGCAAGGTTGCACGCACACCGTGGGATTTCTTAATTCTCTTTTATGAGCAACGTGCTCGAGTGGCGGCCACGGATTTCGGGCACGATGATGGTTGTGATCGTGACGCGGAAACAAGGGAAAGGGAAGAGGAAACGAAAGAGAAAGACCAAAATTAATTTGTATCAACAAACGTGAAAAGTAGGAGATCCGAAGAAGGGCAGGGACAACCTTCGACTGCGCGGCCTTTTAACGTTCTAACGATTTTATTACGTTTTAACCAATTCCTACCTTATTATTTCTCTTTGTACGCGAAAATAATATTTACCAGGAATACCTGCAACGTTTCATCGTGAGAAATTAATTAATTCCCCCTCTTAAAGAGGATAAGATCTTCCGCGGATATGCCGAGAGATCCTACGGGTTATACAATCTCGTGAATACAACGCTGTTATCGAAATCGTTTCCACGATTTTCGACAAGATTTTCTTAAAAGTACGTTAGACGGGCCGCGTTAGCATTGTAACATTTCGAATGGGCGTGACCGAGCATCATCGATTCGCGATTCAGAATTTGAAACGGTGGATCGAGGCGGACGAAACGCGGATTACCGATTGCTTCTTTTCGGAATAGAATCGGAAAAATAAGAAAGACGGGGAGGGCGGCCTGGCAGCAGCGGGGCACCGGAGGTGTCGGGGAGAGACGAACAAAGGGAGAAGCAGCGTAGAGAGTTCCTTGGGTTCGAGTAGAATTTCACGAATCGATCGGAACGCGAGCGCGACCGCATATTCGAAAGCTTCCTTTGAAACGAGAAGAACATCGAAGGAACGGTTCGAATCGCAGCTTTGGTCGATGATCATGCGTATCTGATTGTTTAAAAAAGGATCTCTACGCGTCTTCGAGTTTTCTCTTGTCGGCTCATTTTCATTTATACAACAATCATCTCGAAATGAACGCGGTGCGAAAATATTCTCATTACTCCTTCGACGATTTCTTTTTCTCCTTTCTCTTTTTTCATTTCGTAATGGTCCAAGAACATTGCTTATCATTTTCTAGACGAACGAACGAGCGGAACACGATCCACGAGAACAATAAACCTCTAGTAGCTCGCCTCTGTGAGTAGAATGCCTCTGCGTTGACGATCGATCAATTTATCGTATCTCGGGGATAGAAAATGTGACGGCGGGAAGAAGAAATCGACCGGAAGTCGAGCGGCACGATCGACAGAAAGGGAAGAGACGCAACGATATATGTATAATAGAATGAGGAAAGAAATAGAGCTCGCGAATGCGCATCTACTCGAGAGCTAGATCGAAGGGACTCAACGCGTTAATCCGTGTCGTTTTAACAAATTCGTGAAACGTTTATTCGTGTGTCAACAAGCGTTGATTCGTTTTATAAATGGTCGGCTCGAAAGTGAGATCCCGCGGGAAAAGGAAAGCAGCCCCCGTTAATTAATATTGATTAACGCGTTAAGAGCTGCGTGTAATTGCGCGTACATTACGCAACCGTGGTGAACGAGTCTCCCCTGGTTTGCGACTCGTTCAAGTTGCACGCCATTTTCCTCGACCAAACGCATCTCTGTTCTCGGAAGCTAATCCGAGTTAGGCGATCGCTCGCGAAGCAGAAAGAATGGGTCGCTTTTGCGCTGGCCGTCGGTTTGCGTCGCTCTCGGCCGGTTCGATCGTTCTTCTCCTTTTCTTATCCTTCGTACGTACGGAGTTTCTTCTTCCGCTTTTTCTCGGTCACGCGACATCGTATCGTACTCGTACGGATTACCGTCTCAACGCGATTCAAGTTATTGCTCCGGTTGCCTTTTCTGTTTTTTTTTTTTTTGTTTTTTTTTTGTTTTTACCGATGGATACGTCTGTTCTTTAAAGACAGAAAAAAACAAGCGTACCTCGTGCAATACCGTTTGCGTGTTGCGCGTTCATCACTCGACTCTCTCGTCACCGGAAACAATCGTCTTAAAATTTATGCCTCTGTCTACCGATCACCCCTCTTAACTCTGTTTCGAGCTTCGTCGATGTTCGATCGTTACGGAGCCATTCGCTCTTCTTCCTTCTCTCGATCTCCATTGACAACGTTCCGTTTCTTAAATTTCATTCGCCGTACGTATCTTTCCTCGACTAATACCTTTTCCTCTTTCGTTTACACACCGGCTACCTTTAAATCTTACAACAACGAATTCTGTCTTTGAACGTACGAAGCCATCGTTTGTTTCGTTACAACCGCAAAAATTGCACAGAAAGCGGTCGCGGATAATCTAAAACCTACCACCTCACCGGTTACTCTCAATTCTCACGTACGCGATTATTCACGCGCACACGTGCATACCATCGTGCCGCTACTGTATCTTTCTTCCTCTTTCTACTTTACATACACTCACAAACAGGTGTATGTATGTTTACATGTGTGCGTATATACGTGACCGTTTACATATTCGTTCGCATGCACGCACGCATACATACATACATACATATGTATACACGTAAACTTTACATATATACATATACATGTAAATACATATATTTACATATAACCGCACGCAACCGTGTTTATTAAGTCTGTCTTACATGCTTCCATCTTCCGGTCTCATTTCTCCCTCCCCCTCCCCCTCCTCCTCTATCTCTCTTCTTCGCTCTGCTGATAATTCGTTCGTAATACCTATATTTATATGTATATATGTATACTATTTATATGACTTTGTTTTTTTCAACGCACTGGCCATCGTATTCGTCATTTCAATCCGGTTCGCCTCTTTTCCCTCCTCTCGCGCGCTCGCCTATTCCTTCGCCCCTTCTCCCCCTGCTCGTTCCTCGCTTTCTTTATCTCCTGCACCTCGCTTCTCTCTGTTACACAGACATACGCAGGCTCTCTTTCTCTGTTTCGCTGTTCCTCTCGTTCATCTTATAAATATAAGTTAGTAACAATTATGTATTGGACAATGTTTAACAACGCAATTGTACGCACACGCGGCGCACAGCGCCCGTTCTCCATCCTCCGCGCGTGCATGTCTTTCCACCTCTTACACGCTCAATACACGTTACGCGTGCACCTCTGTTAACATGCGTACGCGTGTAAGAGGACGCTTTTTACGTGCGCGATTTCCTGCAGTTACAACACACAACGACGACGACGATCCTCTACTTCGTTCTGCACTATTTTGCCCCTTTCTCCCCATAGTGAGTCAGCCGCGCGGCTTTGCTTCCCTATGCTCGGTTCCGTGCTTCGAACAGCTACGCTCCCCTCGGCTTCTTCCCTGTACGAACGCGAAACGACAAACGATCCCCCGATCGCTTCGGATACACTTCCGGCTAACTTAATCGTCGAACCGTCAAAAGTTCTACTTTTAAACGAAAACGCATTTCTCTCTTCCCACGTTCAAGTCGCGCTTACATGGTGTTTCGAGTGCGCCCCGTTTTTATCCGAGGATGATACCAAAGATAGCACGAAACAATAGCTCGTGCCGGAATATAACGCGAAAGTTTCACAGCAACGAATAAAGGAAACTGTTTTTCGGATATTTTTTATTCTCGTTTAAATGATTGCGCGCTATCGAATTCCATCGTTATTCGTTTGCTACTCGTCTAAATGTTTTATTCCAAAGCAAAGCCACGCGCACTATGTGGAAAAGAATATGCAAAACAAATTATATTCGTACTGCTATTTTCATAATAGTTTTCTATAAAAAAATTCATCAATTTCTACGGTTTTTTTTTCTTTTTCTATACAACGTTTTCTCGCGTTTCTTGCATTTTATTTCATTTTCTAGTTTTCACTCGCTCTATCGTGCTCTCTCTCTCTCTCTCCCTCTCTCTCTCTCTATCTATCTATCTCTTTCCTTTTCCTTCTCATTCGTTCATTCTCTCGCTCGCATATACGCACACGCACACACCCACGCGCATACACACGCTCGTTCTCCCTTTCCTTTTCCTTTCTTTTAATTTATATCCTCGTTAGACGTCTATGTTAATATAATAGTTATTTATTGTAATGTCTAAACGAACACATATTTATACCTCGATAACGTCGTGTTTATTTATTCCGTTCGTCCCTTTTATCGATTCAGTGTTCAAGCTGTCCAAATCTCGATTCACGCGCGTACGCTATGCCCTTCGTTTCTCTGTCACGACCAAAATACTATCTACCTACATCTTTTTTTTGGTTTTTTAATGTCTCGTTAATCGTTAATGACTTATACGAGAACGTGTGTTTGCTTGTATCTTGTGTGTATCGTTTCTGAAACATAATCGCTCTCGCACTTTCTGCTACCCGATTTCCTTCCCCGCGTTCAGTCGTTCATTCGCGCTTACATTTTTTCATTTACTCATACGCACTTTTAATTATTCTCGAAGTAATTAATTACGTCTGTGTACTTGTTTTATGTGTTTCGTGTACATGTGCGTGTGTGTTCGTACGCATTGTTGACGCATCGAACGTGTAACAATTACTATTGTTATCGTGATCATTCTATAGTTAATGTTAACGTTACTTCATCGTTTCATATTATTATTTCATCGTTTAATCGTTAGTATTTATATTATTATTCTTCGTAATCGCCATCATCATCATCATCATCATCACCATCATCATCATCAATCATCATCCTCGTCATCGTCATCATCATCATCATCATTGTTATTCGATACGTTACTATTTATTCATTATCCTTCGTCACCACTGTATCATTATCGTCAGCGTATCGTCATCGCCATCATTGTTATTATTTTAATTAATTAATTAATTATTATTGTATTATTGTTACTATTATTATTATTATTAATTATTAATGTTGTTGTTGTTGTTCTTAGTATTATTAATTTATTATTATTATTACTATTATTATTATTATTATTTTTATTTTATTTTATTATTATTATTATTATTATTATTTTTATTTTTATTATTATTATTATTAGAGACAGACGTTACGCTCTCTTCGTTTTGTTTATTTCACGTTCTGTGTGTCTTTTCCGAAAAAAGCACGACGACGTCAATTTTTTCTTACTCGATGTTTTAATCGCATCTCTTCTTTCCGAACAATTCTTTCGCACGTTCTTTTTCGGAAAATCGTGTCGCGCTGTCCTTCAAATTTTATCGTTTCCTTGATTATTATCACGTTCCATTCGTATCCTCTTCTCCTCCGTACGTACGTACTTTAAACGTTTTCTTGCGTCTTCTTACCTCATTTCCAATTGTTTCTGCTAAACACTTTCTCCTTGCCCTTCTTTTTCTTCTGGTTCTTCTTCGATCTTAATTTTCTACGCGTCCCTCTTTCGCGTTCAAACCTTTCCGTGGTTTGCTTCGTTTTACGACCCTGATTTTGAGAGTCGGGAGTCGTGTGAAAGGTATGGCCAAAGTCGTATTCTCGACGAAACTCTGGTTACCGATAGAAAAAGCCTGGTTTCACGCATCTGCGCTTTCCTTAAAATGCTCTATGGCGGATCTTTCCTCGAGGATAGTTTAAAGCCTCTTCGTCTAGTCGGAGAAGATCGAACGTCCTCTTCGAAAACTTTTCTAACCCGTTTCCTCCTTTCTTTTCTTCTTGTTTTCCTTGTACTTCTTCGTTTGCCTTGTCCGGCTGTTTTGCCGAGGTCGCGCCGAAGCGCGAAATAACGATCCCTTTCCTCGAACGATGCCCTGTCTTCGATCGATCCGCTGTAATGCATTTTTCGCAACCGCCACCAACGGTACAACCACCACCACCACCAGCTCCATCGTCGCCACGGACAATTAACCGTGAACGAATAAACGAGGTAATTTTGAGTCCAACGTCGCTGTCGTTGTTGTCGTCGTCGTCGTTGTACTCGTGCATGCTTAGACGAATGTTCGGCGAACAAATCGGCCGACGTGTTTTGCGAATGATAAAAAGATTCGTTTTCGATGAGAGCAGCGATGATGGCGATGGTGGTCGAGGTAAGAGCGAATCGACAGGAACGATTCTTTTCGCGCGATCGTCGAGGTCGGAATTCCCATCGAACACGACCGCAATCCGGTGATATTCTTCGCCACCTCCACCACCACCAGTACCAGCAGCAGCACCACCAATTTCGGCACCGACGTTCGACCACCACCCACTTTTCGACCAACCACTTTGCACCGTAACGTACCGTGACGTAGCTTGCTCTGCCGAAGCAGCGACGTAGCCAGACGATAAGGTCTGTCAACTGACTCGTTTCCTCGAACATCGATCCTCTTTCACCGTCACCGTTACCACCGCCGATCTGCACGACGGACCAGAGGAATATCTTCGAGATCCAGAGGACGGGAAACGTCCGAACATTGCTAAGGATGCTGATGAGAAGCGAGCACAGCCACACGAGTTGCGGAATGATCGAGGCTGTCGATCGATCGGAGGAGGAAACGCTCGCGATCGAGTCGACGCCGCCTTCGGTCCCACACAACAATGTTCCCTGTTGTACTGCCGTGTTCATCATCAACGGGGCCTCGGAATCCGTTGACGAGCCGTATCTCTCCTCCCCTTCCCCCAGGCTGTTATCCGTCGACCTCGACCGTTGGTATTCTCCACCTGATCGAAACAAAGTAGGGGTATTCGTGAAACCGAAAAATGAGAACGAACGAATAACTGTTGACATTCTTCTTACACTCGCTATTGCATCGCTAATTATTACTGGTATTCGTTTACGCGAACTTATCTTTCTGACTCCCGGACTTTGTCGATTATCCAGGGAACGAAACGAGTCGAATAGTTGGCTCGTTAGCATAAAAAAAACAAAGCGACACGTACCCGAGGAAGCTGATTGAATGGGGTTGATCTCGCAGCGGGGCGCCGTCGGAGGGTCGCGGCCTCTTCCCCGTCTACGTGGTTCCCGATTCGTACAATTTGCACAGATACCCGATCCCGGTAACTCCTCGGAACACGCGTGAAAACAACAGTCGTCTTCGCTGCTGTGCAACGCCCTCGCGGCTTGTTCTCCAGTCTCGAGGATGTTCGGATCTGAAATCATTTCGTTTTCCCTCTCCTGTGTATTCTTTCGTACTACTCTCTGTGCGCTCTCTACCCGTTCTTATTTCTGCTCCTTCGTATCCCTATTTCTTTATCTCGCCCCGTGATCGAACAAACGAACTCTGAACCTGCGGTGGTCAGCGAACGTAAGAGGGTGCCAAAAATGTTAATACCCTTCTTCGACGGCGACAAATAAGAGGAGTAAGAGTAAGAGTAGAGATGAACAGAGTCAGGATTTACCTTTGCAAAGAAAAGTAGGTTCGCCGGCATATTGCGTAGGGTATGCGGGGGCACGATCGCCCGGAAGTAAGTAAGGGCAACGTTGCTCCACGGATTGGCAAAAGGACCGACAGGGCTTGAGTCTGCTTCCGGCCCAGCTGTTCGAGTTATCCAAGTCCTGCGGTCCCCCGTGAGCAAAGTAAGGCACCAGGGAGCTGCACACCCATTTTCTATACGCTTCCTGCAATCACAAAACATCGATGATATTATCAATTGAAGCTGCAAACTGTTACCGTGTTAAATCGCTTTCGATGGAAATTTTCGTTCGGGACAGCAGATCAGATACACGGAGAAGATAAGTCACTGGCTGACCGTTTCCGCGCACCCTCTAACAATCTGCTATAATTACGCTCTGGTTACCGGGAAACCCTTTTATTCGCAGAGCCAACTTATTCTCGACCACCGCCCTCTATCCCTGTTCATTATTCGTTTTAACCCTCGTCTTTTCGGTGCTTTATTAAGATTCTCGTGTACAGAGCTGCAAAGAAAAGAGGCATACGCCGCGGGAGAACGATGTTGCAACCTTGGACCGTGCTTTGCTCGACGAAACGAGCTTTCACGGGTCCCCGGATACGGCACAGGAAACAGCTGTATTAACCAGACAGATTGTCTGGTTGAAACAAGATCGGTAATCTCGTAGAACGCTGGCACAGACAACGCTCTCTTACCACCCTTCGGAACCTCAAAATGAACGACAATTTATCCGTGTACGCGCACGTCTATCGTCGATGTTCGACCGTTTCAGATTGGAGACTGCGACTAATTGTAAGAGTTACGTCTATCGAGTAACGAAAGGAAAAATGTCGTTTATACAACTTATCCACCCGATACCCATTCGACTTGCAGTTTAATTAACTCGCCTACCAATCAGCATAGTTGGCACCGATTTAGAAATAGCCTGTTTCTACCTGTAAGCAGCAACCACACCCGATACGATAGAGAAACGTATGCGAATAGTTCGAACCGAAAACGAATACGTTTGTCCGGAGAATTGTATACGAGATTGGGTACTCGCGTATTAACGTCCTTAACTTTTCATAGCTTAACGAAAGATTCAACTTTTAGTCGATTGTATCGACGTTTCCTCTAAACTGATCCTTAAAAAACTAGGTACATGGATGATCCGAATTCCGATTAAATACACCGATATTTTCCGGACGAATCAAACCGTACGCGATAAGCCAGAAACTCTCGAAAGTCGCGATAGTAGTTTGTTGTATCGTTGCCAACTTTATTCGTGAGTTGCAGTTACTTCGGAAACGATACTACGTATCATCCGCAGCATCGCTGTCCGAATGCCTCCGGTAACTTTGAGAAACGTTGAATTACGTGGATTTCTGGCGAGAACAGTGCGGTGGTACCCTAAGTTTATACCGGTTATACCGGAAGAAACAGTCGCGAAAAGCCACGATTCCCGACCGATGCGAACGGAAGGCGAAATTAGCATCGCGCTGTTGTTCGATCGTTCGCTGCCCGCTGCCTATCGACGGAGAGCGACATTGAAATTCGTGTTTTTCTCGACCGAAGCGGATGGGACGGAAAAAGTTGACCAGCGCGAGGTAACTGGAATCGATGCCGAAGGAGTCGAAGAAAACTTGAAGATACGTACCTGGAACACGAACCGAGCTGTAAAAGTTTTGATTCGATGAATCCCGAGGACGGTGTCGGTTCGCCGCACGGTTAACGAGGAAAGAAAGGGGATAGATGCTTTGGGAAGAACGCGAAAAGAGTACAGTAGTGGAGAAATATTAGGGTGGGTCGGTAGGGAGGGTGGATAGATAGGTAGCTACACCTGAAGTACACTCCAAGTTGGTTGACCCAATTCTCTCCAGCCTCCGCCGAGTATCTACGTTCTAGCTAGGCAGATGCAGCACCCTCCCCTCCAGGCCACCCACCCTCTTTCCTGTTCCCCCTGCGCCGCCCGCCGTCCACCTTCGGCCCTTCTCGTCCCATTTCGTCTCTTTCCAACCTCGTGCCTTGTCGCTCACCCGATCAGCCGCCAACCGTCTCTCGCCCCCATCTATCCGAACCCCCTTAATAAGCTACCCCTCCATTCTTTTACTTGGGTCAGTATAATGGAGGAGGCGCAGGTTCCCAACAATACGTCATTTTCCGATCTCTTTCTGCAATTCGTGTCGTTGATGTCGACGCGGTTCCGTTACACGGCCCGACGATACACGCGAACATCTGTAATTCCACCTAACCCGACCTAATCTTTTCTTTTTTTCCTTTTCGTTCCAGCCTGCCACCTTCGCCGCCGTCAATCCTTCCCCTCCTCTTCCACACCTCCCACTCCTCCTCTCCCATTTAGGCTTCCATCTCTTTTTAAAAATCGACCAAGATCCTTAACCCGAATAACGAACAAAACGGCTGACAGATAACGTACACGTCCGAGGATGTACGATTTCGAAACGGTTTGGAACGTGTTTCCTGTTTGCGTGCGACGGCGCATTCTATCTGCCGAGGGTGGAAAGAGAGAAACGGGAAGAAACGGATGAAGAGAAAAGAAGAAATCGGAAATCGGAAATCGGAAATCGGATACAGTTGTTCGAAACGGTTCGTTTGCTGCGAACTCGCGGTGACGAGGTGCATTTCATCCCAGTGATGGACCGCGTTAATTTCTTTTCACTCGTCCTAATGTGTATCGATTCTAAATTCCTTTCTTCTCGTTCTACTTTTCTCGCCACGATATAGCAGGCAGGCACGCGTACACGGTTAAATATACTCTTGCATACTCCGGCAAGTATGTGTATGCACAGGAATGCGCGCACACAGCTACCCGTAATTCGGCCCGTCATTGTTCACTCCGGATTCGTGACATTAATTTATCCCTCTTTCGGAACACGTAGGAGGAGTAATCCTTTGTCTCGGTTAGGTCGTCGAGATCAAAGACGAGGGAATGGCTTAAAATTAGTAATGCTTTTTTGCGCGAACGATTAGTTGCACGTAGACAGGAAGAGAAAACACGCTGTACTTCGACGAACGACGATTCGTGTATAGGTACCTAGATGATCGGAACGGCTCGACTCGCAACTGTTGCTCGAAAATCGTGCTTCGAACGGTGGTGCGTTTCGTTACGAGCAGAATATCTTAACTGCAACTCGATCGCGATACAAAACGGATAGGGGGCATTCGTTCACGGGCTGGCCCAATGTACGCGCATCAATTTTCCAGTGGGAAATTTTTAAATGGTGCTCATGGAACCGGAAACCGTACCCTCGGTCCCGGTGCTTCTCGTTTACGCCGTACTTGACTCGTAAACGAGCTTTTCAGGCCACGAGTGCTATACTCGGCGGGCACGTCGGATTAATTACCTCCGACAGCGAGCGGGGGGACAAGAAGAAGAGAACGGAGGATTTAGGGATTAAACGGAACGATTACGGAGATTTTTGGAACCGCAACCGCAAACGCCAACGAATCGGTCTCCGCTTCCAATTTACAAAACTCCCACGATGCTTCTATTTTTCGCTAGTCCGTTCTTATTCTTCTTGCTCCCTCGCAGTCGCGACGCGAGTAAATGCTGCAATTTTTCGCAACGATATACGTCGTGCCATTGCTTGAAAGCGAAAGAACGACGCACACATGATTATTAACAAATAGGATCACGATTTTGTTAACACGGCCAACGCGAAACGAACTCGACCGGCGTTAAACGACCGTTTAGGCAAAAACTTCTGAAATATTACACGTTTTACGGTTGGAAATATAGCCCGGTCTCGTCGAACGGAATTAATTAGGAATAACTGACAATGAGAGCGAGGAGCAACGAGATACGATTAACCGGATCGAGGATCAACGTGGTAACGTTTCATTTTAATAATTAGCTAAACAAAGAGAAAACAGCAATCAGAGCCAAATTAGAAAACGAATCGTGTTTAATTTACACCATAACGCGTTACACGTTTGGGCATGTCTGAATTTCTCCCGAAAACCTTTTCGCGCCGTTTTCTGTTGGCCGTTCGACCCTTTCCGAATTCGACGAATCACTCGGTGGAATTAAAGAAAGTACTTGTTTCTCTCCAGAGAACGAAGAAAGGGCGAGAAGAATAAAAAGAAATAAGAGCGTCGCTGATAAAAGGAGACGCGTAGCGAACGAGTAAGAGAGAGAACAAGCGATAGAACACCCGGAGAACAAAGTAGCGGATGCCTATTTGAAGTTCAGAGGGATGGAACTGTTGTTCGTTCGTCGTGTGTCGTGTGTCGTGTATCGAGTCGCAGAGTGCCGATGAAGGAACGGAGAGAGGTCGAAACTGGGGAAGGGGTTCGAACACAGAGAGAGAGAGAGAATGAGAGAGAGAGAGAGAGAGAGCGAGCGAGGAGGGGAGGAGGGGCGGGGTATGAGAGGGGAAGGAAAGAGAGAAGGGTGGGAGAGATGGGGAAGGTTAGAGCAGCTCGAACGGGGTGACGGTGTCGGTGGTGACGGTGGTTGGCGGTTGCAAAAGCAATGCCCTTAGTCGCGGTGACCTGGTTACCTGGCCCATATCTGTGTTACCCTTCTACCGATGCTACCCTAAATCCTACCCCTCCTAGAGCGCCAGCCCTCCTCGTCCTCCTGCATACACCTTCTGTAACCTCGGCGCGACTCTTTTCTCTTCCTCTCGCTCTTGTTAATCCTGCTTTCGCGTTGCTCGTCTCTCTCGCGACCGAGATCGCCCCGAATTCTCCTCGTTCTGGTCGCATCCTTCGCCGATCGTGTCTTCTACAAACTTTACCCCGTCTATTGTTATCTACGTTTCCAATATAACAAGCGACGGCAAGTACAGTTGGACATTTGTCGCGAGCTCGTCTCGTTCAGATTTTTAATGCTCGAAACTTCATCACCGCGTACACATTGTCATCTGTATAGATTTCATTAACGGATAAAGTACACCTGCACCACAGTCAAACATCAAAGTTTCGGTATTGTTAGTTACTCGGTCGTTGCGTCCCGGATTCCAATTAGTTTCGCTCCAGAAAATGAAAATCGTACGAATTTTCCAGATGAATATTTTTAAATAAATTTCGATCTCCTCCGGCTCGTTTCCGCGTACCTATTTACGATTATTCGAAACGCGTTTAAGATCGACATCGATTTCAACGATTCGGGCGTAGATTCGCATGTTGCGGAATAATAAGTTATACCCCGTTACGAAAAAGATCAGCCAACCTTATCATCGTTCATCGTCATCGTTTGTAATCGTCAACGGTCATCCGCGAGAGTTAGAAAGTGAACAGGAATTTTGAAAGTTACTCGGTTCGCGCCCGATGAGCTGTTATTAAACGGAGGGGTCCCGCGGACTCTTGTCGAATAACAGACGCAATTTTACGAGCGATCTCATCTGACAAACGGTAAAACGTGCAGCTGCGCTCTGGTTACACCTCGACAGAGCGCTACTCGTTATACGCCGAGACAATTGCTTGGAAGACAGCCGCTGGCAAGCGTCGCTTTTGTGACCGCACAAAGGCTCGAACAGCTCTGGACAAAGCTCGAGATAAAAGTGTGCCCCGAGAACACGCAACGTCTCTTCCTTTTTCATGCCGTTCGCGTCCCGTTAAGCGGCTACGTAAGCAACAACCATTTACCAAATTAACCCTTCGTCGGCACGCGTGATCCATTTTGTTCGCGGCTATTTTATTTCTTTTTTCACCGTTTTAAGCTTTCGATACATTCGAGCGGAAGAAACCAAGGGTCCGTGGGTCTCTTCTGCGTTCCTTTCAAACATTATACAACGGTAAAAATTGGCCGCGATCGAAATTGACCCTAATCGTTCTAATAAATGGGATGTTGTAGCTCGTGATACGGATTAAACGTAAGGGGTGTGAGGAAGGGGAGAGGGGTGGTGATAAGCAGCGAAAGCGATAAGCGCGAAAGATTTCTCTCGCGATTCGGCGACTCGTTTCGATTTCACACGAGTTGGTGGTGGTCGTAAACTGCGAACGGGGTATGCATACCTATGCGTGTGCGATGGCCGTTAAGCGAACTCGTTTATGTCAAGCGATGTACATATGCCGGCCGTAAACGCGTCCGCTTATTAAACTTCTGTATTACGCTGTAAATACGAGCCGTAATGAATTTCAACGCCCGACAAAGAGGCTCGAGAATCTCCGATATCCGACTTACGCGGGTGAAAATTGAAAGCGTGCCGCGGCATCCCCCCGACCCTAACAACTTTCCTCGCTTATATCAAATACATACAACCGCCAATTACCGCTTAAATTAGCTGCTCTTCCATCAGTTTTATCTTTTTGAGGTATCGAGAAATTAGAGATAATATAGAAGGGAATAAAATGTCGTATCTATGCTTTCTCCTCTATCTCTTCTTTTCGTCCTTCATCCCTACGAGTCGTAATTGCGATTTCTATAACTTTCGAAAAGGTTAATAGATAACCGTGCTGTCTACACCCCCTGCTTCCTCCTTCTTCCATTGTTATCCGAAAGTACTCTCAACGACACTTTCCCGCTACGATCTCTCGTAAAAACAACCACCACCCAAGGGAAAGGAAAACGTCGCTGAAATTCCCACTTGGGCGCTTCTAGCGAGCAAGCAACCAACGATACCGTATCCAGCGAAGGAACAAAAAAGAATTACACGCTCGGACGAACAATCCTTGCGACTGATAAATAATTTTGCAAAAGCGTGATCGCGTATCGTCGTCCATGCGCCGAGCTCGCGTAATTAACTCGATGAAACGGATTATTACGTTACCGTGTGTGTTAGCTGCTGCAAAAGCATCGTTCGTTAAAATTAGTTTACCGTCTATAAAACGGAACGATTTCCGCTTCTCGCCTAATCTGCTTAACGACCATTGTTCCGCTCGTCTTTCGTATAGGGCACTCTTCTAGAGAGTGGCAACGATTTAAGAGGAAGGAAAAACAAAGGGGAGCGCGCACGGACCAAAGAGATTAAACCGCGTTACAATGTTTTTACGCGGTGGTTCTTGAGTAGATAAAAAACAGCAGCAAGTTCGATTCCCGGATCGTGCCAGCGTTGGCTCGCGTTTCCGATTACGTTCCGTCTGTGTCGAAGAGACGCTAGAACGTGAAACGGGAATCGATAATCGAAAGAAGAATGAATACACGGCGACAACGTGATGCTGCCACGTGACTTAGGTCTCCCTGCTCGGAGAATTTAAGGACGTGCATCCCATCAACGTACGCGATAACGCTTTACGCTTAAACCGAATAATCTATCGCCCCGGCGTTACAGCGGGTATAGACTGAACAAGGATGAAGGCAACGGTGAAATTTTTAACGCAGCGTCGAGTCGTCCGCGCCCAAAGAAGGACGAAGGGCGGTGGAGGTGGTAGTGGTGGTGGTGTCGGTGGCGGTGGCGGTGGCGGCTTAACAGGGGGCCTCGAAACAGAACGGACTCGCGTTTTCCCTTAGGTATTTCCAGATAGAACTTTTCGAATATTTACGAACAGCCGAGAGCAGCGTGTCTATATCGGAGATATCGCTGGGGAGCAGAACCAGAAACCGACAGATATTACGAGCTAAATATATTCGTACCGCTCTCGGATACGCCCGTCATTCCCAACTGCTGTCTTCTGATTTCTGGTAAAACAGTACGATCTATTATCCACGTGACACAATCTGTATAGGCTGTAGGTTGAAAATTAATTTGTCCAACGATACGCAGAGGTGTAAGAGAAAGGACAGAGAAAGAAACGAGAACAGGGACAAGGAAAGAAAGTAAGATCTTCCAGGGAAGATCTATGGCGTAGCGTCGATGTTAAACCAAGGAAAACAACATCCTCGAAGAAGAAGGTTCGCCTAGACGTGTGTATGCCGCTATCAATCAGGCCAGGTTACGCGACGCGGTAACCAACGTAGGAAAAAAGAAAATAAAAGGGAAAGAAATGGTCGACGGAGAAGTACAACGATCTTTTCGATCTCGGTCTACCTTATTGCGACGTTCCCTGGATACACCCGGTTAATGTCAGCCTGCCGGAGAAGCTTCTTCGCTTCGCTATTGCATCGACCGCGTTTAATTTTAATCGGTCGAGCGTATACGTGTATATACGTATGTCCTTCGAATCGATGATCGCTTTCCGTCCTGAGAATTCCACGACGCTGTAAAACATCCTGCGCGTTCACTCGACTGTTTGCGAATGCGTGAAATATCGTTTCCGGGAAAGATGAGGAGAGAAGCGAAAAAGCGGCTTGCGAGAGGAAAGAATTTTAGTAAGTTTTAGGTGGACACCAGGGAGCAGCCAACGGACGTATGTACTTAGGTTACGTACGGTCTATCATTCCCCAGACGCTGATCCCTCGTATCGTCGAGTCTGTCTAACAACCTACCGATCCTCCTATCATCACCTAATCTTTCTCTCTCTCTCTCTCTCTCTCGAGCAATCGAGCGAACAACCAGACAAACAAAAAGATTTGTCACGTCTTCGTTACACTTGACCATGCCTGACACGATCGGATATTGTTTTCACCCGCAACGCGTGACTCTGGCCTTGTCCCACTTGAACCACTCCTGTTAATGATAATGCAGAGAGACAAAACGCTGCCTCGACGAGATAAATTTGATCAGTGGAAGGTGCTCGGAGTCCGACTAAGCAACGCCAGCGAACTTTTTCAAGAAACCTAATTTCCGTAACGGTTTATTTCACCCGCTACGTGTTCGATCGGAGACATGTGTACGAAAGGATTCTTTGTCCCCGTAACGTTACGCGCGATAAATAACGGGCATCTATCTAGGTAACCGCGTGCAAACGCATCAACGGATGCCAACGCGAATCAAGAAATACCATCCGCGAGCAGTCGTCGAACGATAAAATATTCGTCCTTTCCTCGTTCACGATGAAAAGCTTGGTCTAACGTCGCGACACTCGAAAAACGTGCACGATAAACACCTGTTAATCGATGCCATAGACGAAGATAAAATCTGCGGTGAAATCAAAAAGAGGACAAAGGATAAATTGTTGATAGCCAAAAAGGTGTGCCAATATCGTACCGTATCGCATAGACACATGGGACACGAACCGATGTTGTTTACGAAACCTGTCCACAGATGTTACTCGAAACTTAAATCGGTAGGCATTATTTGATGAACACGGAATTCAAATTCCATCGTACACGGTAAAGGGACAAAAGTAGAGGAGAAGCACAATTCTACCAATCGGCTGTCTTCTTGGTCTCGAACCGAAAGATGTTTCACCCTCCGCGATATTGATCCGTATTCCATCCACATGGAGCTAGTCCTCCACAGCTTTCCTCTTACCACCTGCTACCACCCCCTTTCTACGTCTCTGTACTCGATCCTCTACACTTTTTCGTTCGTCTTTCGGCCCTCCAACTTTCTATCTTCCCTCCTGTATCTGCACACCCTTTCAACCGAAACCTCGTCGACCGAGAGAGGGAGAGGTCGTCTTCTTTCTTCCCAAACTCTTCTGTCCTTTACTTCGAAAGAAGTTTCCGTCCGTGGAAACGGTTTTACGAGAGAAATCAAACGGAGAAATCAAAAGGAGGAGAAGAGAGAAAAAAGGAAAGCGAACCGAGAAATCTTTTCGTTTCCGACGAATCTGCGCTAGATTTTCGAAAGTCGCGGACACCGAAAACTCGCTTTGTTTATTCGACAACCTTCGCGGAGGACAGGCGCGTATTAGATTGACACGCGCGTAATAAGTGGCATCCCCTTGCCAACGGAATAAGCTTCGAGGCTTTAAATACGACTCCCGTTAATTATAGTTTTAATTATAACCCTGTCCATTCGGATGCAAACTCAACCCTGCGATCAATTTAGACCAGTCGCGTGGTTTCACGTGTCTCTAACATTGTCCCCCGCTTTTTCAGACACCCTTATTCGAGCGATCCAAGGATTCTCGTTTGAAAACCTTCTTCGAGCAACCTCTAAAATCGTAGAAACATAGAAGACGGACTGGAAGCAGGAGTAAATATTGGAATGCACGTGTATGCAAAGATGAAGAATTCATGGCATTCTCGACACCGCGAACGTTTATACGTTTATCCAGCGCGCACGCGCGCATTTAAGTAAAGCGTGTATACATCCATGATCGGACGTAGGCACCTAAGCGTACGTCTCGACGATCGCTGTCGGTTAAGTACTTGGCAACGAAAGCTATAGGCGCATGCGAAACGGTTTAAACCATTCCTTACCTCTATGTTTATGGATTTAGGAAACGTTATAACGCTTGGTAATAAAGAAAACGAAATTTCCGTAAAGCCGATCGATGATTTCGCTGAAAAAGATCTTTCGATGACGTTACGGTAACCCGAAACAACACCTACAAGATAAATTACACAGGGAGTGGCTTACTACACGTGTAAGAATTCTTATTCTCCGCTCGTCGTATCCTAAACCGCGTCCCCCCCCCCCCCGCCCCTAATAAAAGTATACCTATACTCTATATCCGTCGTTGATATTTTACGAGAAGGCAAGGGATATCGATTCGATACGTTTTCGACCGATACACACACGATCCCGATTACTCGAGTGTTACACGGGTGTGTGCCTCGTTGAAAGAGTAGTAGCTCCGTGAACCAATCAGCGGAGCCGTTAGTCGGACCTTCGATTCTCTCTTTTCAGTTTCTTAAACGATGAATGGCAACCGGGCAGAGGGTAGAAATCCGCGCGAGAGGCAGTCGAATAAAGGACGGAAGAAAAGGAAAGGGGAGGAAGCTCTGTGAATAGGAATAGCATTCCACGATAGTTTGCAATATCATGGATATATGGGTCAGACCGGCTTGCTTTCCGGGAATTTTCAGCGCGTTCCCGCGTGTTCAATCGAAACCCCGAACGTCTAGCTGGAAGCATCGACAATGAAGAGCTGGATATTAAAAAAGAATCGAACTAGTTCTAGCACCGTCAAGGAAGGCTGCTTCCTTCGAACCGGGACGCAGGTATCGAGTTTTGATCGGCTTCAAGCATACCGAATGAAAGAGAAGAGTAAACCTTTAAAATAAGGAAGGAATAAACGTGCTTCCAAAATATCGCGTGGCGAAATGTAACGCGGGAAAATTGTAAGCGGTCGAGAAGAATGATTCGGAAGAGTAAATTGAGAATTCGACGATACCTTCGAATTCCGTTTAGTATACGGATGAGAGAACGATTTCCTGACTAGCGCGCTTTCTGTCGTCTCTCATCTTTGCCCTTTTTTCCTCTCCTCTCACCTTTCGCAATTTTCAAGAAATTACAAAAAAAGGACATACCTACGCTACCCTTAGATCGACGATGCCCTTTTCTCATTTCATGTCATTATTCCGCTCGCCTGAAACTTAATACGCGCAAACGTTTGACAGAAAACAAAGAACGCGAAAGAGAAAGGTAGAGAGAGAGAGAGAGAGAGAAAGGGAAAGGGAAGATAAAAAGGCTGAATCATGGGAAAGGTAAGAAATTTTAAGTACTTTGCGACTTGGGGGGATGTTTCGCTTAAGTTCCACAAAATCTTGACACGGAAAGGAGCTGTGCAGCACAGTTCTCTCAAGTACTCGTAACGGTGAAGTGGAGGGTAGAATAATAGGTACTTGGGGCCGGTGCAAAGTGGCAGCTAAGCCTGATTTTACACGGGAATTTCTTCTTGAACGTTTTCGATAACGGCAACGAATTTCATCGTGACGCGCGTTCCGACGAATCCATGAGTTTTAACAAGAAATACGACCGATGAAAATAAAGAGATTCCGATAACTGAGAACGCTCCGTAGGGGTCATGGTCGAACAACCTCTCCCTCTATCGTACGCACGCTACTGGATCAGAACGGTTCCCTCGAATCGCGGTTGTCGTAGTCGCGTTCGCCAAACAGGTCGGAAAGTTTTCGCAGGGACACCTTAAGGACTCGACAGAGGTAGGGTTAAGCTGGAATCCGGTAAAGAGCAGTGAATCTGCAATCGTAACAGCTCGATGCTCGTGTCTATAACGTCCCTCTATTGGCGTTGAGTAGCTACCGAGCGAGGGCAATCTCGCTATTGATTGCACCTTGCATTCTCCCACCCCTGTTACTCTCCGACCGGATCCCCTCTCCACGACCATCCTTCGTCCATCCCAACGGCAACCCCTCCGATTCCCTTTTTCTCTGCTTTTCTCTTTCTCCCTCCCTCTCTCCCTCCCTGTCTTGCTCTTTCTCTCTCCTCCCCCGTTCCCCGTCTAATTCAACCATCTCTCTCGACTACTTTCAAGTCGAATTCGTCTCGAGCAGGAGATCACCACCGCGTTTCTCAGACGCGACTACGCTCCTACACCCTGCTGTGTCGTATACCTCTATCTGTTTGGAGCGATCGACATAATTTTTCAGACAATTAAAATCCAACGCGCTGCTACATTACAACGTTATCCGTATAAAATAGCATCGTACCCCCGCTCCTGCGCCACCCTTCTCTCTCCCCGCCTTTACCCCAGTTATTTTTCAGTACGATACGAAAGAACCGAGTACAGGCCGTAGTGTTCGCGTTAGCCGTCTCCGGTTTGACGTCAATTTCGTTAATTAATTCGAGCAGGTTAAAAGGAGCGATCGGGATTTAAGGTCGGCTGCGTCAGAGGAGCACAGGCGAGCGCACGATGGTAGTAGAGATTCGAATGGACCAAGAGCTTGATTTAAGAACGTTGCCGACCTTTTGTCGCTCGACCTGCAACCTCTCGTTCGGTATCTTCCGGTCGGCCGAAACGAATCAGCTTATTTTTACTGCAAACAGCCGAGAAACGCGTCGGCGGTCGTCCGATTTGACGTCAATTTTGTTAATTAATTCGCCTCCGTCAGGACGATCGATCGAGACTCGAGACGACGACGCGTTAGCTATACTTCGCTACAGCGAAAACTCGATCGAACCGCTTCAAGATTTACCCCAGGAGGGAGACGCTTTCCTGTTCTCTTGTTATCGCATCGAAACATTTGGTCGCGTTCGTTCCTCCTCCTGGACTAATCCGCAGCGAGCGAGCGTTCGTTCTATTTATCTTTCGCTGATGCAAATTTAGGCACGACCGGTGTGTACGTGTCGCGCGATTTTATCAAATCCATTTTGCCCATGCATATCCACGTGCATCCGTCCACTTTTTTACGCGATTCTGTTTGCCATTTGCGCACGCGCGCGTCTCCTCGTGCACTCAACACAGCTACGGCAAGAGAAGCGTACTCTCGATCACCGACTGTAAACACGATTACGCTAATTGGTGGTGTTACCTCCGAACATTTTCATACGATTATCATCTTTATTATCGTTTCCTTTCCACTTTTCAAACTCCTCGTTCGACGCGTCGCTCAATTTGTTTCGCTACCACGAAAACACGTATACATATAGTACACCTTATACGCGATTCACCTTCCAGGCTACTTCGCGAGGCGTCGCGGATAATTGTTCGACGCGAACGGTTGACGAGAAATATCGATGCGCGCAAATGACGGGAACTTCTCGACAAAACTGTAATGTAACATAGGACGTATCGGAAACGGGGATACTCGAAGGAAACGCCCAGCGCGTCGGGATAATAAGGATGACGCTGGTACAAGGAATCGCGTCTATCCGCACAGTTTGTTGTCGATTACCAGAGGCATCCGTGTATATACATAGGTTTCTAGACGAGAATCGAGACACAAAACATCGTTGTGGCGTTGAATAATACGTGCGCGTGCATAACTTGCACGGGGTATATACGCGTATCCGGGCGCATACACAACAGGAACCAGGAAGAGGAGTGGCCGCATACTGCGTCGGACAGCTTGCAACTACGTGGATATTATGCATGGGTAAAATAGTCGGGGGTCGGTCTCTCCAAAAATCTAATCAACCGGCGAACGCTCGTTTCGACTACTCTCCTTGAACGAGACCGACGCACTCGCTACGTATCTAACCACGTATGCGTTCTGTTTAAACGGTAATTTCGAACACAGCCGATTAACGAACGTTCACCGGAACGAAGGATTATGAAACCGGGTACGAAGAAAATATCGTTCGGTACCAGGGAACGTAGTGTTATTAGCAATCCGTACCCCCCCCCCTCCCTCCCTCTTCGAACTTCTCGAGCCTTTTTCGCGCGTTTCAAGTTTCCCCTAAGGGACATTCGACTAAATTATTTGCTTGCCTCGCGTTTCCTTCCCCTCGCGAAACGTTTTCTTTTCTACCCACCTCCCTCCTCCCCCGACCCCCGTTTCAAGCCGTCGACTTTGCCTTTGATTTCGCAGCCACCTATCCAGTTTTCTGATCCAAATCTGCTTCGAATAGGTTTTGATCGAGCGAATTATCCTCGACGAAAGGACGAAGAACGAACCGACTTCGCAAAAATTCGCCTATCTTCGTAACAGTCGGCTAACGCGGTTACGAACAAGTCGCGAGGCAAACTAGCTGCCATAAGCAACCGTCGGTTCACAGCGACGGTTGACTATACTTGACGTTTAATCGTTAAACGACTTCCCGCGCATCAACGTGTTCGTACGCGTAAAGTACGCGCGTGCAGCGAAAAGCAGACTCCTACCGCGCACGCTCGCCTTTCGCGCCTAACGAATTCCGTTGCTCCGGCAGGGTCGATCGAACAAAATCCAAAACACCGCACGGCAAGTATTATACATAACACGGCGTACACGATTCATCCGTGCGATCTGTGCGTTACTCTGCGCGGCAAATTCTCCTAGCGTAAAAGCCGCAAAAATACCGAGTTTCGGAATCAAAACGTCCGTTTATATCGCGACGGTTGCGTTTCTAAGCTGACCGTTACCGAACGAACGATCCGTTCCGCGGACACCGGTCTCGAGAAGGGACAACGAGTCGTTACGCGACCGTTTCCCGCTAAAATTATTCTGTCCCCGACGATTCGCACGCCTTACGTAGGAAACCAGCAAACGTAAGCATGAAAACGCGAACCGTTTTGAACGATCGGTCCGCTGCCTGCGACAACCAGGGTACAACCGTAACTGCAACTGCGCCCCGATTCGGTGCACTTGCACCGACCATCCTTCGACCCGTTCCAACGAGGTGCTGTCCGACCGTTACGCGGCAACATTCTCGACCATAAACTTCGCGATTCGATCGCGCGCGAGATTCGTGTCGAGAGGTGAAAAGTTTCGAAAAGATAACCAACGGCGGACAGACGCGCGAGCGATAACGGCTGTTCGCGTAAATGTCAAGCGCGGTGGAATATCTGCGGATACGAGTTCCCGAGGTTCGAGATTCGTGCGCGGATATCGTACGGATTCGATCGTAACGCGATCGCAGGAACGGTGTACCCCGTTTATAAATTTCGCGATCAACCGAGTATCAAGCGGAAGGATCGTGTTCTAGCCAGACCCGGGTAAACGGTCCCCGAAGATTAGGGGAGTCTAACAGACAGTTACACGGCGGCCGAAATCGCTTATAAATTATGTACACGCGTTCGAGGAACGGACAGGGGAATCGATCTCGAGAAAACGCGCATTATGTAATTAGCACGCCGAGGTCCTTGATTACGTTAGACGTTATTCCGTGTAGTAACGTTGATTCTAATTACTGGATCGGTTCTGCGAGCAATCGGCAATGTTACACACGGTTTTTCTATCTCGTTCGACCGACGGCCGCCCGAACAAACATACGCAGCGGTGTATATCAATATATTGATATGTTATATCAATTATCGCACTCCCGCGTTTCGGAATGAACAGGAAACAAGACAGCCTCGTCATCGTCGTCCAAGTTCGTTCGTTCGTTCGTTCGTTCATTTTCGTTCTTTTTTTGTTTTCTGGGTCAACGATCCTTCAACTCTGAACGAACGGCTACGGAATTAATTAATTAGTCCCGTTTTCGAGGATCAAACGGTCCGTTCGACGAAAAATCTAGCACATGCTCCAAATCCAGCAGAGGAACGCGGCGGCGGATCGTACAGCGCGATAAACTCTGTATCAAGTTCTCGCGTCTATGGCGACTGATAATGCATCGAGAGGAGAAAGGAACGCGATGACAGTAGGTGAACGTCGACTGCGTTGCGCTCAGACGAGAAACGGGAATCGAAGGAAAAAATGGAGTCGTCAATTCGCAGACGACACAACACTATGTGTCGAATAAAACGCATTCGGCATTAACTCACTCGAACCGTAAATCGGGCGAACGAACGGCTGTGTGCTAATCGTTCGAATCGATATCGCGCTCGAGTTGGCATCAACGTCGCTCGAGCGCCTCTTCTTCCGCAAATTTCTGTCCGCGTGATCGGCTCGAAACCCCTTCACGCTCCAACGTTTGGCACCGTTCGAGACACGAAAAACTGCACGCTTCCCGCTTTCCGCCAGATTCCAATACTATGTACCGTATCGTCAATTACGACCCCGTATCCAAGAAGCAACTAAACGGACCTAGTTTTCGAGGAGGGGCGGAGCGTAAGAACTCGCATCGTCGAGAGCGAAGAAACGAACCGATTTGCAAACACCAGGAAAAAAGTGCAAACGCTTGTCAGATCGAAACACGAGGAATTCGACGAGGAGAAGGAGGAAGAATAGGAAAATTGAATCTGTTTCTAATTGCACAGCTTTCTGGATGGATCGCTGTTATTAACGATAATACGCTTGCCAATCACGCTACGAGACTACGAGAAATTTCGGAACAAACGAGTCGATTCGAATTCTGATCCGCCTGTCGAATAGTTTACGCTTTCTTCGCTTCCTCGCCGCCTATTTTCCTCTCCGTCCACGCGCAACGTTATCAGGATTGCGAATGAATGAGGAAGATCGAAGAACGCGAGAAACGGCGCGGAAGAATAGCAAAGGGAAAAGCGAAAGAACCGGGAAGAGACGTAAAGAAAGAAACGGTTACCTTGCAATGGGTGCAGTTGAAGATGACCGAGTAGGGCTGAGCACAGTCGTATCGCGCGAGCACTTCCTCGAATTCACAATGCAATCTTGCGGCTAACGCATCGACGAGCAACAGCTTGTCCAGGGCATCGGCGCACTTCTGGCCACCGTTTAGCACGTTCTCGAGCGGACCGCCCTTGCCGGGTGCCAGGGCGTTGACCACCGCGTGCTCGCAGCAGTGCCGCAGACGCAACCCGCTCATGAACCAATATCGATTCTCCCTCGGGGTTAAAAAACTTCGCGTACTGCTCCGGCCAAAATCATCCCGACAGATGTCCCTCTTATGCGACTCCTCGAGATAAAAAAGGCACTGTTCCGGAGCCATCTGTACGCCATCTTCCGCTTTTCCTCGATCGGTTGTTCTTCTTCCCTTTTTGCTGCTCGCCTCCCCGTTTCCGCCTGCCCCGGACGACTTTATCGAACTCGAGCCGAACCGTTCCGATTCCGGGTTCTCTTCTCCTCCGCCGGTCGACCAGTAGCAATACCTCTTGGTGACCTCGACCTTCTCGATCACCTCGAGGAACTCGGCATCGTTTTCGTTCCCGTTCGAACTAGTCGCGCAGGGGACCGGACAGTTCTTCGGTACCTCCGGTGGACCGCAACTACCTTGAAGATCGGCCGGCGCTGGACCCGCCAGATCGCAGGCCGATAACCAAGGATTTATTTGGTTCACCTCCCAGCTGTATTCGTTGTAAGGATGTATCGCTTCGAACTCGAGAACGTGTTCGCGGTCTCGATACGAGAACTCCTCCGCCTCGCGTTGTTCGCGGTTCTGTTCTTTTCGTTTTTGCTGCTGCTGCTGTTGTTGTTGTTGTTGTTGTGGCTGCTGCTGCTGCTGCTGCTGGTCCTCGTGCCGGCGACGATGATGTCCGTTAACATCCCTACTGTATTCCGTATCTCGAACGAATTGTTCTCGAGCTTCGTGCTCCTCTTCCAGTTGCCGGTAACGTTGTTTTTGTTGCTGTTGATGCTGCTGGCGTTGATGCACGAGGCTCGACGAGGACGAGGACGAGAACGACAACGACGACGACGACGACAACAAGGATGAAATTTGCGTGGCATTGTGCTGCGAAAGATTATCGGCCAAACCGAAGGATGGATTATGGGTGAAACCGGAGACAAATTGTCCGGAAGGATTCGTCGAACACACCAGCGGCCAAGCCAATAGATACAAGATGAACAGCAACCCGTACTTTCGGCCGTACGAATTGGATACCTTCGTTGGTCTGTTCGTCGAGAGATCCGTCTCGTTTTCGCAACTGTCGTTGGTGATCGGCTCCTGGAACCGGGCAGTGTAGTACTGGCTTCCGCACTTGCCGCTGCTTCCGCTGTCGACGCGCAACTTCCCACGTGTACATTTCTTCTCCGATGAGCGATCCGTTTTACCACGGCTTCGGAATTGTCGAAAACGTTCTCCCCCGTTGCCACAAATATCGTCCCTTTCGTTCGATTCCGATTCATCCTTCCGACCGCGAACCCCTCGACGAAACTTGGTCTCCTCTTCGCCGCGATACTTGCGCTGTCCATCGCAAACGTTCCCGATCCCGTGAAACGATGTAACGACACGCGAGTTACTCCCGATGTAGCGACAACTTTTCTCGCGTTCGTTCTCGTCGTTGTAGGCAGTGTAAAGAAATGCATCGACCGGAGGAACGTTTGTAGCGTTCGTGGTAGAAATTCGGAAGAAACTGACGGATTCTTTGTAAACGGACCGATCTCGATCGTCGTCCTTCTTCTTTCGACAGCTCTTCGTCGGGTTTCCACTTCTGGCACGAAAACACCGTGACCTCGATTCTCGATCGGATGCCGACCCGCTACCATCCTCATTATAGTCCTCGTCCTCGTCCCGTTCTTCCTTCTCTTCCTCGCTTTCAACTTCGAGCTGCCGACAAACGTTCTCCTGCTGTGCATCGCGACGAAGCTTACCGCTCTTCCCGAAAATATTCGCGAGCGTGCGAATGCGCGGGCGCACTCCGTTGCTGCGGTGATGAAGCAGGTTGTAAGAGAAGCGAAAGGCAGTGGCGTTTCTGGTTTTAAACCGGTCATCGAACTCGACCGAGCGACGCGAAATCGAGGAAGATACGAACTGACGATGGGTCCTGTTCGCGGAGACACGGACAGACGTGGCGTAGCGATCGTAATAAGGCCAGGAACGAAAGGCTCCTCGTCCCTCTGCGACGAGTTGCTCTCGTGGTCGCTCGAATGTTTCGTAACGACGAACGAACGGGACCGGGGTTCGGAAACGGGACCGAGGGATCCGTGCGGTGGTCGGCTGTCGAAGGAAAAAATAAATACGCGACGAGCGTCTCGGGAACGTACAAGAACAGAGACGATTACTCCTGTTGCTCCGATCATACGATATAAACGATGGTCCTGTGAATCCGGGCGGATCGAACCGCATGGACGCGGGGAGGTTGGGAACGCTAGCGTCCCCGGTTCGTCCCCGTTGACGATCCACGCCACGGAGTTGCGACGCGACCCAACCACCTTCGCCGTCTTCTTCGCGTGTCTTTTTCGTCGATGTCGGTGCCGAGGACGATCCGAACCCGCGGTACTGAATTCGGTTGGGTGATCCCTGCTGCGCTCGCGTGCGTGCTCGTCGTCCGCTCGAAGAAGGACCCGCATCGCTGCCACCGAGGATCGAGGCCGCTTTTCCTTTCCCCTGTATGCCTCTCGATCCTGCTTCTTTCCCTTTCCCTTTCCGTTTCCGTCTCCGTTTCCGTTTTCGTCCCTCTCCCTGTCTCCGATCTCGTTCTCGTTCTCGTCCTCGCTCCGTCCAGAAGGAACTTACCGACGACGAGTCCTTCGCTGTCGCCGCTACCACTTTTTCCGACCTCCTCGATGCACCCGGTAACCCGAACGATGGTATCGAAGGCGTCAGTTCCCGCTGTACACACGTTGCTGTGAGTACCCCCTTCGGAAATGTCGCGCTCGTTACACCGAATGCTGTCGAAGAGAGTGAAGCGCGTCGCGCGGTTGCACGCTGTTGGTTCGACCGGCAAGAAACGCGAATGGTCTCGCGGAATCGAAGAGCCGAGCGAACGCGGCGATCGAAGCAACGCGAATCCTCTGCCACGCGCTCGGCGGAACCGATAAACGAACGATTGGCGTTGCGCGTAAACAAGGATAGATCCGATGAGCTGGTTTCCTCGCGGACTATCGAGACGATCTTCCGCTCGAGACGACTCGTGAGTGGTGTCAGCCCCGCTCGTAGGTATCCCGGAGCCGATAGCCAGGTGACAGCTGTTCGAGCGGCTCGGGTCGGCGGGGCCCTTAGAAGTCCCCCTGGAGCAGGCGGCCTTCTCGACGATCTCGATGATCCCGGCAGTGATCCGCGAAGATCGGCGCGACGGGCGCGCGAACGGCCAACTCGAACCGCGCGAACGCGGTGGTAAATGGAACGATGGCAAACACGAACGCCAACTCGCGCGGCAACGACAATAGTGGTAACAACAACGGCGTGAACGCACGCTCCACGCACTCGAAATCCTTCTGCCACCGCCTCCTCTGTCGCCGCTGCTGCCGCACTCGATGATCCACCGCTTTCGTCTCTTCCTTCTGCCGCGCCACCTGCACCACCGGATCCTCGTGTCGCACACCCCCGCTTTTCTGCTCGTCCTCGTCGCTCGACCGTTCCCGCTCTCGATCCTGATTCTGATTTCGATCTCGTTCCCGCTCGGTTTCCCTCGTGATCCGGCTCTTCTGCCAGGTGGCCGCCACTTCCGATGTCGCGCCGGACCTGCACCCACGTTGGTAACGACACCGCTCGTGCAGACTGACCAGCGAGACGATGATGATCGCGAACACGATGACAACTGTTGTCGTCGTCGTTGTAGTTGCTGCTGCTGCTGTTGTTGTTGTTGGTGGTGGTGGTGCTGTTCTTGTTGTTTTTGTTGTTGATGTTGTTGTTCTTGTTGTTGTTGTGACGGTGGTGGTGGTGGTGGCTGCTGCTGCTGCTGCTGCTGCACCCGCAACAGCGACCGCAGCGGCGGCGGCGGCGGCGGCGGCGGCGACGACGACGACGACGACGACGACGACGTCGGTGATACTGGCCGTGTCGAGGACAACGGAGACCTGCGATCTCTCGACCGGTGAAAACACCTGGACACCGTAGTCCCCCTTCCGAGACTCACCAGCTCCCGATACGGGGCACCGAGGTTCATGCTGCATCCTAAATGCCCGGCTGTCCTCCCTGTTCTTCGCGCACCCCTTCGGTCGTCACCGATGATCACGCTTGCCGGTAACAGGGCAACGCGTACCACCGTCCCAACGACGACTTAATCGGCAACCACGTTACCAGCCTACGCGGCACCGACGTCGTTTCGTTTGCTCGTTGCCAGTGCATCGACTTCATGGACACACCCCGGGCAGGTTCGCCGGCAGCTAGCCGAGTACCCACTTTCCGCGAGGTCCTCTTACCTAACCTTTCCTCCTTGACCTCGTTGCGCTTTTCTCTCCCTCTCTCTCTCTCTCCCTTTTTCGCTCCCTCTTTTGTCGTAATCTAAAGTTTCTTTACACCTTTTATCGAACAACAACGCTCTCTCAGCTCGTAACTTTGTTCCCCTTTTTATCTTTATTCTCTATTCTTGCTCTACGCCTCTGCAGACTTTTCTCGTTTCGCGTTCGCATGTACGAAGCACGCAGAGTATCTTTCTCGGAGGCAAAAGTAAGGTTATGAGGCTACCCTCGATAAATGGTACCGCGCATCAGGATCCGCGCGTGAGAGCACGCGCGCGCGCGCGCGGTCGAGCGCGCGCACGGCTCCTGTGCACCGTGACGAAACGGAAACTGCAAACGATAGGCGATGATAAGCTCGTCGAACGTCTCGCTCCTTTTAAGGACACAACAATTTTCTTTCTTCTTTCCTTCCGTGCGTATCCTGGCTAATCTCTGAACAAAAAATCGCGTTTCCTTCGATTGTTCTAACGGCTCGCTGCGCGTCGTCGGACTACCGCCACTATCTTTCTTGTAAACTCGACGATTCCACTCGAGCCGTCTCGATACGCGATACACTAGGACGAAGCACAAAACTGATGGATTCCGCGCCCGATCGTTTCGCTCTCTCCCGAAACGATTCTCCCCGCTCACTATGCGAACGCTGCGGTTTGCGCTTAACAATCTCGAGTCAAATACTCAGCTCCGAAAAGAATTTCGGTCAGCTCTCGTCAGTTCTCCTCGTGGCACCGTACCCCGTCTCGACGACGGTGGCGCACCTTCGAAATCGCGTTCTGTCGCGTCGACTCACTTGGTCGAATCATGAAAAAAGTGTCGTACGCGCGCGTGCCTTTATCCTGCACGATCTAACCGTATAAACGCGAAGACGAAGTACATATCGACGCGCGCGCGCGCGCGTCTTTCTCACTTATCCACACTACGGTTATTAACGCACATCGTAAACGGGCCTAAGGAAAACCTTGCGTGTTGTGCCACCGACCAACGGACGTCTCTTTTTCTCCCGCTACCTTGCTCTCCCTCTTCCTCACCCGTTTCCACTTCCCCTTTTTCTTTCTCTCTCTCACTCTCTCTAGCTTTCTCTCTCCCTCTCCCCCTCTTCTTCTAAGAATCAGGAAACGTTCAGGGTAGTGGACACTGGCGTAGAAAGAAGCGAAACGGGGCGGCGTTCGGGACGTTCCAGAAGAGCCGGCGAATCCACTTTTCGCGGTTTCGAGCCTAACTACCCCTATCTATCGACATAACGCATAGTGGTGTTATCGACAAGTGGTCGCGATTCTTCGAGTCTTTAAACTCTTTTCTCCTTTCTTCTTCTTCTTCTTCTTTTCCTCTCCACCGTCCTTCGTCCCTTTTTCTTTCTTCGATTCCCACTGTCGCGCTCTCCCACCTCCACTCTTCTTCTCTCTCTCTCTTTCTTTTTTCTCCCACTCTCTGTCTGTTTTCACTTATTTTCTAGATAGGATCCCGTGAGTAATGATCACGCGACCAAGAAAAGCTGCAAAGCGGACGGCAGAGAAAGCACGAGCACGCACGCAGTAGGCTGGCTTGCAGGCAAGCAAGCGGGCAAGCAGCAGGCAGCAGGCAGGCAGGCAGGCAAGCAGGCAGGCAGGCAGACAGGCAGGCAGGCAGGTAGGTAGGCAGGCAGGCAGGCAGGCAGGCAGGCAGGCAGGCAGGCAGACAGGCAGGCACGCACGCACGCACGCACGCACGCACGCACGCACGCACATCCACACTTTTGGGGTCGTGCGCGTGACACGAAAACACGAACCCCGTAACCGCGCACTAGCAACTGCGCGCGGATCGGATAACGAACGTACCGAGAGTCCCTCTTCGAGAGGCGACGGAAACTTCGGTGCGCCTTCGTCCTCTCGGACTGTCTTTCCAAGTCGTGCGCGCGCGCGCGCACACGCACACACGCGCCAAAATTTCTCCCTCTGACTATCCCCTCTTGCTCCCTGACACCCCCTTCCGCACCTGTAACCCCTCCTTCTTGCTCCGATGCATTTCCCGTCTCGTTCCCGCTTTTGTTTTACGTGATTTTCCTCTTTCGGCCACCCTTTCCTCTTCACGGCCTGCCGCTCTGCACCCTATTCACCTCTCTTCGTCTCCTTCTTCGCCATACCGACATTACTTTTTAACAGACCTCTCTCCATCCCTCTCTCTCCCTTCTCTGCACATATTCGTAGCAGTCGTAATCTCGGGTGGATCTGTCGAGCGCGCGCACGTCTCTATCCCGTCTCTTTCAACTCTGCTTTTCTCTCTCGCTCCCTCCATCCCCATTGCCCTCTCCCTCGTTCGATTCTATACCCCCTACCGCCTGTTTCCATTTTTCAGAAGGTACAACGCGTAGGACGAATTCTTTTTGTTTGTTGAGAATACCAATCGTGTCATTTATCGTCGGACGTCGTTCGGTATACTCAGCTAGAAGAGAGAAAAGTTGGTATACCTAACGCACTCCGTTCATCGTTTGCCGCTCGAGAATCGGTTGCGCCACGAGACCAGAGTGCCGCTACGGGGTAGAAAAGTGTCGCGTAATCCGCCATCTTCCTTTTTATCATTCTCGTCCGGGGAACACCGACCACCTCCCCACCTCAACCAGCATACTTGTTTCTCTTGGTCTCGTTCTACCCTTCACTATGTTCCCCTACCTCGGCTACCCACGGTACCCTTTCCACCGTTTATACGGTCCCTTTCCCCGCCTTTGCTCCCACCTTTTTCTCTTCCCTCAACGCACCCCTAACTTCCCTTTCTCTCCTGTCTCTCTTCTGCTCTATCTTTCTCTTTCTTGTACACTTTCCACAATACCCTACCACCGATTTTCTACTTGCAGATCCCTCTCGCCCCTCTGTATTTTTCCATCCCTGGACTGAAAACAATACCGTACAGACGGTACCGGTTGCCTTTTGCCCCGCGCACAGAGTGCCGCTTCCACCATCCTCAAGGGGCAATGATTCAGACGTGTCTTTCTCTCTCTCTCTCTCTCTCTCTCTCTTACATTCACGTATCACGCTCAAACTTTGCCTCGATTTGTTTTCGAATCTATCCTCGAACGACTTCCGAAACCCGCTTGATTTGCTTGATTCGCGTAAAACGATTTTCCGTTCTTCTCGTTCATTCACTTTCGTTAACCGTTTCCTTTTTCTTTGAATCGATGCTTCCGTTGCTATTTTGAAATTTTCTTTCGACATCATTAGTTTGACAAATTCGGGCAACCGTGTATCAATGATATCGTCGATGAATTCGTCCACGGGACAACGATATGCTATTCTATACACTATCGACTTGAATCGACGTGCGAGGTCGAGTAGCTGTGAAAGACCCGCCACCGCAGCTCGAGACATCCTCAGGGTTCGACTATTCTACTTCGTTTCTCGAATGACCCGCTATACCACTGGGATCGAGCAGGAAAACAGTAGTCGTTTTTTTAGAAACTTTTACGGTATCTTCTATTCTGATCGTTTCTTTCGTTTTCCCTACGAAACCTTTCTTTCTTTCCCATGAACCTGTGCCGATACGTGGTCTGTACAGTGAAACGACCGAAAGGGAAGAAAATCTATTCGATGTACTCCGTTCCAGCTACTCGCCAATGTTCAGGCGAACAAAAAAGCGGTCATCTATGCAACGTCGATCCGCGAGATATACCCGGCGAAGATGCGGCATCAGCGGCATCAAGAGCGCATGTACCGCGTGTAAACATGCACAGCGAGCACGTTTTCTTGCGCCCGGATATACGTATACACGAGAAGGCGTATCCTACCAAGGACGTTTCGCAGCATGTCCTCCCTCTCCCCTTTCTTCTGCACTTACACGATCCCTGTTGCAAAGTTAGGTCGAGAGTATCGCCGCGCATGACCACGAACGAAGGGAAATATTTGTGAATCGATAATTCGCAAGCAGCTGCAGCAACGAGTTAGACACGCAAACTGACTAGTCCATTTGATTATCACTCGAGCTATTCGTGCTCCGATGACATAACATCTAATTACCCGCGCCGCTTCGACTCGCGTATTTTATCCTCTTCCGATATCAACCGAACCGTTAGTCGATGATCAAATTGCAGATTTTCTATAACATTTTCTTCTTCTCATCGAGGTCTACCATTTGTAACGCTTATTTAGTGATTCATCGTTCGATGATTACGTTGAAGATACTCGTTTGGAGCCTTACGAATACGAGCATTTACAAAACCCACATTTCAATGAATTCGATCTGTACATCTGTTCGCGTATGCGCGCGAAACCCCAATTTTCCTTATATACTTGCAAAATCGGACAGCTTTTATAAACTGCATAACACCTTTCTTACTTCTCGCAATTTCATTTTTACTTCTCACCGCTACATTAATATTGCTAAACGATTGTAATAAAATAATGAAACAAAAATTGCAATTACAGGGGCGCGCGCGTCTTATTATGACGGTCGATTAATAACGTTGAACGTGTTTGACTTCCCGATTATCTCTCCCTATATTTCTCGTATAAGAAAGCGAGAGAGATAGATAGAAAAAAGGATTTCGAACGGTATAAGTAAGAGAAGTGAAAAGATTAAGAGGAGAGATGAATAAGAAAGATTTAACGGTGGAAGAAGAAATCGGGGTTGCTGCGATAGCGAAGGTGGAGAGGACGAGGCTATTCGGAAGGCTGAAGAGGCTAAAGCTACGAGAGGAACGAAGCACGATCTTTCCGCGTCATCGGAACCGTCTATGAACGATTTTTATGCAACAACGAGGCGAATTCAAACGGCATTGTGTCATCACGTGCGGCCACTCGCTCTCTTTCAACGGAACACCGTTAGAACCTCTTTCCTCCGTGCAACTGCACAACTTTCCTACATTGCCCCTTCTCCTTCTACCTCTTCCACCTGCTTTCTCACCAATCTTCTTACTCTTTTACTCCTTACATCTAATCAAACGCTACGAAACTATACGATTTTGCTTCGTTGGCGATACAAACACCTCGATCGACTGCATCTTTCTGAACAAATTCGCTGCTCGTGCATGCAATGCGAAATTTCATTAACTTCCTGTTTATATTAACCAAAAATTGCAACTTCATCTCCTATCGATAAACTTACGGTATCGTTAACAATTATATTTTCAAACACGTAGCAGCCCCCTTCTGTTTTAACGCATACTATTATTGTTTCATAATGTCCGTTTCACTCATTTTCACTCGCATCGATAAGAAACGATTAGATATTCATCAATTTATTTTTCGTATATTAATTTCAAAATTTTCTCGATGCAGCAAATTATGCGTAACAATTTCTTTACCTCACGGGCAGCAAACTCTATTCGTTCACTTCTTTTTTTTTTTTTTTTATTCAAACAATGCAATTCTCTTCCAATTTTTAACTATTTCGATAACAATGTCGAAACTACATATCGTAAAACACAAAATATAAATATTTTTTATTTTTGTTTGAATAATACATCTAGCGTTAAACAATAAAATAACAAGTCTAATCTTTCGATTCGAACATCATAATGACCAAATAAGAACATGAATGCGCATACATTAAAAAAAAAATATGTATATATAATAGGATGAAATATTCCGGTTATTTACACAGTTTTATACAAGTTTGTTTTTAATTCCTTTCTTTCATACAACTCTTTCTTTTAACGCTGTTCGAATGATAATAACTGCTTCCAAACTTACGTAAATTTATACCTTCGTGTCATTCATGCATTTCCACAAACAAAACATGTTTTTCTCTATCAATAAGACGCAGCCTGACTTCTAATTCTTTATAGCAAAATGGTAATAAACAAATAAATGGTTATCAACGTTACATTTTACCTACACAAATTAATTTATAGAATTTATATAGAAAATCACATGTCAACGACATGATGTCAAAAACGTTAAAAACAGTAATAAAATTTTTATGAAACGTCCTATCGTATTTTATTGTACCTTTCTACAAAATCAATTGCCAATATCCGTATACTGTTATTCTTTACGAAATTCATTCAATTAACATAACACTTAACATTCAAAGTATTTGTCATTAAAATTTCGTAATATCTAGTTATATTCTATGTGTCCTGCATTAAAGAAAATTTTATTTTTGGTCTTATAACTTGTATGTATGCATATATGAATAAGTATATACGTATGTATGCATACACACAACACAAAACATACATACATACATGATACAAACATAAATATATACGTGTGTGTGTGTGTAATAATAATAATAACAAATATTTACAAACTAACATCGTGGATCATATTCTTAAAATATATTCCTTCCGTTCATTATAATATGTATGTACGTTTATCACCATGATCATCGCGTAACAATAATGAAATCAGTAAAATTACATCTATTCAATCATTTAAAAAAATATTTATACAGTGGTAACTTAGCAAGCTGGGAGGTAAATGTATACAAATCGATGATTACGTGCAAAAATAAGATATCTAGGCTACGTGAAGTTACGGATATAAAAACTGAATAAAGCAATGTATTTTGATAAAGAAATTATGATGATAATTTCAAATGTAATAGTTGCAAAATTAAGTTACGCGGATATATGAATTAAAAATAATTTCCGGTATTAACCAATAAATAATTCTTTTCAAAAATTACTTTTAATTAGAACAAGCTAATAGAATAACAAATTATTATTATTATTATTTTAACTGTTATTATAAGTGTTATTATTATTATTATTAAAACAATGGCAGATCATGTTCAATAAGGAATTTCCACTTATTTTTGTATAAAATACATAATCTAAAAGAAATGCTTGAAGAACAACAAATGTTGAATGAATGAGATGTCTTTACAAAACGTTTGTTATGCAAGGCATTTAGTGGTTCGAATGTCGATAAATATATTTTGGACACTAGATCTTTGAAATAAAAAATAAAGCAGAGCATACAGAATGCTCTTCTTTTTCATTGATAGAACTTATCAGTTATCTATACCAAAGCTTTACAATATCTTACAATAACGTAACAATTTTATCCAAGGAATATAAAGTGCAACGAGGTCGAATCTCTCAAATTTTATGCAAAAACATCATTCCTTTCGGAATCTGAATTAACGAAATTTGTCGTTTCATTTTCGACTGGTACAGTGGACCCACCTGAATATGATGTTTGTGAATTCTCTACAACTCGTATATTGCAATTTGTAATTTGAACAATAGGGGCTGAAAATTCCTAAGCGTCTGTGTATAAGTTCACCGTATGTGGTTTAGTACTGCTTACAGAACATTCCAGCTCCGGCAACTCTCCTAGTATTAAATCATTGAAGGTGATTGATTTATTTTCTTCTTCTCGTTACTTTAACCATTAACCCCCTCAGTGCTGGTAACGATAGCTATCTAACGAATTATACGCATATGCACTACAAAACTATAAATCACGTCTTTAATCGCAGTGGGGGGGGGGTTAATAGTGTTGCACCTAACTAACATTTAAAAATTATTCCTACCATTGATGCTGTGAATATCGAATGGTCTGAAAACAGTTCCACCGGATGATTCTCCAGCACTTATACTAGCTTCATCGTCATGTGAAACAAAAGACTGTTCAGAATCAGAGCTGTTATTTGAATGAACCGCATCGTGCCATCTTGTTTGGGATCTTCTAGCACGGTTAAAAGGATTCTCCCTCTGTCGTGAAAATGTTCCACCTTGAGTACCTAACAAAATAATTTTGCTTTCTTATGCGAGTACCTCTATACCTGTAACTTTTGATGTACAAAAATACCAATTTTTTTCTTTTTTTTTTCTATACCTTCATGGCCATCACGAATCAGAGGTGTTGTATCGTCAGCATCCGAATCACTTTCATCGCTAACAACTTGTTCGTCTGCTGCAAAAACTTTTCGTTTACAAACTGGACAAACCCTACGATTATTTGTCAACCATGGGTCAATGCATTTTGTATGATACGCTGAAAACAAATAATGTACATTATTGTTCATAAAACTGATACTACTATATATCACATTCCCAATTTTTTAACATATTCATACAAATATGTACTAACCATGTGCACAGGGTAAAACTCTTAATTTTTCACCCTCAGCATAGTCATCTAAACAAATCGCGCATGTTTCATATGGATCACCTTTTGTATATTTGTGCGTAGGAATCTTTTTCAAACTTGAATTAGGTAATCTATGCCTTCGTTGTCTTCTTCTATCTTTAATACATCTAACAATCTATAATTTAAAACGGATAGTTTACATGTAATTATTTGTTAAAAGTAAAAATGAATTTATATGTTACAAAAGCGGGTCATTCTAATTTCATTTTGCAAATCTTACCATAAAGATAACCATGACTAGGAAACAAATCCCAACAACAATAGCAAAAGGTAAAAGTAAGTGTGTTATATTAAATGGGGTATCATCATTAATTAATACAAAATACAGTTCATCGTATAAATAATTTTCTTTAATAATCAATCCTGTGATTTCACTGACAAATACAGATGGTATTAATATTCCTACAGGATCCTTTGCTTGCATTGGTTCTGTAACAAAATACATACTGATGATATACATATATTTATACTTATTCATCAATCTGTCCTTATACTTGAACATTAATATTTTCATATTTTCAATGACAACAAATGCTATAATCGTTATATTTTATAAATTTATAACTGCTATATTGCAAAAACAATTACCTAATTCATTGCTGTTTACGTTATGTATAATTACAGCATCATATCCAGCTTTTTGTGCCACTCTTACTTTTCTCTCTAAGCTACAATTATAGCGAGCAATTAAAGCTATCCAATTACCATTATAATTGGTAATATTGGGAGGACCCTGTATTTCATGACACGCTGTAGGTGGTTCTGCATACACAACCATACCCTAATAAAATTTTCCATAAACCATATTGTATATTTTATCTTTGATTTTCATTCATCTAATATATTATCCTATTATTCTCTAATAAAAGATTGACACTATTAATAACAAATGCATTGATAACATTATAAATGTTTGTATGTTAACTAAAAACATACATTTTATAATATAATTTGATCAGTGACTTTCTTATAACATACTTTCATCCTTCTTCTAACATGTACAACATAATGTTAAAACAAAACAAGGAAACATTATGTAATTATAAGTTTATATCAAATACCTTGATTCCTTCAGATGGTATCAAACCTCCAAATCTAGCAGGCATGTCTCTAAATTCTTCTTCAATTTGATGCCTCGCAGCTGCAGAAAATACTAAAATATCTGCTCTATTGTACATTACACAAAATACAAGAAACATAAGCCACAACTGAAGTTGGTGGCTTAAGCAGCACTGTCTCATTTTTTAAAATGTCAAAATTATCCACCGTCTTGTCAACTTTAATACTTTATTAAAAAGAGCTTCATTATATGTTACATTTAATCCCAAGATACTAATTTCTCCATCCTAACGAACAAAATAATGTTATCCTATTAAAATAAGTAATGATTTATAAATTATTTATTTATATTTTTATGTTTAACGTATTTTATACATATATTACTTGGAAATGTCAATCAATAAATTGTATAATTATAACATTTATAATTAAGATTATTAGATAGTCAAATTAAATAAATCATCGGTTTTCGATAAACTCCGTATTATATTATATATTTATTAAGAACAATTACGTTTCTTTATATTCTAACGAAAATTTTAATCCACAAACCCCTGTAACAATATTTTGTTTACCCTAAACAATTAATGAGTCAACTCAAACACGATGCATACTAACGCGTTAATCATAGTGCTTCATTCTTAATATATACTAGAAATAACATAAAAGTGTTGCATTGATTAATTATACAACAAATGATCTATAAGCGAAAGGTATATACGCTATTATTTTGATGGATACGGAAACAAAAATTATGAAATTAAAACGTAAAGCATATTCGTAATTTCGGTGTAACGTTATGACAATTGAATAACAGAAACATAGGCAATAATAATAAACCGTTTAGACGTATATTACCAATCCGAATAAAATGTAAATACGCGTGTATATACGAAAACAAGCGAGCAGATATGTAACAGATTGATATATGAAGTGTGCGAAGTATGTGTGTGTGTGTGTATGTGTGTTTAATCGTGTAAGTTGTTTTGTCAGCACTAGATTCAATATAAATACGTAGATAATTTTAATACGTACTAGTACTCTTCTTTCTTATTTCATCCAGTTACGTATGACATGGAGGGAAGGTTCAAGCAGTTCGTAAAATACACGTTCTTGCATTCACACACGTAAATTTGTAGATATTGTCAGTGTACAACTGATTGCGCACCGTTTACACATTGTATGTTAATTGCATCTTTTTTTACTATGCCTCCCATAAATTTGGAGTTATAGAACTTATCTTAGTGCATCTTGGTTATCATTCATCAATAAAAACGTAAAACCCTTATGACATCAAATTGACTGCGACGTTAATTAATCTATGGAATAAAGTTCGCAAACAAATGTCAGAAACTCGACTCTGAACAAACCGTCTACTCGTAACTACTTCAATAACAGCAATTCGAACAATTACATACAATACAATTTGTACAACTTCTCTTTTTTGGAAAAATTGTATGTAATTTAATCACTGAAGTCACGCGGATGTCATACATACACTTTTTCCTCCCTTTTCTCGCGGAACTATCGGATAGAGTCATGCCAGACGTATATGTACATTCACACGCAATATGAGCGCTAAATTTAAATTCAAACAAGCGTCAACGTATAACACGTCAATTTTTATTTTCCTCGATTAAGAATTAACGTTATCATGTTTGAGTTATTAAAAAAATAGTAATGTTTTTATGATACATTGTATTTAAAATTCTGTATATGTATATCTTTTTTTCTCGTACATCTATTATTCATATAATCAATTATCAAGTAGACGTTGACATTATTTTTATTAATACGTATTAGTTATATACATACGTATAGTACACAAAAAATAACACAATCCGATTCATAAAACAAATTAAATATACAACAAGGTTTTCATAAAAAGTATATTTAAAGTACACTTGGTACAATTACAATTACTTGTATTAGACATTTATTACATTTAAATGTCCTTAAAGAATCACAGGTAAAATGATTGCCCAGTAAAATCAAACAAGAAAAGAATTTTTCAAAGTTGCAAAACGTATGCTGTATTGTGTATTTATAATATCATAATTTACTGCTTTACTATATTTCTTGTTAGACTATTACGCATATATACGCACACCACAGGCGTACAAAATGATCATTTACAAGATACATGATTCAGTAAATGTAATAAATGATACAATAAAAATTCAAATCGGTATGATTTTGTAGAAAAAATGTACACATAATGCATGTCTAAATATTTACGAGATAATTACCTAATTCACATCATAGTACATCACACTTTCTCTGACAGAGTGACTTCGAGAACGCTACATTTTACAGCAACAACATTAATCCTACTTACCATCGCGATCCATTGCTACAGTGATAAAATATTACGTAAAAAAGAAAAATAATTCAACAAAAATGAAATAATTCGGTTTACATCGAAATAGAATCCTATAGTAAATAAAAATGCTTGTAGTTGAAGGCACTGATCAGCAAAATTCCTTATAATTGAATCAAATTATAAATTTACACTGCATTTAACTCATTATTTTCTATAAAATTGTAATAATCGAGTAAAATATTTATTTGCTTTGATTTCGTTAAAATTTTCCACGAGAAAATCTTTCATTCAAATCTTGTGCTTTGCTAATAATGGCATTTTTCTGAACTTGATCAAATCGATTTATCTGTAAGTCAATATCTCTATCAAATGGTCTTCTAACTGTCTGCCCGGTTGATTTTGTTTTTTTTTCTTCTTTCTAAAATATAAGTTTTGTTTATTATATTATTACGTTAAAAAATATAAAAAGATATAATATTAATTAATAAATAAGTACCCTTTTTTTCTTTCGAAGTTTGTTTTGATGTATTTCTAAAAGCGACTTTTCACATTTCTTGCTCTCCCAAGATTTGATTTCCTCACTCTCTTTGGATAACTCTGTGACAGATGTTTGAACATCATCGTACAGTTTCTCTTTTTCCTAAAATCATACAATATTCACATCATTACTTTATATTAGCAGTCGTCTTCTCTAAAAAAAAACTAAGTACATATAAATTATGTCATGTTTACTTGTTGTTTCTGTTTTTCAGCTTTTTTTATTGGAGTATCTGTCCAACACGATCTATCAGACATATCTGGGCCTGCTTTAACCCGAAATTTTCGAGACGTTAGTCCTAGATCATTGATTTGTGTAGGAGGTAGCTCAGTCATCCATTCTTCTCTTTGATTCAGTGTACTATAGACCTGAAATATTATTTATTATATTTCAATGTTTGCATATTTTGAATACTAAATTTAATTTACTTTACCTCGTCCTTCTGTTCATTTTTAATCTGCTGCGCTCTTTGCTCCAATTGTTTATACACATAGTTACTTTCTAACGCTGGATGATTAGCTGGCAATGGACCTATCCCGTCTTCATCTTCGGATTCTGTTCGTTCCACTTCGTTATTATTTAATGATGGTATGGTATTTGGAAGAGTGGGGCCTATGATTTTCGTATCTGTTTCGTCGTTACATTTCTGCTTCAATAAATGCGGTGGTAATGCTGGACCAAAAACAACGTCTAAATCTGAAGCAGAATCTTCTTGTATTACATTATCTTGGCCAATACTATTTAATGTATCTTTTTTTATTTGTTCACTTATATCCTGTGCATCGTATTTTGGTAAACAAGGTCCTATAAAATGTATATCTTTATTTAATTCCGTATTATTGGAAGAATTAACTACTAACTGCGGCGGTAAAGCCGGTCCATACGTCGTAGTTTTTTCAGCAGTCATAGGAGATGAGGATATTGCAACATTTGTTACTTTTACAAAATTATAATTATTTAGGTGCAAGGAAGTTTGTTTAGCAGAATTCAAATTTTCTTCCTTACTATTTAAATCTGCTGTGTTTTTCCTCGATTCCGTCAGTATAGGCGATGTTGTGCTTAATGTGGAATCTGAAATGGTACCAGAATTATTATTACTGGAACCATATAACACATCATTCTTCCTTGCATTTACCTTTAGCGATCCTTCCGTGGGTTCGATTTCTATCACTTGCTTTTTTGATGGATTCTCATGATCATTATTTAAATTTCTTTTTTTCGTTTTCGAATTACACTGTCGCGACAATAAGCTCTTGTTCTTTATATCCGGACCATCAGATATATTTTCATCGGTCTCCGACAGAATATCAAATTCGGATAAATTTAATTCCTCATATTCTTGATTCTCTATTGAAAAATCTCCTTTTGTTACTGATTCGTTACCACTATGTCCCTCATCTATATTCTTAGACAAAGGATACTTCTGTAAGCGGTGTCCTTCGTCTTCTTTTGTTGGTGCCTTTTTATGTATATTATATTTCTCGGGTTCTCCCCGAAATTTACCATCTGATGATTTCACTTTATGTGACTGACAGCATTTGTCGCGACTTCTATCACAAGCATGATGCTTATACTTCTCGCGAGATTTGTTCCTATGCTTGTCATTTTGAGGTCTATCATTTCCATTTTTGCTACGGCATCGTTCTTGAGATCTGTTGCTTCGATATTCATTTCGATCTCGATTTTTATGTCGTTTTATGTCTCTTGTTTTATGTTTTAAGGGTAACGGAGCACTTTTCGAATCTGAACTATCATCTCTCGCGTTCCTGTGGTCTTTATTATCTTCGTGTCTTGAGTTTCTTGACTCGAAAGAATATTTTGAGTGTTTAGTAGAATATTTTAAATCTTTATTACTGATATCTCGTTCTTTCGAAAGTCTGCGTTGTTCTCCTTTATTACACTCGTGTTTAGATTTATCTCTTTTATCATCACACTCTATATCATTGTAACAAGATTTTTGTTCCGATTTCGATTTCGATAGCTTTCCCAATTTTGCATCCATCTGGATATTATCTTTACGAGTGGTTTCGAAACGAAACCGTCGTCCGTCGTCGCTATCCTGACTTTCAGAATCAGAATCCATTGTTGTCATATTAGTTACTCGCTGAAAGTAGTACAAATTCGATCGTTTATAAGTATATAATAAACACCCATGTCAACTCCTTTAAATATACGTTGCATATTATGTAACAATACATAATACGCATAATTGAGCTTAGAATTGAAGTTTAATTACTAATTATTCCAGTAAGCAGAATAGGACAACTTTTATATAAGTATTTTAAAACATTAAACTATTACACAATACCTAAGAAAAACAGTTAAAACTTGATTAAATAAGAACTTTATTTAAAATACGATTGTATGAAATATGATACATATGACAGAATTAAAGTATGAGCACAAGCAGGTGTAATCGCTACTCTATACGCTTGTCTGTTTCCTTTGATTCTGTTTGGCTTTTCACATTTTCCACTATTCTCTCAACCTTGTTTTGTTTTGAATTTAATTTTGGAAGGGAACTTGTTTGTGGACTTGTTTGCAACATCTTCATTATTTTGGATGCACTATATAGAGCAGATTTTATAAGCCCAGCTGTGACGATTCCCTTTAAACTCTGAGTAACACTTGATTTCCATACAATTTTTTTCAATGACTCCTCCAATATTTGACCACACTCGGGGTCATAAGCAATCGCGTGTAGGCAATCTTCGGTATCTTTTGATCTTGGACCTTGAGACCATGCCCTAACAAGTTTAACTTGGGGTATTCGCGGTAACTGGTTCAAGTGGTATATTTTTGTTGCAGGACTTGTATCTTGATGACAGGTGATAACCATTTTATCAGATTTTGGAATATCCACATAATTTTCGAAATGTTGTAAAACTGGACTATATAGTTCTTTAAAATGTATCAATTGTGGTAGAACAATATTATTAATTTTTTCTTTATTCTCACCAAATGTCATTCGAAAATCACCATTGTAGGACAAACCAGCTATCGTTTTATAAAATTCAATTTCTGTAAAGTGCTGTGGAAGCAATAATAATGCTGCATGTACAGCAGAATGTAAATTTTGTACCAAAGCCTTAGGTAATTGAGAACGTTCATTTGGTTCCACTAATATTTTAACTGGCTTGTGGAGCCTTCCTGCTATATACATATCATTCCAGTCTAACAAATCTTCTATTAATGAAACTTCAGAAATTATGCCATATTTAATGGTAAATCCTTCAGTTGTTTTAACTAATGTGTTATAATATACTTTAGCACCCCAATTTTCTTGTACATTAGTAATTACTCTGGGTCCAAGAAATCTCATTGGTTGAGCATAATGTTTAGGATTAAGTTTTAAATTATCAGTATGCCACTGATTCACATTTCGAACTACAAATATAAGGTCCACCATATCAGATTGATTATTTATTTGCTTAAATGCAGCAGATCCATATGCGAAGCAAAACTTTATATTTCTTGGGAAACTTTTAAGTATTTCTTTCAGCTGATTAATTCCTATAAGCTTTTCCATTGTATTAAGATATTAATCATATAAGCAATTTTATGTGAAAGCACTCAATATCTTTAATTCTGCATAATACTTTTGTATCCTCGAATATTAAAGCAACAATTTTAATGGTGTTCTCTTTTTTCCTTACATAAATTTAATTAGAGTACAGTTGATTCTTTTGTACTATTAAATTTTATAGACACAATTGAAAGAAAGAATATAGTGTTGCAGAACAATATAAAGCGGCACTTGAAGCAAAGCAAATATTTTCGATCCCAAATCTTCCTACAGTTTCGACAAGAAAGGTTGTAAATTTTTGGATATTTATAATCAACTGCGCCCTTTATTAACCGAGATCCATTCCGTCTAACCTAAAATGTTTTCTCATGAATTGTGTAATCAATATACATACTTATAGTCGACGCAATATCCTGTACCGATGATTTAATATTATGTAGTAGTTTCAATGGTATATTTAATTTAAAATAAACAAGAGTAAACAGACGTCAAATTATACTACATAACATCTTACAGTGCTGTGTATCGACTTTGAAAACATGATTGCTTGAAGTAATCTGTTTTATATTGAATAGCATATGGATCGCGAATTTTCTGTTCGATAATTTCATTGGATTTGATCGGCGAATTACTATGGTACATTAATTTATTTTAATTTAACATTCCTGCAAATATTTCAAGAATTATTCTTATATGTATTTCGTCACTGATACCATAGATAATTAATAATCTTTAGTTACTTTTTAAAAAACATCTTATTACACTCGATAGCGTATCTATTTAGAATGTTGTCATCCTGTTATACCTTTTTAGTGTAACTTCTTGGATAAAATAATTGCTATTTCCAGAGCAACAACATCCTTTTTCTGTTTTATAATAATTCATATAACGAAACAGTATTTTGAAGTATATTGGGTACTAGTTACTTCTATGCATATGTAATTTTGACAATGCCAAACACGTAGTTGAACATAATCGCGAAGGAACGCGTGACCGAGTTAAAAGTTTTGGATCGAAGGAGTGAAATTATTTAAACAAGAAACAATATAATATCTGCTAATATATTATAATAAAAGGATCTGTTCTATTTAAAAATTTAATATTGCATAAAAGGTCGTATCGAACTTTTGTGAGGTTTATTTCGTGGGATACCGATTGACGGCTCTGTATATATTATAGATAATAGAAACGAAGGGGCTCGTAAATTAAACGGAATGGAGGTTGATGAAAATAATGCAGCAGCTTCAACGGATACACCGATGGAGGTTGACGAGGATACTTCAGGAAAAAATACCATTCCATCAACAAATCCTCCAAGTGCCATCAAAGTAATGGCATCCTCGGGTACTGTAGGTTCTGTTTCTATCAGTTTGCATCCTCTTGTTATAATGAATGTTAGCGAACATTGGACTAGGCTTCGTGCCCAAGAAGGGACAGATCAACTAGGTATATGTTCGTCTCTGTCTTTCATTCCTTTCTACATTTAATTAATACTTTTTATAATTTAGTTTACTGAGTATTATTTTAGTTTATGGAGCACTAATTGGTAAACAGAAAGGACGTAATATAGAAATTATGAATTCTTTTGAGTTAATGTTTACATGTATTAAAGATGATGTTATAATCGATAGAGATTATTATAATACTAAAGAAGAACAGTTTAAACAAGTATTTAGCGACATGGACTTTCTTGGGTGGTATACTACAGGAGATATGCCCACTGAAAGAGATATTACTGTACATAAGCAGCTTTGTGAAATTAATGAAAGTCCTGTATTATTGAAACTTGATCCTAGACCAAAAAATACAGATGTATGTATTTATTATTGTTACTATTATAATTTTATACACATGGACCATTTAATCAAATTTTATGCTTAACAGCAACTTCCTGTTTCAATGTATGAATCAGTGATTGATTTGGTTAATGGAGAAGCTACAATGTTATTTGTTCCATTGACTTATACATTGGCAACAGAGGAAGCAGAAAGAATTGGAGTAGATCATGTAGCAAGAATGTGTAGCAATGACCAAGGTGAAAGTTCATTAGGTAATTTCATGAATATTTAGTGATTCTTTAAATAATATGAATAAATAGAAATAAAATAATATGTAAATTTTAGTTGCAGAACATCTCACTGCACAACACAGTGCTATAAAAATGTTACATTCAAGGGTGAAATTAGTTTTAAAATATGTACAAGCTGTACAGAATGGAGAATTAAAAGGGAACCATGAAGTTTTAAGAGCAGCTTGTTCTTTAGGACATAGATTGCCAGTTTTAAATAACCCTAAATTCAAAGCTGATTTTTATAATGTAAGTATAGGATATAGGTACTTCCAACAAAATTGTTTTATTGTACTACACTGTTTTTCATTTTCAGCAATGTAATGACTTTGGCTTAATGACATACCTTGGTATTATAACAAAAGGTTGTAATAATATTAATCAGTTTGTCAACAAATTCAATATTTTGTATGATAGACAAGGTGTAGGTCGTCGCTTGCGAAGTCTATTTTTGTGATAAGTGAACAGAACTTATTGGTTTTTATACTTGCCCCTTTTTTACTGTATAATTTACATAATAATTATTCTTGGAATTTCTGAAACCCGGTATAGTAAATTCAATTGATGAACAAGTTGAATACTGTAATACACATTGTATCTCTTAAAAATAAACATGAAAGTTGAACGAATATTGCAACATTCAATTCTAAGTCATAAGAATAACCACTTGTATATGACTGTCATTATTATATAAATTTTAATATACAACATACATAGAAAGAATTTTGAAACACATTCTACATGATATTGTTTAAAGCAAAACATACATTGTGAGTATGCAAATGGTTGACACCGATATAGTTACGCTTTTTTCTTTTTTAGTGGAAGACATTTTATAGTCAGTATTATTCTTTTTTAATTTTTATATTTTCAGAGGCCACGTCACTTTCTTCTTATATATTTGATTTATATCATTTATATAATCTGTTTTGTATAAATTATATTCAATATAAAAAAGCAGCCTATAAAATACGACTAAAAGTCTTTCTAAAAATCTATATGATTATTACTTATACTTCAGCTTGATATATATATATAATGACTTACAAACACTATATTGTACAAAATATAATATAATATAATATAATATATTGTGCCTCATTAATTATTGCAGGTAATTGTATTAAATTACTTAATGTAAAAATAAAACTGAATTGACTTTTTATATGACTAGATCTATTAAACTTGTACGAATTTCATTACGGAAAGTTTCCATTTATAGTGTGATAAAAAACTGTGTTAATTACTTATGATATTTCATATATATTGTATCAACAATATATGAAATTATCTATATTTAATATCAGCTAAAATTACCGAATTCTTAACTTCTACTTTAGTTCATTTTTTTTTTTTTTTTGTACATCAACTTGTGCGAATCTGTTTGATATTGCATTGATATGAAACATTCAAACCATAAAAATTTGTTTGTTTTTGATTCGTATAAATTTAAAAAAATTAAAATCTTTCCTCGTCGTGAAATTTTCCAGAAGTAAATTCTAAAGAGTATTTTTTACTTTCACAAATTACAAAAGACACATAATCGTTTGTTGTACTTTTTCACATTACTTTTAAGTATTTAACAAGCTGTCTTCGATCATGGTAGCAAGAATATCTACCAGAACAGACAGCACTGAGTCAGGCTAAGGGCTTGGTTTATCCATACCAATTATTTCCTCAAAAAGAGTATTTCTTCCCTCTGTTCTTTCTTCAATAGCATGTAATGCAAATCTCAATGTTGCTGCAGCTAAATCACCAACCGACCAATGTCTGTCCATGAGAACTCTACTCACGGTGTCTAACTAAAAAATCAAATCAAAAATAATGAAAAAAATGAATTAAGAATATAGAATTTTATATAAAGTCGGTATAAAATGCTACATATCAATTTATTATACATAATTGATATTGTATTTATTACCTTTGATAATCTGAGATTTCCCATCGTGTAATATATTAACTTCGGAACTCCTGCTAAAGAAGCGGCAAGCCATTGAATGACGAGCTTTAACTGCGGGTCTCCTTTTAAACGAGAACCACATCCCCAGTTACCCGTAGCTATAGGTAATAACCCACCTGTCTGTGGACTACTGTCTCTCGGTATCTAAAAAAATGTATTTACAAATTTTAAGTAATATGACCACCCATTTGTAAATAAATCTAACCAAAACCGTACAAAGTTATTAAATCTTAGGCAATGTTACAATAGAAAGCAAAAAAAGTTACATTCGTATAAAAGTTGTAATATATTAATTACATGTAAAAGACACATAAAAAAGTTATCAGACAGAATGAGAGACAAATCATTAGTCATTGGGAATGCAATTATAAAACATCTTAGGCATACGAAAAAAGGTATACGTTTGCAATTTATCATGCAATGAGTGATTAAGCTTATGAAATATTCATCGTTATTATTATAAAAGTTAATTAATTTAAGATATCATTACATGCATTATATTTACGTTATATAATTAACATATTTATAACATAAATTTGCTCACGTTAAATGTTATGTACGATTGAAATTCTTGTGCAATTTTATCATTTTCGATATTGAAAGATTCTGTTGTGTTTATCCTTTTTAGGGATCCAGATGTACTTAATGAAACAGGATTACATAGACACACGGTAGTTTCGTCATCGACCAATGTTTGAAAAACTTCAGATGTAAATGTAACCGTCCTAAGTTTTTTACGCTGAATATCCTTTATTTCTTTTGATACTGTACGATTACTTAAAGCATCTTCATAATATTCTACATCTTCAGACACCGATACCTGCATAGCGTAATAAACCGATGAGATTTGGCTACGTACGAAAAATTATCTAAATTGTCTATGACAGCATTACTTTTCAGTTTGTCTCTCATTCTTCGTCAATATAATAATTTGAAATAAAAAAAATTGAATAATCTATGAAATCATTATCAATCCATAATTTGTTCTTTGTAATATTATTTCGCTTGAAGATCAAGTAAATGTGATTTAAAAAAACGGAAAGCATCTTATTCCTTACTGATTGTTGCCTCCTATTTTTTTGACGAGCTAGTTCTAAACTCAAACTTCTCACGGCCAAAGCTAATTTGTGACTTTGATTTACGTCCGTAGAGTCAACAAAAGGTTGAGGTTCACCCTCTTGAACTGGAACGCCAGCAAACGATTCACTAAGAGCCCTCTTTAATAACGATCCTGCGAATCGAACTACAGCTCTGTCTCTTGCATCTAATTCCCGTGATTCGTCTGCTGCTACAGGATCTTCTAACCATCTTGCTAGTTGTTCGTAAACTTCTTCGAGCTCTGAACAAAAATCTAAATGTAAGAAGATAAGTCGGTTTACTTATTTTTAGATACCGACGAAAGATGTCATCTATAAAGTGTTTCATAATACTTGCCAGAATTGCATTCGGTACTGAAACTGTATTTACTGCTAGCGTTTGTATCTCTTCTCTGTAGGGTGGATTGGTTCTGCCGAAATCTACCTAGCCATTTTTGTTCAGCTTCCAAAGATTCTTTTAAAAAATCTTCATCTACCGTTTCATCCCGCAGAACAAAACCTCTTGAACCACCTCTTTTCACCCTATAATATTTTATACAGAAAATGCATACTTGTAAACCTAAACATATATGTATTCACATAAATTTCCTTACTTAATATCTTGATCACAGACATGACTTCCGGACACGCTTATCCCCACTGCATAGCTACTTTCTCCAAATGAGGTATTTGATGAAGCAGTTCCAGTAGCTGTATTTTCCCGTTTAAGTGCATCCCTTAAACGTTGAGCAAAGGTTCCCCTTCGCTCTGGTGTATCTAATTGAGCACTGTAGCGTTTACTTAATTTCTGCTCTTCCTCTTCTGTACATTGAGATAAATAATAGTATACAGGCTTCATACATTGTGTAATAAAAGATCAATTAAAAATATTACATACATACCGATATCTTCGTCTATAGTATCTTTCGCACTATGAAAACTATCCGTACTTTGACTATTGCAGCTACTATAAACAGACATTTGTCCAAGTGATTTTCGTGTAACTGGTAAAACTTCTCCGCTAGATCCAAGAACGATGAATCGATTTTTTTTATTTGTATAACCAACATCACTGCACATCTTATGAGGGCTCGGAGATCTTAAAGATCTACCATTAGGTTTACTACGAACTTCTGTTAAGATATCACATTTGTTGTGTTCTTGTACAATAGATTTTACTAAAACAGAAGCGAATTATAGCTTCACGGTTGTTAATTATTTTTAGTGACGATTGCTGTACCTTCTTTAGTGGTATTATTTGTTGATAATACTTTATTGTCGCCTTCTATTTCTGGAGGTGTACTACTAAAACTTTCTCCAATCGGCGATAATCTTCGAGAGCCTATCGTTCCGTCTATATCTGATTCTGACTTTACAGGATCAGTTGGACTACTTGGTACGTGTCTTTGTCGGAATCCAAGTAGAGACTTATTCATTTCTCGTAGAATATTATCTTCTTCGAATTGTGATAACGGCAATTGCGAGTAATCTTCAGGATCGATACAGCATACTGTTACCTGTATGAAAGTATCAGAAGAATAGCATATTCACATGAACCAGTATCAATTACTCAAAATAAAAGAACGGAATTCGGGAAAATGTTACCGCATACTAACGATATTTGGTTTCGACAGTGCTATAAATGTAGCTCTATTGTGAGGGTCATTTATTCTAGATATGTGCCTAACTCCTTCGACTATTAAAACTTCATTGTCTTCCAAAGCCTCCACTGACAATATTGCAGCGAGCATTTCTGGATGCGTTGCTATCTAAGAATTAAATTAATAAGTATGATTGTTAAATACTTTTATTCCAAAAGCAATGTTCAATATATAGTTATATCTTTTCGTCTTTCTTTCTATTTTATTATTTTGAAAAGTAAGTCAAATCGAAATTATTTTTCTCACGCGTTTTAATTATTTACATGTACAGTTTCTTGCGTAACATCGCCATCAAGTACACCGCCGCCAAATTTTGCACTCGCGAAACAAACTTGTAATACTTTAGATTCCGGTTCCACTTTGTCTAAACGACCCTCATGACGTATCATCAGCGGACACAAAGGGACACTGCTTTCTAACCAATCCTCGATAGTCAACCACTGTTTCGATGTCATGACCTAGAAATTCTATATTGGTCTTGATGTCGAGAGATTTTGACAAAACTGTATCATTGCATACAGTACCTGTCGGGAAATGATTAGTTTCCCGTCTAATGCGTTTCCGTCGGTATGGAGGTAGTCATAGTAGCGAAATATACTTCTTAGTTTTGCTTTTTGTCCATTACTAGAAAATAATGGACAGTTGAATTTACAATCTCTTCCTCATCTTTCATTAAATTTGTTATATACATTCTTAACTTCAAACATTTTTTTACTCTATATTCTCAATTCTTCAATACTTACTTATGAAGATGTTTGAAGAAATTGGTGAAATTAAAGTCCCGTAACGTTGGATGCGTCTTTGCTGTTCTTTTTGGATACGTAGAGAAGAATGCATTCGCGATTAAGGACGAAACAAAACCGTAGCTATATTCAATACAATCTCCTACAAACATAACAGATAATATATTGTCTTGATATCTTCGTGTCGGATATTATCATTAATCACTCGACGTAAAATCTACATCCTTAAATTACCTTGCTGTTGGAGACTAAAGTGTAAACCTTGTGGAGGTTTACAAGACCTGAGGGCTTTCGCTCTTTCCACCATCCGTGGTATTGTGTTCATAAAAATGTGATCTCGTTCAATGGAATCGAGATCGGTATCAAGAAAGGTTGCTAATCCAGAAAACAGTTCAGGATCCTGCACATCTTCTTCTGGATCAAGGCTTATGCTGCAAAACAAAAATGAACTATCTTAAAGTACCCGTGTTCAACACAATTAAAGCTGATAGAAAAATGTATAATAAAAACACGTAACAATTATAGTGGAAAAAACATTCCAACATTAGTGATCTCTGTACAGTATACATGAAGACGTTGCATTTAAGAGCATTCGGGTACATCATTTATGGATATTTAAAAACATCTTTGATCAGATACCTTTTCAGTATGTATTGTTCCTCGTATCTTTATAACAGCATGTAGCAAAAAAATCGAGTTCGTTAATACTTCCGCGGGATGAAACAATCGAATCAAATCAAAATACATATTACAATTGCATTACTGGTTCTCATATATGCGTGGTATTTATTTAAAATACCTTTCAGTTAATAATAAAAAACTTACTTGCACATATCGTGCAATCTTTGCATCGCTTCGACAAAATCTTCAGAATTCCTGGCAGCAGCCGCTCGATCCAGTTGTTTTACCACGGCTGGCCACCATGGTAAGTCACAGGGTAACATTACTAAAGCCATTCCTAACCGCTGATCTAAACATAAAATATTAAAGCACATCGGTTCGGTTGATCATTGCGCTTGAAGTTTCGTTGTATTCTAGTTACATGTTATAAATGTACGTGTGTTATGCATAAACGCGTGAAATAGAATGAAATTTGAAAAGGGGAACTTTTGTTGGCGGCTGGCCCACAATCAGTTTCGCTGAAACTATATGTATGTATGTAAGCCGTGCGTAAATCTTTGAAGTTGGGTCGAACGCAGCCAGCCAACAATCGGACACTTGTTATACGTGTTATTAAACCATAAGCTGCTATATGATATTATGCGCGATATATTTCTCTGGAATTAATCGAACCAAGTTCAATTAAATTTATAACTAAATTCCTGTACATAATATATATTTTCTTCAATAGTATTATAATATCATCGAGGATACCTGCGAGCATACCCACTTGAAGAATCGCAAGTAGTATAAGTTTAAAACAAGCGCGAGGGGTTCACCAAACCGTCATCAATAGCGTATACCTACATTTACGCGCGAATTATGGAGTAAAAATAAATATTCCATACATATAAAATGAACCGGAGTTTCACGGGTCATGTAACTCGATATCCTTGGTCGCTTGCATAAAAATACATCATGTATTCCTTGTAAAATAAAACATTTAATCAATATTTAGATGTCCATGTCAAAAGTGCGATAACTAAGACTTTCATAGTACCAAACGTAAATCTCACAATAAAGTTGTTTTTGCGGTTAATATTACACTTTCACTCTTCGTCGCTAGTTCACAGATGGATAATTATATGTGTCTCTTCAATTACATGCATAATTATAATATTCGTTGAACGCTGTAAAGTTGTATTAACATTGACATGCGTAACTGCAATTAACTTACCTGTTACCTTTTCTGGTTCATTTCATATTGTAAACATTAAAGAAAATATTAAACACTCGATCTACACAACTTTTATTAAGCATTAGTTAAGTTTATCCAACGATGGGGTGAGTTAGTTTTCATCAAATCTCTATAAGGTTCTTAAAACTGCTGCTGCACCTGATGAAAGGGGTTGTGAGATTAGTAACATTTCGTTACGAGGGCAGTGTAAGTTTAGTTTTCTTCATACGTGGGTAGAAAAACCAGCCGGTGAATCGAAAAACGTTATTAGATCGATAGACGGCTGATAATGTTTCGCAAGACACAATCACGGTCTGCTTGAAACTAGAATTTACATAATCACCTAATTTGCTTGATAACTTGTCGATCAGCTGACGCGATCACGAACAAAGTCACATCTTAAAGTGTGCCATTGCGTCAATGAACACGCCGCCTATCGTACAGAGATCACTCATGTAATTTTAGCGTCTTTAAAACGTAGAAAACACCCTACATAGAGTCGAATTCAATAACTTTCAGCAATGATTCTTGACAGAAATATTAACAATATTTCGAATACAGAACACTTATTCCGTTCACGACAAACTTGACATGCAAAAATGTCCAACTAATTGATAATTGTTGCTGTGAAAAATCAAATATATTTCTGGGCTTAGATGGTACAAAGCACCGAAATCTACCACCGTTAACTACAATACTATCATCGTGCAGAAGCGATGGCTGGTTTTTCTTTTACTTTCTTCACGAGCCGCAACCGGCGGCTGGCGTTGTAAGCACTATTTATAGAGCGGCGCCGGCGCTTTGCCAAACCCTATATAGAATTTTTGACAGTAAAATTGTCTATAACACTTTTTTGAATCTGATTGACACATCGATTATTAACGTTAAGATACGATAGCACAATAGTACTATTTAAAATTTTTATGCATCGGCCAAATCAGAGAAGAGATACAGATCTACAACATGTACGTAAACACTTATTAATTTATGGAAAGGTATCTAGTGAACTGAAATACCGATCGCGCAAATAATTACTGATTCTTTCATGCCCTCTATGATTTATAATGGAAAGAAACAGAAAGTATCCAAGTGATAACTCAATTATAAGAATGAACAAAATAAGAAATAACGATAAAGCATCCCTGAATAGTTATGTATGTGATTAACAGATTTTTCAAATATGTGGTACAAGCTTTTTCATCAAAATTCTTACAAAATTGATAGCAGATTGATATGCTATTTTCGTTACCACATCGGCAGTAAAATTATTACAAGGCTTGTAACAATGTTTAAACCAAAAATACAACCCTTACAGTACAAGAGATACCAAGTTTGTTGCAAAACCATAAGCTTAACAATAGTAAAAAGCGCTTAATAAGTCTGGGTCTGCTTATGGCGGCAATTTGTGAAGTATGATAAGAACTTTGAATTATATCATATTATATGATATACAATATAATTACAGTATATAATATAATTTAATTTATCAAAACAGATATATAAAAATTCATACTTTATCTACAATTATACAATATTTTATTCCGTATTTTGTTCGTAATTTCAGCTCTAGGCTGAATCGATAATGTTGAAAGTGACTCCAAAATGGTAAAGGGGCCGCAAGTCCCCAAATTTCAAGGTCTTTTCTGCACTTTGTCTATGATAGTACTATACAAAAAAAATCTAATAAAAAATACGTATATTTTATACTACACGATATCATACCATTTATAAACACATAAATACAAATTATACAAATCGATATGATATAAAAAATCAATTTGCATATAAACATTTTCAGTGACAGCAAATAAATATTTAATTATACGAAAATGTGATCAATTGAAGTATTTTTAAAATGATTGTGAAAACTGTGTAAAAATTTTATGATACTTGAAAACTATGTATGTATAACGAAATATGGCGTCATTAGTATTTTAAGTGAGATGTTCAACGTGAGTTGACAACATGACTCGCTTAGTACCTGGAGATTTCAATACTTGATAAAGAAATATTGAACTCAGTCCTATTCGTTGAAATCGCTATTTCTCATATAATTTACTGCGTTGAATTGATCAGAAAGATCCTTAACAACTTTGTACAATTGTATATGTATGGAAACATATAGTATATACAAGCACGTATACATTTTAAGTGTATTGAACTACTATTAAGCTAGTGGTTGTGATTCCGACAGGTGCCACCACCTTGCGGAATAATTTGAGTGATTCTACTTACTATATTTCAGTACTGTATCGAAATAAAATAAGTAGATTAATCAGAACAAATATCTTGTTAAATATGATTTAATTTACAACTACTCCTTGTCCGATTCATTTATGGAAGACAATTATATTTCCATCCAATATTCCTCTATTGTGATTAATCTAATACAGTTGGAATTCTAAATTAAAAAGTAAAGGGCCCGAGTACAAGTAGATACATACATATATTCATTACAATCGTGTGTTCCAACGGTCTCGGAAAGCAATTGTGTTGAGCTACGAAGAAGAAGGGGATTTTCATATTGGTTCAGTGAGCTCACGCACATTAAAGAATATTCATCGAGAACGGTGCGATCCGGAAATCTTCGACGTCCAAAAATGGCGTATCTTACGCAGCCATAATAAAGTGTATAATAGATTTGTCAACGAATGAAATAAGCTTTTTAAAAGGAAAATCGTACAAACCAAGAAATAGTGTTGAAGGAAGGGTTTCGTGAGATTCCGTGTCCAGGAAGCTGTTTCAGAGAATAACGACGTAAATATCGGTTCACATGTCAAACATTCTTACGTTTCGAAGTGAACAAACAATAGAATTTGTGTTTTAAATATTTATTCCAACAAACTGAACATTGTTCTTAAAAATAAAAATTTGTACACACGTTCAGAATTAGCATTTTGTATGTTCTTTGAATAAATCTACTACAAATCGCGGTCTTTTAATAAAGAGTCCGATTGGTCACTTCATTAATTCTTGACCAATCGACAAATGCTCTTGTAAAGACCAAATTTATGTTCTTGAAATGAATTGTACACTCTAGAAGTAATTTCAATTAATTATCATGTCATTGTGTGGATTTTTTAATTTTAATCAATTGTAACCAATATCGAGACACGCGAAGAATCAAGTGGTTGATAATAATAAAATTCTGGAAGGTAAATACAGTGAAAGTGCAAGGAAAAGGATTGAATATCACAATATAGACACTAACTTAGGAATTACGTGTGATGCCGATATCTGTGTATGCTCTATTGAAGTTCCCATGAAATAGTAAAAAAGAGACGCGTTTTCTTATGCTTAAATGATTTCTTCAAATACGTGATAACAACGTTTTACTTTTAAGAACTTTTGGTTCGTTAGAAATGTCCTGTCCGGTAACAAATGCTACGAATCGTTAATTTTAAATGCTTTCAATACAATATTCAGTAAGTTCAGTAATTGTACTGGCTTTTATGTTTATTGTCGTTATTTATATTATATGATATTTCACTTAAGAAATCATGCGATACTCGTATTTATATCGTATATTTGATTTCATATTTGCCAAAATCAAACGACGAAGAAAAAAAATACGGAATATATAGTCATCGTTTTTCGAGTTTTACTTACTTGAGTATAAAATTTTTACCCACTTACGCAAGCTTCATTAGTCGGACAAGGTTTTGAGAGAACAGTGATGTCATAACATAGTGGTAATGTAACGAAGCAGCGCTTTCGGCACGTGTAGTTGATGTCATATTCACATACCACATTAGTAATCTAACGTCATAGTGCAGACAAACATTGATAATTCAATTTATTTTTTGTAAATCATCTTTCACAAATAAAAATAAGGAAAAAGAATGAGTAAATTAAGTAGAATATTATTTCTGCGCTTTCTCGTTTTTATTCTTTATCATTTTGAAAAATTTAATAAGTTCGAATAAAGTGATAGAACGCTAGATTTCTATTCTACAAAATACAAACTATATAAGATGCACCAATAATTAGAATCAAAGCAATGCCCGTACAGACACTTTCACCCTAAGAAATTTGTAACGAACAAATTGTCTCATCTTTTACGTGAGAAATTAACCAATTATGGTATTGTTACGGTTTATAACTTTGTTGGTCTTTTGTCTTGAATGTATTTATTAATCACTTGAGTCTCGCAGTTCCCGTAAAATTATCTTGGTAAATTATTGCTGCATTTTGACAGAATTACACCCTTACTAGTAGTATTGTACCAGTAATGAATGGGAGTTTGTATCGTACGGTGTTAAAAAATAGGAACGAAGATGGAACCGACTGAACAATTGCGACCAGAAGAATTGGTGGGTCTGGTAGCTCGTTCTGCCGAAGGTACTGCAGCGAAAGGAATGCCTATTAAAGGGCATGAAGATCTGTGGGTGGAAATTCAGGCAAATACCTTTCGCAATTGGGTAAACGAGCACTTGAAACATGCGGTCGATGTTGCAAGTGGTCCTGTGATTGATCTTGTTGAAGATTTTCGTGATGGTACACGACTCTGTGCTCTTGTTGAGGTGCTTACTAAACGACGTTTACCTCGATGGAACCCTAGGCCAGCTAATCAACATCATCATTTGGAAAACGTTTCAACGGCTCTTCAAGCTATTGAGTCTGATGGTGTAAAACTCGTCAATATTGGTGAGTCAAACTTATGATCATAGCGATTGCTCGCTTCTAAAGTGAAATAGAGTTATGTAAAATATTGTGATTATTCTAACAGGAAGTTATAGACATTGTCATCTCTATTAAATAATTTTCTACCTTAATATTCTTTGCTGAATAATTTATGTGTAATTAGATAAATAAGTTTTCAATTAGATTGATTTTAACCGAGAATAGTATTGGTCGATTAGAATATTTATAATTAAGTATATTCTTTTTGCATGTGTTATAACTTGCATACATGCGCTATGATTCATCGAGCGATAAGCGTAATAATTAAATGCGGACCGTCTTTACAAACGTATTTAATATGAAATGTATCGATGTATCGCTAGCAACACTTAATCAGCTTATGACGATTTAGTACAATTATAAGCATCTATAAGAATGTACATTTAACAAGCATAACATTACAGTTACTTTTTGAAATAATAAATACGTTTGTTATTATATATTTGCAAATTGAACTTCGAGGTCGTTGCCTTTCTGGTGTTCTATCAACGCCTACGAGACCATAATTATGCTACTGTGTATCTATTACCTCAATAACATCCAACAGAGAAATCTTTATTGTTGTAACATCTTTATAATAATAATTATAACCATCACCACTGCTTGAAAGTTAAAAATCAATCATGGTAACGTTGATGGATTTCTTATTATAAGTAGTCGGAGGTATCGAATAACTCGATTAAAGTTAATTACAATTTTTTAATTATCGTACTTTTTAATCTTAACCTTCTTCTTCATAGGTAACGTAGATATCGTCAATGGAAATTTGAAACTGATCCTTGGACTGATATGGTCGCTCATTGTAAGGTACCAAATAGGCAAGTCCAAGTTCCCTCCAAGGAAACTTATGCTTGCATGGCTCAAGGTCAGTATACGTAATTGTGCGAGTAACCTTGCCACATTACAACTGAAACCTTTGCGTAAATATATAAGAAAGTAAATACATTTAGATTTAGGATAGATTTTAAACTGTATCAATACATTATTAGTAAATTGTAACATTTGTTGCTACATAAAGTTTTTATAGAATATAAAAAACCTTTGTATATTTTGTAAGCTCCATACGAATTGTTTTATCAATTTGTTTCATAGGCAGTTTTACCAGAGTGCAGAGTGAATAACTTTACCACAGATTGGAATTCCGGTGTATATTTGAGCGCGTTACTTGATTATTGCCAACCAGGTCTATTTTCCCATTGGCGTCGTCTCGATCCCAACGATAGGTACGTTTAACACTTTTGTTTAAATTTGTTTGACATGTTGGAAGTCAAAAATTCCGTAAAGTGTTACATGTTCATAGTGTATACAATTGCCGAAAAGCCATGGAGATTTCAAAACGGGAATTCGATATACCTATGGTACTGGAACCAGAGTACCTTGCATCTCCATATTTGGATGAACTATCAGGAATGACCTATTTATCATACTTCATGAAGGAAGGTTCACCGGGTTTTCACGCAACATTACGTTGGGTTAATTCACAATTGCCTCACCATTCAATTCAGAACTTTACGGTAAGCAAATCCTTGTCATTTCGATATTAAATCATATTTCGAATATTGGTTTAAGTTCGATTTGATTTTTACAGACTGATTGGAATGACGGTAAAACTTTATGTAGTATTGTTCGAAATTTGGGCGGACCTGCGCCAGGTTACGATAAAATTGATGACGACCCTTCTGCGTGGGAACATAACATTCAAATAGGTAAATATTAATGTGTTGCTTATCTTTAGGAAAAGCAAATTATTCTTATTTGTTTATACATGATTCTATGTTCACTTCCTACATATACACATATATATTTTTTAAGGCATTGATGGAGGCAAGAAACTAGGCGTGGAACCAATTCTTAAAGCAAAAGACATGGTAGATCAAAATGTAGAACACTTAGGCGTTATGGCTTATGCAGCATACTTTCAATGGGTAAAGCCTCGTCCTCAAGCAAGCAAACAAATTGTTGTCCACATTGATAGCACTTCCGCTAGAGTGCAACAACCGGTTAGTTGATTAACTGTTACCCAAGAACTTATTTATTTTCTTCGTTTCTTAAAATGTTTTATTGTATGTATTAACAAAATGTAAAGTGCAAAGGTAAAATCTTTCATACATTAAAGTGTTGTGATTATTATTTTTAGGCTCATTTCAAATTAGAAATCCTTACCAAAGAAGTAAATACGAGGGAAGTACGTGGTGAGGTAATAAGTCCAAGCGGACGAATAGAGTGTCGACTTACTTGGAATGGAATTCATGGAAAAGGAACATTTGTACCTGCAGAAGTTGGAATGCACAAGGTTTGATAACTCCGAATATATTACGTATTGGGTATATATTTTAAGTAACAAATTAACATACTAATTTCTTTTAACTATCAATTACAGTTAATGGTGTATAATGACGGAGAATTAGTAGATGGATGCCCCTATTATTTCAGAGTTTTACCTCCTTTAACCAAAATTAAATCACCTGGTATGGATCCGTGCGCTATAGGATCTATCGTTGAAGTTCTAGTCAACAGTTACGGTAAGCATTGAATTTAAAGAAGTATATACTATAAGAGAAAAGTAAATGTTCAGATATATCGAACTATTTACATTTTTTAAATAAACACTTCAGGAACTAGTCATGATGGTATTGATGTGACCGCATGGTCTCCAACGGGAAGATCTTTGTCGTGCCCTGTTAAAGAAAACAAAGGAGTGCATACTGCAAGTTTTCAGCCTGATGAGACAGGAGAATGGAGTATTGCAATAACTCATAAAGGCAATCATATACAAGGTGGACCATTTACGTGCTTCGTATTTGATCCTAATGGAATAAAGGTAGAAATTTCAGTTGCTTTATTTATTTATTTATTTATTTATTTCGATATATCTCTATGGTATACGATAAACATTTTTAGCTGTTGGATACAGAAGGTGCTTTACCCGGGCAACCATTTTCATTCACTGTCGATGCAACAGGAACCGGAGGTCTTGGGGATGTAATAATAGATTTAGTACATGATAAACAATCTGTTACTTTCAAAATGGAACATTTCGGACATATGCAGTACCGAGTTTCGTTCGTCCCGGCAAATTCTGGAAAGTACAGAGTTTACGTATACTTCAATGGTTCCGATGTTCGAGGTTCTCCATTTTCTATTCGGGTGGGAACTCAAAAAGGTTCAAAAAGATCGAAAGAATTGAGTCTTGAAAAGTCTAAATTATCTTCGTTAGAAAGACGAATGAATGGTTTGAACGTTTCGGTTGGAAGCGAACGGTTAAGTCCTGTGCAGCAAAAGACATATCCATCATCTACGTATAAATTATCGAGTCCAGTTCAACAGGTACGAGAATATTCTCCCGTACATCAGACTTTATCTACTTATAAGACATCGAATAATTATTCGATGGAAAATTCTAATTCGACGTATCACACATCAACTTCATTCTACCACAATCGATCTCCGAACCATAGCCACAGTCCAGTTTTACGAAACCTCCATAGTCCAACTATACTCAAAGATACGAAAGAAATTTATTCTACAACATACAATCAATCGGCATCTCCGACTGTACAAAGTCCTAGCTTTATGAAAGAATCGAAAGATATGCATACACCTAATGTACTAAATAGATCTCATTCTCCAAACTCAAGTCCGGCAACGCGTGGACCAAGATCTTCACCGGTTATTAAGGAATCTCGAGAAATTTATAATTCAGGATCATTGAAAAGATCCCGATCACCAAATCAAAGTCCATTGGCATTTCGTAGTGCAACTCAAAGCCCTGTTAATAGGAGCTTTAGTCCAAGAAACAACGATAATGATAGTACTTACAATAGGAAAGATTATATGGATAATGGTACTGTTGACACAAGCAGTAACGTTAGAGTGTCGTCAATGGTTGGTGGTACTTCAAGACGAGATTCGTGGGACGCCATAGAAAAAACCAAATCTTTACTATCATATGGCAGCTTAGAATCTCTTGCCAATTTAACTAATAACTCGGCTACCGCTGAAAATGCAAATAACTTAAATTATTTCAATAACAATAATTATAAAAATACTCAAACTTATGGTTCAAAGAATATTTCACATACTCATAATAGTTCCTCCAATGTTACATCAACTCAAAAGCTTTCGACTTCGGAGTATGATACTTCTCAAAAATGTAACAATGAAAATCATAATACTCGTATACAAACGCATGGAATTCTTAAAAATAAAAGCAATAATTATCATAAAAATATGGTGGCCACGAGTGGAATTTATGAACAGTATCCTATTAACGCAATTTCTGGTTCATCGGTACAAAGCAAAAATTATGAGTTTGTAACAGGAAGTGCACTTGAAGTTTTACCGATTCAAAAACCGGCTACCTTTACTATAGATCAAGATATCGATCCAAATAAGGTTACCGTTACTGTTTCTGGTAAGTTATTTTATTATATTACACTTGTATTATCATATACCGTATATCCTTTTAATACGCTTTATACAATTTTAGGTCCAACAGGTAAAATAATTCCTGTACAAAAATCAGTTCTTCGAGGTTTAATGTATACCATAATTGCTGAAGAGGTTGGGGAACATATTATTCAAATACTAATAAATGGCCAACATATTCAGGGTTCTCCTTTCAGGTTCGTAATCAGTGAAGTTATTAATAATGATATAGTTGCTTCGGATTTGAAATTGAGCCGTTTGTTATTTCAGATCACAAGCATATAATGCTCGTGCCATCCAAGTTGAGAACATTCCGAATGGCGTTGTTAACCAACCAGTAGAATTTGAAAGTATGTATTTAAATATATTATTACAAAATAAAGGATATTACAATCAATTTACACGATTTTACATTTTTTACATTTATAGTTGACGGATCTAAAGCAGGATCTGGAAATTTAGAAATTCTCGTGAATGGTGGTCACGTAACTAGTTTTGTTAGAGCACTAGGTAGCCAACGATTTCTGGCATCGTTCGTACCCCACGAAGCTGTTGCACACCTCGTGGAAATGACGTTTAATGGAGAAATTGTACCCGGTAAGTCTTTTCTAAATAGTATATCTGTAACAGTATGTACCTATATTTTTACTATGCAAGTTAATTGATAACGATACAGTTGTTCAGAAAATTAAAATGCACTCAGTACAATGACTTTGAAGGTAATGCAGTATGATAATAAAAAATAAGATTTTACACATTTACAAGTCTAAAATATTTCATAAGAACAGATTTTTATGTAATAAGAACCTAATTTCTGTTTATCAAAGAAACGATTTTCCTTTTAATCCGCCTTCATGAATGAATTCTTCGTAGTTTTTGTAAATGATTTTGATAATAACGTATACCGTTTAAATAATTTATTTATTTGTTAAAACAATAATTCCAGTTTAAAAAGGGGTACTGAATAAAGTGCGGTATCTGCTATCTACTGAAAATATTTTTATACTTTCTCAATATATGTAATTAAAGATATTTGTTAGATTATATATTGTATAAATATTATATTCGATTATTTTACCTCTTTAAATACAAGTATATACACTTCAACAGGTCATTGATCAGGTCATTGACTTACGATTTCACGCATCCACGTGATGTTCCACTGACATATATACGACGTCATCGTTTCCTTTCCTTCTTGAATTTTTTCCTTTCATTTACCTAACGAGGCACAATGGATGCTTTGCTGATTCAAATAGTACGTTTTTTATCATACAGTACCATTTAAGTACTTCGAGAATTTACTTTAATGATGTCATCTAATGATTCTAATATGCACTGATATAAAAGAGATATTACAAGTAAAAAGTTAAAAATAATCGTATAAATGATACACCTTTAGTGATACGTATTTCAGTAACAATTCTTTGATACATCTTTATGAAAGTAAAATTCAAAATCATTTGCGCTACGCAATTGCATAATGTACGAAGAATATTTTAATGCTACATTTAAAGAAGCGCATTTCTACAATTACATGATTGCACATTGTGTATGGCCTACAGTAATTGCAAAGGTACTCGTGAAATTACTATTCCATTTTTAAATAGTTCCAAAAGCAAATATTAGTATTTCATATTTTGTTATCTGTATTTAAAAGAAATGTAACCAGTTCAGAAATAAAAAAAATTTAACATTTAAATAATTTATCTTATACAAGGTACTTTATAAAAATAAAAATTCTATATTATGTAATATTTTTTAAAAATCACTTAAATCATTTGGTACATATACTATTAATATATTCTACATAACACATAGTACATAAAATTTGTATAATATATATATATATATATTATTAGCTAACAAGAAATACTATTTAGAAATCATAGGTGTGGTCATTGAAGTCTTTATATGCTTGTGACGTATTTGGTTGCGAACGCGGAGATAGTCCCTACCTACATAGAGGTAAACATAATCCAAGTAACTGCACATGCTATATTATAATAATTTTTGCAGATTTTTCACAGCATATCAAAGTTTGATTCTTATATGATCTTATATATAATGCTAAAAATAATAATTTCCATTTCTTTATCTCGTTATGTCAAGTTATTATAATTTAACTTATGTCTTAATCATTCCTAAAATATTTTGAAAATATCTCTTTTGATTTTTAACATATTAAAATTTAATAATTTAATTTATTAATTTAACATATGTGATTATGACGAATGCAATCATAACTCTTGTGTGCAAATGATGTGCAAATTTCTATAACGCTTGATTAGAATACACATGAATCATGACAAATTCGAGGAAATATTAAACACATTACTTTAAAAAGATATGCGTACATAGAAGGTGAAATCTGATACATACTATATGCACATACACATGTATCGGATTCGACAGATTCCAGTTTATTCGTGTATAAGTAATGCTTTATTGTTTATGGTTTATTAGATTCAGGAACAGATTTTTGAAATATATTTTATTAATTATATTCAAGTAAATCGATAACAATTCCACAGAAATGTTTGAAAATTTTGGAACAAGTTTCCTTCTGGATGACCCGTTATGTCGGGGAATGCAGCAATTCATGAACTACACTCCCTTCAATGTAACTCTCATCGTTAAGAATGTAGCGCAAAGCAATTCAGAATGAAAAAAAGTAACAGCTTAATGATATTGGTGGCACGGATTAAAATACGTAAAAAGTATTTAACATTTTATAGTCGTTTTTCTTTATTTTTCATCAATCTATATTCTTTATAATACTAGGTGCAGCCGACAAAGTACTTATTATTGAAAAGATATAATAAAACATACCAGACTAAAATCTTTACATAATCGATTATAAAAAATAAAATACAGAATTATTGCTTCACAAAAGTTATGGTTTTTTGACTATGATGAAAGAGAAAAACAAATCAATGTTAATCATAGCAGGATTATAAAACACAGAAGTCACATTCTTTGTATACATACAAGTATCCCATTCTGAAATTCTTTTTCATATTCGAAGTACATATATCAAACCATATAAAAATGCGATTACTGAATACGATCGAGATGAACAAAGATTGCACTTTTTTTATTTTTTTATCGAGTGGTAACTATTGATTACTATCATTTGCATAAAGTTACACTTCTTTTATTAGTTACATTAAAATAATTTCGCGTTGAATGCAGTGAAAATTTTATTTACGACGGATCTTAAAGTATCGAAATACGCAGATCAGGTATCCTGTGAACGTGCGGACTGTAGCCGGTCGAACAAGCAAGAAACGGATGGGAGAACATAGTCGTATCATGTTCCTTCAAAACCCTGATTCGATTTATGATGTGAAATGAATTTCTAATAAGAATTAATGTTCTCTTCTAATAGAAAATCAAAACGGGAAATCAAAACAGTAAAAATTGAAAAGATAAATTTGAAATAAAAGTAAGAAGGAGAAGTGTGATAGAAAATTGTTGAAATGACATTATCAAGAATAATACGGCCCTGGTTTTGGGCCTGAACAGCAATCCGATAGTGGCAGCTATACCTACCTACTCGTTCCGTCGCTGTACTTGTTTAAGTCCGTCGTGAATCGCGATCTGCTGACGTTTAATCATCAAGAAACTAAGCTAAATCTTTTGATTTTCTCAAACTTTCGATCCTGTATTCTGTTTTTCGTTCTCGTAGTTTTGAAATTATGTGAAAATGATTTCTCAAAGCAGTCATTTAAGATTAGTGTTCAGTAAAGAACGAATAACCATAATTGAATTAGTGCGCGTGCGACTGTGAGACACTCAATATCTTGTTCTTACTTATGGCCGAGATCGAACTGTATTCCATAATGAAGCCTTATTATTGATTTATAGATTCGATTCGTATTTCATTTTCTATTTTTATACTTAATTTATTTATAACGTAATAAAATCCTACATTATTTCTTTAAGGTTTTTAGCGGTTTTTCAGGTTGTTTAGTTTGAAATTAAAGGTGATAAGGTAAACTAAATTGTATAACTTTATCAATTTTTCTCTGTAGTTATAAAAATGGTAGTTACAAAAGTTATTTTCTTTATTTTACGTACGACCTTATGCTAATTACAAAGGTTAGACAGTATCTAATTGTAGTTACGTTGCGTTTTTAGCAAATCGAAATTTAATTTAAAGTGTTGTAATCACAAACAGGTTTCATTACCATCTAAAAAAAATTACTATTTCGAACTTAAAGAGTTACTGATTATTATTTAAAAACTATTATGCTGTAGTCAAATGTATGTACATAAATTGTATATGTGTATAATTAATATTGATAAAAATATTAATCAACAGGTTCACCCTGGCGTGTGGGCATTATGCCAGCCCCAAAAATGTCAGTGATTGGGGATTCCATAAGATTGGTCCCTGCTGGTAGTCCTGCACTTTTTGAACTTTCTGCTCTTGGCTTTAATAGCAATGAAATTGATGTACAAATTTTAAGTACGTATTTAAAGTTAATTATATGTATTGTAAATTAAACCCACAAGTATTAACTTTTTTATTATAAAGATATAATGATTATTTGTAGCGCCTTCTAAGCGACATATACCAGCAAGAATTGATGAAGAGCCAGGAAGGCCGGGAGAGTTTCATGTTGAATTCACTCCAATAGAAGTAGGGAGTCATCTTGTAGAAGTAACCATCGCAGGACAAAAGTTACCGGCAGGACCATTAGTTGCTAAGGTGTATAACAGCAGTTTGATTCAAGTTACTGATGTACCCAGTGCTGTTGTTGGACATGCCTGCCAATTTAGAGGTAATGAGAAGTAAAAAGCTGTGAAAGAGTAAAAATAATGCACCTTTGTTATTTCTATAGTTGATGCTAGTGCTGCTGGTGAAGGTCAGCTTGAAATTTCCATAAATGAAGGAGAAGTACCTAACCATGTTCAAGTAGTAGGAGGAGGACGTTGTCTTGTATCTTTTACACCAGAAGTTGCTAAGCCACATTACATTGATATAAAATTTAATGGAGAAGCAGTGAAAGGATGCCCCTTTATTTGTAATGTATCTGATACCAGTAGAGTGACATTAAGCTTAAATCATCTGGAATTAATTCCAGTGGATCAACCTGCTAATTTTCATATGGATGTTGATGGCAGTGGTAGCGCAGAGCTTGCAGTTTCTGTGAGAGGTCAGTGCGAACATTATATATTGAAGTTCTTTAATACCACAAACTTTGTATGTTACTAAACAAATGGTTTGCTTTTTAGGACCAAACAACGAATTGCCTGTGAAAGTAACTGGTGATATTAAAACTGGTTTTACTGCAGAGTTTATTCCAAGAGATGTTGGTGTCCATTCAGTTAGCGTTGAATATAATGGTCATCCTGTAAATGGTACACCTTTTTTAGCTAAAGCATTCAATGCAGACAAGGTATTAATAGGCCCTGTAGCTAGGGGTAATGTTGGTCAGCCAACACATTTCACTGGTGTGTATGAGAAAAAATATTTAAGAATTTCTACTACATGCATAATCTTCAATTTTTTCTAAAAACATTTTCTGAAAGATTATGATTATTATTTCTGATAGTTGATGCAAGTCAAGCTGGTGAAGGAAATCTAGAAATTACGATATCAGCTCATAATCAGAACATACCTACTCAAGTCACACCACAAGGAAATGCTCGGTTTTCAGTTAGTTTCGTACCATTCGAAGCATGTGAACATATAATTAATATAGCCTTCAACAAACGAACAGTACCAGGCTGTCCGATTGTAACTCGAGTAGGTGGTGATAGCCATGTAACAGTAAGTGGGCAGGCATTAAGCAGTGCTGGATTGGGACGACAGAGTTATCTTACCGTCAGTAATGTTGCCGGTAGCTTGGAAGATTTAGAAGTTAATGTTGAAGGTACGCTAATGTTTTTTTCATTAATATTAATACCTTTTACTAAATACTGTACATCAATACGTGTATGTCGCATGTGTATATTTTCATTTGAAGTCGCAGTATTACTGTTGTTGCACAAGTGTCGCAATCTTCACAATGACATCATATTCTGTGTTCAATATTCCTTTATATCTTATTTCAATTCAGTATTATAAGACGTTTGCAACTAATGCACAATGGTTTGCCGACAACCGAAAGTATATATAAGCACCTTCTATGTTGTATTCATTACTGTCATAATAAATTTCCGATTTCTTGTTCGATTTGTTAGTAATGTTCGTTCAATAAATTTGATCTGTTAATTATGATGGGAACTTGCACGAAGTTCTACCTCTGTGTTTGTCTGTCTTGTTAATCTCTAGCTTGAGAGCAATTCTCTCTCTGTTACAGGTCGGCCAGCTTTCAGACTACGACATTACTAGACTTCTCAAACAAAACTAATCTCATTTTTATCTTAACAATGGATTATATCAAATAACTGGTGGTGGGTTTCTAACTTGACATCTTTTAAGAGTGTTGCATAGTTTCTCGTATTGTTCTCATGTTCTTTTGCCATTGGATACCACCTTAGAGTATTGTAAAGATGTTAGTTTTACTTTGGTACATGACTGTTAAAGCAGTGACTAACATTTCGCAATTTTAATTTTAACTGGCAATTTAAAGTAAGATCTATACTACACGCGTGACAGCCATTTTTACGGTGCTATATGTAGGTACTTTATTCATTTTATCTTCATTCTTAAGCATAGCTTTTGAATTCAGAACATCATGTATTGCTCTTTAACTATTGTGCCAATATTTCAATTGTGTATATTTGATTATTAAGTATAACAGAGCAACAATGCAAGAGTCGGATCTCCAATGGTTTTTGCTTGAATTTTTTGCTTTTTATATATCTCTTATATAACTAAAGTAATAGTATAGTAATATTAATAAATATTTAAGCTGAAATTAATTATCAGATAATGCAAGCAAACTAATACTTTATTGAGTTTACATTTATGTATTTCAAGCAGTCAATTTTTTCATAATTGATATGTATGTATGTATATACATGCATTGCTTTCCTTAATTTACCCATTGCTTATTATTATTATTACTATTAAATACCTTAACATTAAGGGAGAACTTGATGAACTTATATAATACCACCCCTACTGTTCACTTTTGGTGTCCCTGTGATCCACCCTAGTAGTTGGCTGACTAAATTGTATTAAACAACTAACCGGCGGACTTGATAGGACCCAACGGACAGGCCGTACCCGCTCAAGTCACTGACAACAAAGATACAACGTGCAGTGTAGCATTTACGCCAAGAGTAGTTGGAGAACATAGAATTTCGGTAAGCCATCGGAATGTTCCTGTGATTGGTAGTCCATTTAGCTGCAAAGTGTATGACGTAACTGCTATCAAAGTGAAGGATGCTAAACATGGTGTTATTGGAATGCCTGTGACTTTCTTAGGTAATGTTATTAATAACATTAAAGTGAGTTACATAATTAAGAATACTTTGAAAAGTATTATTTGAGGTATATTGAGAAAATGTTCTATGATTTTCGATTTTTTTATTCTTAGTTGAAACTAGTCAGGCAGGACCAGGAAACTTGGAGGTAACGGTAAACGGTGGTCGTGTACCTACATCTGCCCAAGCTCAGGGTCCACACACATATGCAATATCATTTACGCCACGGGAACCAATTGTGCATACTGTGGATTTAAGATTTAATGGAGAGGATGTACCTGGTAGCCCCTTCAGTTGTCAGGTATAATATTATTTCTATGTCCTATGATCATTTATTAAAAGCGATTAATTTCTTATAAAATGTTAGGTAAGCGATACAGCAAAGGTGATAATAACTGAAGGACTTGAAAAAGTGTCTGTGAATCGCTTGACAACATTTACAATAGAGGCAGATATTGCTTTAGGAAACCCCATTGTAGAGGTTCTTTCACCAACTAGGGAAAGTTTACCAGTTCATGTTAAACAAAGTGGGCATGGGTGTTATACTGCAGGATTCACACCTAAAGATGTTGGTATGTAAATGAATAAAAAATAGTATGGTAAGTATAGCAATATTTTTTTTTAAAAGTGTATAAAATTCATAGGTGATCATAGTGTTGAAGTAAAAATAAATGGATCGCACGTCGAAGGAAGTCCATTTTTAGTAAAAGCTTATAATGCTGACAAAGTAAAAGTGACGGATATAAATAGTGGTGTCGTTGGCAAGCCAGTTTTTTTTAGCAGTAAGTTTCTTATTTTATTTTGTATATCTGTTTATTATACTTCATTTATTTATAGATACTTGAATTTTAGTCAATGCTAGTCAAGCAGGTGCTGGCAATCTTGAAATAATTGTTGCTGTGAATGGTAAAAACGTACCAAATTATGTACAAAGTGAAGGGAATGCAAAGTTCAGAGTTAATTTTAAACCACAAGAGGCTGCTGTACACAGTCTTAGCGTTCGTTTTAATGGAGAACCTGTTCCAGGTATACAACGAATTCGTAATAATGTTAATATTTTAGATGTATAAGTTTTAAATATAATCCTTTTTACTTTTAGGTTCACCCTTCAGTTGTAAAGTAGTTGGCGCAGGTCAAGCTATAATTACAGGTCATAGCTTGAAAATGGGAGCTGTGAAGCAATTAATGTCCTTTATTGTAGATCCACAAGCTCCTTCAACCAATTGTGACGTAATCGTAACACCTCCATCAAATATATCCCTTCCTATTACGATAGAACCTGTCGATGGAAAATATAACATTAGCTTTGTACCTATGGAAGTAGGTAGGCATAATATCAGTATCTTAGTGGACGATGAACATGTGAAGGGTTCTCCATTTGCTTGTAATATTTATGATGTTACAAAGGTAATCAAATAAATATATCAAGAAACATACATTTTAAATGATTTACTTCATTAAAAATTGACGCAGGTTCACGTATCTGGTCTTACGGAAGCATTATTAGGTCAAGCTACAACATTTACTGTTGATGCTGCAGAAGCTGGTGAGGGCACGTTAGAATTAGTGGTGAGCACGGAAAATAATACAGTTAAAGCCGAAGTAGTCGCCTGTGCTCGTGGATTATATGATGTAACATTTGTTCCCCAAACTACTAATACTCATTATGTTAATATTAGTTTCAATGACGACAATGTACCAGGTTTGTAATTGAATATTATTTTTCTTTCTATCGGATATGAATTAATATTCACAAGATGTTGATAAACATTATTATTGTCGTCTACTAGGGAGTCCATTTAGGTGTCCAATAGTTAGTACAATGTTAGATGGACCATCGATGATCCGTGTTGGGAACACAGCGTATATGGACTTAGAAATGCCAGGATTACAAGGGCCTGTATCTGCAGAAGTTACAGGTAATTACAGGTTCAAGTGTTGCTTTAAGTATTACTATCTGTATGTAACGCATTTTGTAACATTATAACTCGTATGTTTATTAATATATAGGCCCCGATGGTATAATTATTCCGTGTACTTTAACGAAGCTGTCGCCTAATTTATATCGTGTAGAAATTCGAACGCGACAGGTCGGTACTTATAGCGTGATGTTCAATGATGGTCATAAAATAATCAGTTCCCAAACACTTCAAGCTTTCGATCCTGGAAAAGTAACAATTAAGGAAGTGTCGGATGTAGTTTGTCATCGACCGGGTACCATTATGGGTATGGTATATAAAATATAGTTTTATATTATTCTTCCAAACCTTATTATCCGTACAATTCTTCAAAATTATTGATTAGTGGTTGCATCAAAAGAAGCTGGGCCCGGAAAATTGACCGTAAATGTGCGTGCAGCTGGAGCTGATGTTGATAGTGTAGTTAGAGAAGGAGAAAGCGGTCACTATGAAATAATATTCCATCCCACGCGAGCAGCTCCACATAAGATCCATATAAAATATAATGAAGTGCATATATTGGGTATTTATTATCTACCTTGATTATTATTATTTTCTTCCTATCATTGTATATTCGTATTATATGTTGCGTGATATTATTTTAGGAAGCCCCTTAGACGTAACGGTTCGAAGTCCCACTGGAGGAAGAGAAGTAACTGCAACAGGATTAGGATTATACCAATCGTGTGTTGGTAAAGTGACTTCATTCACTATAGAAACTTTAGGGCGTCCCGGAAAAGAATTTGATGTCGTAATTAGCGGACCCCAAGGGAATGCAGTTCCAGTTCGCTGTTACCAACATCGAGATGGAAACTTGCTCGCTGAGTTTACAACAAATACTGTTGGTAAGTGATTTGGAAGCAATGTGAACAATAGCATTAGTAATGGTATTTATGTTTTTATAATTAAAATGTTTCATCACACCAGGTACATACAAGATCGATGTTCTACAAGGTACGAAACCAGTGTTGGGTTCGCCTTTCTTCTGTCAAGCTTTCGATGTTTCTAAAGTGAAACTGCAAGAACTGGGACCAATGACAGTATCTGTACATGATCATATCGCCTTCAAAAGTACATCCATTGAAACAAAATTATGAATGCATCTTTTCTTTTATAAAATGAATAATATTTTCGTTATAATTATGAATTGTTACAGTAATGAAAATAGATGCTGGAATGGCGGATTTGGACGTAGTAGCAGCGAGTCCATTAGGTCAAGAACTTCCTCTACAAGTTACTCCACTTAATGATGGTGCTGAAATGGTTGAATTTTCTCCCAGCGTACCTGGTACATACATGATTAACATTACGTACGGTAAGACCAACAAAAACATTAAAATGGAAATTATGCAGGTCCCATGAAAACTATTTGTATTTATGTTACTGTATATTTAGGCGGATATCCTATACCTGGCGGCCCATTAATATGCACAGTTGATGCAGCTGGACAAGCTCGCGCAAAGGGAGAAGGTTTATTAAGTGGTCATGTAGATAAAACAGCACATTTTATTGTTACTGGTACAAGAAGCCCTCCAGCAGTTCAGGTATTAATGATAAAACTCAATAACTCATTTAGCTTACATACATAAGTTGTTTAACAGTAAGTTCCAATTTTATTCATATGTCTTGTTAGGTGGATGGTCCGGATAGCGTGTCGAAAGCAATTATCGAAGCTGGGGCCAATCCAGGTACTTGGAATGTGTCCTATGTTCCAACCGAAATTGGAGTATTTGATATCAGAGTTGTTTCTGCTGGACAACAGCTTCCAGGATCTCCCTGGCATCCAAAAATTATAGATACACGAAACTTACGCGTTATCGGTAAATAATAATAGTTAAAAGAAATATATTAGCTTTCAAAAAATATTTTATTTATTTTCCTAAGGTGGCTGGTCAGCGGTGTGCGACGATCATGGACGATTGAAGTTGCACCCATCAAATAAAATTAGTTTCGATACTGCTGAAGCTGGACCTGGAGAACTTACTGGGAAGACAGGAGATCATACATTATCTTTTGAAATGACTTCAAATAATAGACTGAAACTCATCCCACCGCAATTAACCGGTGGCGAATATCGTTTAGAAATATTATTTAATGGAATACCGTTCCCAGGTGCTCCCAAACTAGCAGTTGTTCAGGATTTAGAGGTATCTAATTACACACAATCGGATTCGTATTACAATAATTTCAAAAGTATAATTCAGTTTTCTTGTTTCTAGCCACCTATACAAGACACAAGTCGGGTCTTATTGAGAGGAAGAGGATTGACCTCTGCCAAATGTGGAGAAGAAGTTAGTTTTACAATAGACGGTTCTCAAGCTGGTTCAGGAACGCCGAAAGTTCAGCTTTTCTCACCAACCAGCGAGCTCAATGTAATTTTACAACATTTAGGTAAATAATTCGTTATTTCTTTCACTAATTATGACCTTTTATTGTATTGTATTTTCTTATTTCAATTATAACTTTACGTATAGGAGATAGCGTTTATCGAGCAAGTTACGTACCATTAACTCCTGACCCTCTTTTAATGACTGTATCTTGGAACGGGAGACAGCTAAAAGGATGTCCTTTGCAAATTAATGTAACGAGCGCAGCTGACGCATCACGAGTTATTTGTTCCGGAGATGGATTGAAACATGGTATAGTCGGCCAAGAAATAAGAAGTTTTATCGATACAAGACGTGCTGGTCCTGGTACGTGTTATGATCCTAAAACTATATGTTTGTTAATTATAATGATTATTATTGCATATTAAAAGTAAATATTTTTTCAATATTCAGGTGAATTAACGGCTCACTGTGTTGGACCTCATAAAGTAGCTTACTGCGAATTATATGATCACGGTGATGCAACATTTACATTAAATGTAAAACCTCAAGAGGCTGGACGCCATGCATTAACAATTAAATATGCCGGGGAGCATGTCCCAGGTTCTCCGTTTACGTTACGTGTTTCCGGAGCTCCCGATGCTTCGAAGGTAATTTGAAATTTAGATTTTATTTTGATACAAAATTTTACTTATTTCAGTTTCAAATGGTAGGTTTCGGGTTGAAAATAATTGTAGAAAAGAAGTGTTTTTAATCATAGGTTCGAGTTTACGGACCAGGAATCGAACACGGGGTACTAGCCACGTTTCAGTCCCGCTTTATTTGCGACACCCGTGGCGCAGGAGCAGGTCAACTTACGGTAAGAGTACGTGGCCCGAAAGGAGCATTTAGGGTAGAAATGCAGAGGGAAACTCAAAAAGATCGCATAATACTTTGTCGATATGATCCAACGGAACCAGGAGATTATAGAGTTGAAGTTCGTTGGGCAGGCGTCCTCGTACCTGGCTCTCCGTTTCCCGTTAAAATTGTTGACACACAGGATGAATTACTGATGTTAACGCAGGTAAATTTGGAATGATAAAAAATATCCGAAATTCTATGATGCGTAACGTTAGAAATATAAAATACATCTTTTTTTGGTCTCAGAGTGGAGATAATTATTCAACGGGACATCATACTCTCGCTTCGTGGCGTGGGTCGCAAGCTATATTATAACAATATTGCATATAAAGTTGTTATTATTTTGTATGGACTAATAATATATTTTCATAATATATAATGACATTGTAACTTATCTAAAATGTTTGCAATAAAACAAATATTTTGACAAGTTCTTTTTACACAGTTTATTTTACATGTATAAATGTATAAAATACTACGATTTTTTCTTCTTTTCCAACTTGCTGAGTTCTCTGAATATACGTTTCTTCAGCTCCTTTTGTCTCTTGAACTTTCGAGCTTCCGCGGCAGCAATTTGAGCTTGATGTGCCTCGATCCTTTGTTTAGTAGCTTCTTTAAGTTGCTTTTGTTTATAAGAGTAATTAGTTTTAATCATTTTAATGAGTCTTGCCACATTCGTTTCCTTTGGTTCGCGTATTACAGCTATTCTGTCATTCTTTAAGCTTGACTTACCAAAAGTAGACATTAACTTTGGCTTATCCCGATAGGGAAGCTCTTTCTGCAAGTTTCGTGGAATGGATAACGGTTTGAACACTTTTACGGCCCTTTCGACAGGCGTATACATGGAATCTTCATTAGCTGCCACACGAATATTCTTTTCTCTTTTTAACTGACCAGTTGTTTTCATTCCTTGCCATCGATCTTTTTCTTCGGGAGGTAATAGAAGTGACGTAACGGGATTATAAAACTTTGGAACGTCAACTTTGTACCAGGTCCGACAGAAAACAATATCACTCAATAATATCTTATCCTCAAACGTTGCACGAAAACATCCTTCTGGCTTTGATACAGCTTTTTTTATTTGGCCGCGTATACCAGACACGGTTTTTATCCTTGCACCTTCAAATTTTGCTACCTCAAGCGTCGAATTAAACATATCTTTGATAAAGGCAGTTTTTTTATAAATTTTTATTGGAATACCAGTAAGCTTCAATTTTTTCATGATCTGCGTACTTTTGTCCATTTCTACAACTGAGCCGGTTGCCGCTATTCTAAAGCCTGGTACTCTAGTGGCAACATCTTGAACTGCCAAGACTCCTGTACCCTGGGGAGTGATAGGACCCCAGAAATGCGCCATACAGGCAACATGTTCTGGGGTATATTTTAACATCCTGTTCCTCAAGTTATCTTCTAATTTCGAGAAAATCGGTAACGTCTGAAATCGTCGCCAACCCACGGAAAGTATCAACGGATCTCTGTTCTTTAGAACTTTTGGATACCATCGATGCTTTTTTATTCTTGTCTGTGCGTATCCTATATTTTCTTCACCGTGTAAAAGACCTCCAATGATCAACGGATATGTGGGATCTAGATGATCAACAAGTTCACACGGTACAGTTTCAACCTCGATGCGTACATACATACCTGGTCGATAACCTTCTAATTGTACTCTTACGTTGTCGTCCATTCCCTCGAATTCCGATTTATTTAGATTCGCTTGTTTCTCAACTTCCAGTTTCAATTCGTCGTAATATGTCTTAGATTCACCATTATCATACTCTAAATCAAATTGTTCTTTTAATTTCTTCTTTTTCTCTATAAGTTTCTTCCTTTCTTCCACTTCGTCCGTTGTTGAATCTTTTGCAATTTCTACTTCATGTTTCTCTCCAGTTTCTAAATCTTCAAAATCTCCAAATAATTCCTCGTCATTCGTATCATCTAATTTTAGAAGTTCTTCTGCGTCTTTCGATTCTTTCCATTTCCCAGTCACGAAGCGATTCTGTACAAGTGCTTTATTTTTTTCATTTAACCAGTCCCGTTCAATTTCAGAAAAGAATATACATTCTTCTTGATTTTGTAGTTCTCGTTCTTGTATCTTCTGTTTTTGTTGTTCTTGAACTATACGGAAAATACCACCTATTTCATTATCTTCATCATTAACTTCATCCATTTCCTTACTTTCATCTTCTTGCGTGCGGCTTTTATCAAATACTCCGTAAACAATTTTCATTAGGTTCTTATTATTTCGCTGACGATTATCGAAAGTTTCTCTGGCTTTCTCAGCTAAGTTTGTCTTCCATTTCAATTCATCTTCGATTACTTCTTTGTCTTCAATTTCGTCACCTTCATTTTCCTCCGATTCCGTCCCTCGATGACCTTCTTCGGAAAAAGTTTTATTTTCAAAGTCAATTTCTAAATCATCCATTTCTAATCCACCCCGTGAATCTCCATCGCTAAATTCATCAAAGCTTTCACTTTCGCTATTTGTTTTCTTATCCGCTTTACTCGAATTTGAATTTAACTGGCTTAACGTCTCTGCAATTTTATTTTTTATTAAGATATCTGATTCTTTGCTTAGAGAATGATAAACATCTGTATTATTTGATAATTTTGAAGTGTCAGGTTTAATCAAATTCGAAGAGTTTTGCTTCGCATTAAATACATCGGTCTTTTCCGACCCTGAATTATTTGAAGCTGATGAATCTCTTCTCTTTTTAACATTTTCTAATTGGGAGACTTTATTCTTTCTTTTAATACCTCTGCTTTTATGCATTTCTTTCCTTTTATTCTCATCTTCTTCATTCAATTTCATACCTTCAAAGTTTCCATCACTATCTTCTCCTGAATATTTTTTTTTCATTTCATTTACTCTCTCAATTTCGTTACCATTTTCATTTTCTTCTTTCTGGTCGCTATCTAATTCTTCATCATTGATATTTTCATGATCGCTGTCATCTGACATACCAGAAGATTTCACAAGTGATTCAGAATCAGAAAATAAAACCTTCCTTCTAACTCGGCTACCGTCAATTACAGTTTCAAAATTTTCGCCTATATCTCGCGATTTAATTGGAGCAGCATTGCTGAACAATTGTAATTCACTATGTTGTAACTTTTGATCTAATGTTTCCCGCGTGTCCATTAGAGCTCCAACCAAACCTGTTTCTTCCTCCTGATGCGAATGACTGCCAGCTAATTCAACATAAACAGCATCCTTGTCGTACACTATACCTCCAACACCAGAGAAAGGTGCATAAATTAGTCGTTCTTTTTCTAATAATGCACGTTTTTTCAACTCTTCTGGCAAAGGGCATGGATCTGGCAAGAAACTAACATCTTTAATTTTTAGATCTCCACAGCCAGGAATATGTATGGATGTTTCTTTGTTTAAAGGAATTCCTCTCACATACCTATTGATATTAAAATAATTTTAGTGTTTAAGTAGTTGAATCAATACGTGTGTATACACTTTTGTACTTACCCATATAAACTTATCGTTCTATCTACTTTTGGATTCTGTCTGATTAATTCTGGAGATGTTAAATCTTCCACTCTATCGGCAAGAATATAAGGATGCATGTTACGCCAAGTTAAAGGTCTAAATTTCATAACGGATATAAACCTGGCTAAATTTTTAACTTCTGTACGTAAATATTCTCCATGAATTAATCCGGAAAGATAAAACAATTTTGCACCAGCATAGACTTCTGTCCAAAACCTTTGTTTCAATGTTTTCTTGGTCCTTTTCAACTGTTTTGCATTTTTTATTAAATCGAGGTGAGTTAAAACACCCATAATTCTAGGCATACCATGAACCTGGCAAATATTCAGAAATTCAAATATTTCCATCTCAAATCCAAAAGATGCATCTATTAGGAGCAGTACTAAGTCTGCTACTTTTGCAATATCTATCATGCTGTTTATATCATTGTTGCATTCCATGAAAGTGATTCTTCTTTTTTTACTGGAAACAAGCGTAACAGGACCAACAATGCTGGTCAATGGTTGTTTTGTATAGCTCTTAATGAGACATTGAATCACTAAAGATTTACCAACTTTTGGAGGGCCGACAACAGCAACTAAGACTGGAGGAGGTTCAATTGGTGTCCTATCAACCAGTGGTATATGTTGTTTTTTTGTTTCTATATCTTGTTTTCGTCTAAATCGTCTTTCTGCTTTAATCGCAGAATTGAATGTAAATGCTTTCGGATTTTTCTGTTTATCCAAGACTTCCTTAACACGAACCTTTCTCGCTTTTTTTTTATCTGCTTTGCGACCGGCATTACGTTCTCTGTGAGTCTTATGAGTAACTGTCTTATCTGATTCGTTTGTCATTTCTAATTTCTATGTGCAATTCGTTATTTACAGTCAGATCATATAGATTATATTAATAAGACATTTCTGAGTGACTGATCGATACATTTCACGTTAACGTTAAGGTTATACTAAGTGATTAATTACGTACTCCGTGCATAGGTTTCATATGTACACACTACATATATAAAATTTAATGTTTAAAAGTATTTGAACATTCTAATGTTAACAATTAGTACAATTAATGATACAATATCTGGAATATAGACTGTATTACAGTTAAAAACTTTGATCACGTGCTACCTATGTATGAGAAATGACAGCATAAGACGGTACTTACCTTTTTTCTTGCCGACTGTAAAAAGGTTAGGAAACAGATTAGAAAAAGTCAAAATAATCTGTAAAAAATTAAATTACATTTATGAACATGATATGGTATACTTTTAATATAGAAATATTTAATATAGGAATAAATATCGAATATTTTATTCAAGATGATATCTTGTATTCATGAAATAGTACCACCATTTATCGCTAGATGGTTTTAGGGTTTCGTTCCGATACAATTTTTATTCATAGTTGATGCAGTGTTGTGAGAAATCTTTCAAATTGGTATTTCAATATTTCTCAGGAATGAAATTGCATTGGTCGAAAGAGCAAAGTTGATCGGAACAGAAGTAGGGAGGTAATACGTTATAAGCGAGTACTATCAACGATACATGTAATCGGAATTCCCCAAGGGTCAAGGAATACTGAAGTTTGATTGAAAAGTCATCGATCAAAGACATCTTAATTCCCACAATGGTCGGTGATGTAAAATTTCAAGGTATGATCGATCATTATTCAATGTCGGTCTAACGAGGCTGATTAATCGAATACAATATCCGCACACCGTTCTACAAAGGTAGAAGCGATCAGAATTAAGTGATCGAGATAGGAAAAGAGTGAAGAGATATCGAAGGACGGTGTCGTTTTGCGACCTGTTCCGGTTCGCGGAGTCTGTCCTCGTGACAGCTGTCACCTTTGAAAATCATGTTGAAAAAAAATTGTTTAATATATGACTGCAGATCCGCGACGGTTTGCATCGCGCTTGTTCTCAATTGAGATGCCTCGAACCACGACGAATCGCTGCGACGATTGGGGGTGATTTTTAAATGGGGCTATAATTGTAGGGTGCGTACAATCCCATTTAACTTCACAGTTGCATATATTCATTTAAGTCGTATGATTTTTCGACCACACTCTTCCCATAACGTCGCTGTTGCCCCTCTTGGAAATGTACAGTGTTTCTTTTTCTGTTTTTCGAAGTCAACGATTTCAACGGGCATGAGAAAAATTGTGAACAAATCAGGTTGAAATGAAATGTAGGTGCAGCAGCAGGCGAGCATGGATTTTTCGCTTTCTGCCAAGGTTACATTTAGAACGATGGATTTGTAATTCGAGTTGGACAGCAATCGAGGAGTCGGCTAATTGTAATGGGGCTAGATACGATGCGATGACACAGATGGCACGGGACGGACTTCGTGACTCGACGAATTTTCACACTAGAAACGGGCGAAGCTTTTCATCGCTGATCGACTCGAGTATAAAAAGTGATCGGAGGAACGAGTTGGAACGAGGAAAAGGAAAGGTAAAGTTAAGTTACGTGTAGGTGTATGTAACGCAATGGTATTGCGATCGACACGACGAATGTGTTTATTTCAGTGTTTGAAAATTGAGGAACTGTACAGTATGAAAGAATGAGATCGACGATTAAAAAGATTGACGAGGACAAACAAGGGAGGAATTCACGCGGATCATGGAATTATACCAGGAGTTGGTATCTATCGTTCTGGGCTGACCGCCGTAATACGATCGGCGATAAATTCGGGCGAATCCATGAAACGCGATCGTCGATAAATTCATATTTCCGATTGTTCGAAGGAGCAGCACCAACAAATCGTAAAGTAACCGACCACGTGGTTCTAGAAACGTATACGAAGAACCGGCATATGCGTTCGCGGTGCTCCGAACTCGAGTATTCCGAACAATATCTGCCAATTATCGGACGATTGTGCCGCGATGCCAACTGTCAACGTCGATGGTCAATCGGTCGGTCGGTCGGTCGGTCGGTCGTTCGATCGGGGGATAGAGTGACCACTGGACGAATCGATGCGCGGTGCATCGTCACCCTCCGTTCTGATCGAATCCCGAACCTTTGTTTTCGTAAGAAAGATCGCGTCGGACAAGAGCAACCGGTAAATATTGCGCTCGGTTATGAACGGACCTAATTTTTATGCATGTTTACTTTGCACCGACCGCTCGATGTTTGTCCAGGAGATGGACCGACCATCAGATAAATCCACTCGACGTGTTCACGCGTATACGTAGGTACGATCGAAATTATGAATATAAACATTGGTAAGCGGTAACGATTGAACTTTATGCTTCAGGCTGGTTCCCGTCAACCTCCTCTGTTTCGGTACTTACGTGAAAGAAGATATAAAATAGAAGAAGCGGGTCGCAAGAGCTTTTTGAACACGCGATTACAACGACACGTTTCTAAGGTGGAATGATCGGTTGTAGTATCCCCGATCTGGTGCACACGCGTTTCTATGCGCACAATGAAACTCGCGGCACGCGACTTCACGTGCGCGAGTCGCGTGCACGCCGGAAGCAACAGTCAGATATACCTTTCTTCGATACTTATCACCGTCTCGCGTCACGAGACGGCACGAGATACCGCAACAGGGCTGATCCAGTTTTTCCATGTTCCTTCGGAGATGGATAGAAGCTGATTCGATCGAATCGAGAATCAGATGGAATTTATCGTTTTCAGAAAATCAGCGATCGGAGGTGAGACCATTCATATCGAGAAGTTAACGATACACGATTAGTAGGGTTGGTTCCCACATGCACCGCAGCCGATATAATCGCGCAAGCGCGTGCCGCTTGCGATTGCCGCGTGAGAAGGTCTTACAGTGATCGTGCACCCCGGTCCTCGTAGCTGGTCACCCTTTGCAGTTCGATAAAGGGACTGTTCGCAAGCCGTGAATATAATGGTAGTCGTTTCCAGAATTAGTTGGAACAGCAAAACGATTTCAAACTAGTCGTCCGCACAACAATTCGAGTGATCGAGGTAGATCGGCACTTGTTGCTATCATTATTTGCTGTTCAATTTGCCGAATACGTAGGATCGGTGGAAGAGAGGTGAACCAAGTAGAATCGAAAATTTACAATTCACCCAGTCTCACACGGTCTGGGAATAAGGGAGGAGGGAAGGGGAGGGGGTGGATATGCAGCGTGCGACCAGCTAAGCGCCACAAGCGTTCCCACGAAAATCGCTCCCTTTGATCGCTGTTTTGCTCCCCCTTTGCTCTCTCTCTCTCTCTCTCTCTCTCTCTCTCTCTCTCTCTCTGCCTCCTCTCCCTTGGTCGAACAGGGGATTAGGGAGAACGAGCGGTCGCTTTTCACCTTACGATCTAGAAGCGAGAAACAGAGAGAAGTTGCCCCCACTCCAAGGAGGCGCAGCGCACCTAGTCCCCACCATCAGGGCCGGTCGTGTGTCGTCCTCGGGTCCTCCCGCACACGACATACGTCGGCCGCCACGCGACCAGTGCACACGACCGCGGGTGTACTGCGTTTCGCAGCACCGTATAACGCATCGTGAGCCTTCTTTGCGCGCGCACACGCGACCGCGATCTTTCTCGGGAAGCCGCGACACGTGAACCCGATCAACTTCCGACGACCGGCCCGCTAGCGAACGAGATCGTGTTGCTCCTATCGACGGATTCTCAGCTTCGCGCCTACGTTTTATTCTCGTTTCTGACATTCTTCGGAAAATTACGCGTCAACGGGATTCGGTTCGTTCTATCAGTTATGAAACCGAACCGTATTTGTTAATTAGTGGTAGCGACCGAGTTCATCCTATCGGGACTGCATCTAATTTGAGAGATCGACGCTGTGGTCAAGGGAGACGGGAAGAATGTGGAGGGTAGTGGTCGCGCGATCGGACGAGAACAGCACTTTGCTGTCGTCGGAGATAGCCTCCGGGCCGGTAGGTTCGAGTCACATCTCCGGCCTCTCGGGACCACCTCCTTCCGGCCACCATCACCAACATCATTGGGGTTATCCACCGCCACCGCATCCGTCTTATCAGCCGCAGCATCCCGATACGGCGCGTCATCATCACGATGCGCGTCCGTCTCACGACCTCAGGCATCCACCCAACAACGATCTCAGGCCTCAGGAACTCAGACACGAGATGCACAGGCCAGACCTTAGGCATCCGTCGGAAATGCAACGACACCAGCCATCGGAATTGCACAGAGCTGAGATGGCGAGGCATCATCAAGACTTGACGGGGATAAGGCCGGACATGACCACGGATATTAGATCTAGTCACGAGTTTCCTGATCTCAAGATCGACGTCACGGACATCAGGAATCAAGAGAACGGACAGCAGCAGCAACAACAACAGCAGCAGCAGCAGCAGCAGCAGCAGCAGCAGCAGCAGCAGCAGCAACAGCAACAGCAACAGCAACAAACGTCACAGCAAAGTCAAGCTCATCAGCAAAGAAACTTGAAAAGGGCCATGAGCGATTCCGACTGTGATGATGTGTTTTCCGAAGAGAGCGGCAAAGAACCGTAAGTTTTTAATACACCAGGCTAACAACATATGCATAACTACTTTTGAACGACGCGGTACACGCTAATTAAAATCTGATTGTTCTCCGGAACCGATCGATAGTTGGTACCCTTGCAAAGTTACCCTTCGTCGGGGATACTCGCCGTCTCGTGTTTTCGAATAAAAGTCGTTTGAAACAGACATTCGTCCGGTATGTCGCTAACTATTTCATTCTGTTTTCCTTTACACCCGATGCAGTTGCAACTCGCCGGGAGGTGATTCCTGTCAGCACACGTCGCGAAAGCGAAGAAGAGGGATGATCGAGAAGAAACGTCGTGACAGAATAAACGCGTCCCTTGGCGAGCTGCGGAGATTGGTACCCGCAGCAGCGAGGGATCCTCACAGCGGCAAATTGGAAAAGGCTGAGATCCTGCAGCTTACCGTCGAGCATCTACGAACGCTTCGGAATAAAGGTGGGTCCTCGAGAGTAACCGTATCCTTTTTTCTTCGCGAATCGCGATAGAAAACGGGGAGCTACATTCGTATCGGAACACCTGTTGACCGTAATACCGGCGTCGTAAAACGTTGCCGAAGTCGTACGATTCGACCGTGCGTGTCTCCTCTACCGCGTGTTATAAAGGCAAATCGCGGAATCATCTAGACGTAATCGAAAATCGTTAGATCTGCGCGTGAACGGTGTCTGACTTGTTAATTGAAGAAAGAAGAAGTGTCGCTCGAACGATACGTATTTCCGCGATTCGAAAAAGCAGCGGAATAAGCCGCTGAACGAGGTAGGTAGCCCGCCAGAAGAGCAGGTGCTGCAGCCGAATCGGAGATCCTGTGGGAAGCACAGGAAGTCAACGACTCTTCCGAAGTAGTGTTCCCACGATTGGTGGCGAGTTAGGTAGCAGTGGGGTGTCTCGCGTGGCACCCTTCGTGAAGGAGGCACCGTGTTGCCCGTGGCTGGGGCAGATGTCGAACCCTGTGGGAAACCGACTCCCGTTTTATATCTTTGCCTATGCATATACACACGCACACGCGCATACCCTTACCCAGTCGCCTACATATCGGTGTCTATCGATCAACGATCGCGTTGTCCGTTTCACCCTTTCTCTCTCTCTCTCTCTCTCTTTCTCATTTTACTTGTTCGTAAATCGCCTTTGTACAAAGCGATCGAACAATAAACTCGTAATACTTCAGTTTCGAGTAATAGAGTAATCGAAAAGGTAAAACAGTAATTATTTACTGTGCAATCTTTTATTCGACTATACACTGTATTTCTGTAAGAACGAACGAGGAGGGATTTGTAGAATCGTAACCTCGGTTTCTGCGCAAACATTTCGATTCATAGTTTATATATACGCAGTGTACCACGCATACACCGTGATCTATGGGGGTCTAAATGGTTCCCACGCTACCTGTCCCACTCCTGCTGTATAGAGTATGCTTGCCTGCCTGCTAAAGCCGCTCAACTAAATATCCCGCTTGCCTTTTTCCTCGGCTGGTGTTCACTCGTTTTCATTTTCTCTCTCTCTCTCTCTCTCTTGTCTCGTTCCCCTCTTTTTCGAATAGATCGTTCGTAGTTCGAAATAACCTGCAGAACGAATTGAAGCAATGAATAATGTTCTTATGAAATTGCGAAGGTCCAGAAGGTTACGACAGTACAAAGCTGGCGATGGACTACCACGCGGTTGGTTGGGGCGAATGCGCAGCCGAAGTTGGTCGCTATTTGGTCACGATGGAAGGCCTCGACGAAAGGGATCCTTTAAGGTTACGACTGCTCTCGCACCTGCAAAGTTTTCATCGGGAACATCCCCCATCCGCGGTGCCTGCGACCATACCTCCGGTGACCACGTTAACCTCGAGCTCGTCGAGCACCAGCTACGAGCCGGCGAGCACCGTTTCCACCGGAATGCCAGCTGGAACAGGAACGATGCCACCCCTTCTAGGTGGAACCGCTCTCGGATGGAGCCAGTATCCGGGGCAGTATCCTCAGCAGCAACACGGCAAACCTTACAGACCGTGGGGTGCCGAATTGGCCTATTGAGGTACGGCCTAATTCTCATTCTTAGACAAATTTTACGCCCTTTCGATCCGAGGCATCGTATCTTTTTTACACGCGATACCATACGATAGTCATGCGAGTACCTAATAGCGGATGAAAAAAGAATGTTATTTATTATTCGGCTTGATTCGTAACGTTTTACGATCGACCGGCAACCTTGTACAGTTTGTATATATAAACGCATTAGTGTAAATAATAGAACGCGATCACGTTGATCGCCGGTACTTTTGTACGTTTCTACATCTATATTCTTTCTTCCTACCGTTTCTCCATCATTTTGTAACGAACCGAACTCGAATATTTGCGAGGAGATTCGATGGAAAACTGCGAATAAAAATCGAACGCGTGAGACAAGTGCCATTAAGCGTATCGTTGTATACGTCTGATGTGAAAAACGCTGGAATATTTCAACGACGATGTTTTTGCAATAAAGTAAAGGTAACGAAACTAACGACACCGTATTCATTGTATCCAACACCCTTTTCCTTCTGCATGCCACACGTTCCATGAAAATCGATGAATTTCTAACAAAAGTAAAATCTACACGCGTCTCAAAAAGATACATATTCGTCGTTTGAAATATATATATATATACAGAATACATACACATGTGTTGCATCGATCGCTCGAACGCACATGTTGTTATGGATATTATAGATATATTTTTGCTTAAAAATCTTTTTTCTTTTTATTACGCTCTCTAGCCTTGCGACTGTAATCTCCGACTACGCCCCATCACCTTCTACGAAGGAGATTCGCTATGTATTCTCACGTATCGTGTCTGTAATGACTGGAATTTGCCAACTATTATTATGCAAAAGCTTACGTTGCAGCTTGCCGAGGAAAGCTACGTGTATTATTCGTTTGAACGAGAAACAAAGAGAGCGGTTCTAGTATTGTGTACGGATGCAAACCAGTTTTGCGACTCTCGTTGAAGCTTTCAGGAAGAATAGATTCGCAAAACGGGAAACTCGCGGGACTCGTAACGATCGGTAGGAACAATTAGCCGCCGCTGCTTTTTACGGATATTCAAAATCCACAGGGAGTAAAACTAATCATCGAAAAAGAAGAATAGTGCGTGGGCACGTGGCCATTGTTCGCACCGACCCATCGAATTACCGACATCCTTCCACCCTCCGTTTCCCTTCCCCCTTTCTCGCGGAAACGTTGCAAACATTTCGCCCAGGCCAATCGGGCACCAAGAAACGTTTTACAAGTTCTGAAACGATTATCGATTATCATAATTAGGTAGTTGCATTCGTCTCGAAGACCGCGCTAAGAAATTTGATCGATCGCTTAGGTCTCGTGATTCGAAACCTTGTTGAGGCCGCGTTAAAACGCAACGGCGTACGCAACGGCGTACGCGACAGCGTTACCACGAACGACCGAAAATTTGGTTCGAAGCTCCAGTGGCAAGGGTCATAAACAAGATCAGCGATCGTCGATAAAATTATTTTATTGATCACACTCGCATCCGTTAAAAACGTCACAGCCTCATCGGACATACTTACAACAAAATATCGAGGTACATTCGTATCGTGTCGTATCGTATCTATGTACACGTTCGCGCGTATCGATTATATACATTCACGTGATTTCGTATATACATATACATACGCATACACATATACATATACATATAGATAGATAGCTGTACACATACAATTGCTATATTTACGCAATTAAAACAATGGTCACCGAAGTGTTTCGCGTTCGTTAAAGCCTACAGTGTTTACGGAAAACTATCGGTAACTGTATAAACAGGTAACGCAAATCGTGCGATGCAGTTTAAAGAGAATACCGTGAGTAAAGTACGAGAACAACGTGTAGGCCTGTTATTAGTTTCGAAAATTCAATGCGGCACCGCATTTTGCTGCATTAAAACGACGTAGCTTCCACAATTAAATGTACATATCTCGTAAATTGTAATAACGTTTCGCGCCTATATACCATTACACGTTTCTTGCTTCCCTTCTACAATGGTGTCCAAACATTTTCGATAACTAAAATTTCGAAAAATTACTTCACCGATATGGGAACAGAAGGAACGTATTCGGTTTCTACGATTCAGCGGTGTAGCGCGAACGTCCATCGAGATGAGATGAAATATGCTTACGAAACAAGCGCTCACGAAAAGACACTATGTGACATACATATTGCCGCTCCTCGGACCATCATCTACGCTACTATTCTGGCCTTCGGAAACAAAAATATACGCATGTATTTAATAAGCTTAATTTCGTCAGATCGAGTAAACGACCGATTTGTACAAGATCGCGTTCAACTTCGATGTTAAACAGTACATTTTTTAGGACTTCGTGTCGTATCGTGTCGTATGTCGACTATCGACAGCTATGTGGTCCAGTTTTCGTTAAAATATGACTCGAAAAGTGAACGGTCCAACGTGTACACAGCTGTTTTATGGAACGGATTATACAGCAGATCCTCGAGTATCGCTCGCGATCTGTTTAAAATCTTCTTTATTCACCACCATCTCGATTTCCTGAATTTTGCAAAATCGATGTTCTCGATTTCACCTGATTCCCGGTTCCTCTTACAGAAATGTGTTCAAGATAAAAAGCGAATACTTGTCTTGTTGGTATCGAAGAGAAAGATAGATATATAATAAGTGTATTCGTTGCAACACCGTGTACGTTAGATCATCATCTCGTTCTCTATGTTCTCGTTTCGTTGGTTCTCCTCGTATTCGTCGCAGTAGCAACACATCGAGATGCAGTCCTCCGAATTGTCGGCCACGTATGTCGTGTACGTGTCGATGCTTTTCGTGTCTAGAGACGGTAAAGACCACGAGAGGGACTCTGTCTCGAACTCCGGTATGGCCGAATGCCAAGAGGTCAAGTTTCGTGACTTTTTCGCCTTGCGGCTCCTCGTTGACAATTTCTTGATAGCCTGCAAGTCGAATCAATGCAAACTCATAATGCAACCATTTTCATTTCCATACTTTTTCTTACTTTTCATTTTAACTTCGGACGTTTGAAATTAAGTTGAAAAGAAAGAAGCGAGAAAATAGATTCGCATGACCGAGGATAAGGATGTAAGCGGTGCAATACGATGCGTTACTTTTGAAATCGAACACGTTAAACATTTGCAGGCTGCTATACGGTAACCGGTACACATACGTATCTACTTTAATAGCGAAGCATATAGAATCGTGCGAGCCGAGAAAGTGGTTAAACGAATCAATGTTGGGCAAGGCCAAGATTGTGTTGGTGAAAAATTGTGTTGCGATCGCGACGAAAGGGAAACGTTTTGTTTTGATAAAAACGAAGCTCGGTGAAGCGATACGGTGGAACGAAATGAAGGTAAACTCGTAGTAGCAAGAGGAGTTCGGTGACTAGGTTAACGATGCGATACCGCGAGAGCAAGAAATTGGGTCGGGCGATGCGCTAGAAACGTGCGTACATGCATATGCAACAGAGTCGAGAAGGATAATTGTCATTGTCGTCTTACCCTGAGAAGTCTACGACCAGATTTGCTCAGCAATTTCCTCAACATATCGACGCGAACCCCTCGACCGTGCCTGAACGGTGTCCGAGTTCCCTTTCGATTGCCAGCAAAAATTGAATGCGACACGAAATCGATTTTTGAGCGGTGCGAACCCTCGCAGTGCCAGCAACGACTCGAATCGATGCGCGCACCTCGGTGTCACGCGACCAAATACCGCTCCGAGCCGGTGCACCGTTCTATTTATCACCTCGGTTGGTCCGATCTTATCGTAAGTACCACGCTGTACAAACCAACCCCCTCCCTTTTCGCCTACTCACACCCGTCGCGTACTATCGCTTTTAACTGGAGTACCGCTTATACAGGGGGCTCGATAAACGCATCGAAAAGTGGAAAGTGATCCCATAAATATGTATACGTATTTAAAAATCGCTTCGTTCGATCCTTTGCCGCGAACGAAAAGTTCAGCAAACGATCGGATTCGGAGCAGTAGTATGCCACGATACGTAATACGGTACGATAGGTAATTTGTCGATATCGAGCGTATCGCCTCTTTTTAATCGCATCGTAAAGAAAGTAACGATCGTGCCACGATTGGGATTCGAATCGATCGATATTCGGAAACGACGACAACCGTCGGAAAAATGAAGGGGCAGGAATGAAGGTAAGGAAAGAGGAAAAGAGAGCGATGTTCATTGAAAAATCGGAGCGCGGTGGTGTGTGGCGCGCGGCGCGTGGCGCGTGGCGCGTGGCGCGGCCCGGCGTACGCATGCGTATACGCGAAACTGGATGCGATACGTAGTACGCAGTACGCACGTGCGCGACGTAACGCGTGTGAGCGAAGTTGTTCTCACGCGACGACGGGCAACGACACGCGGCTACCGTCTCCCCAATGCGTGTCGCCACGTGCCATCTCGGTGCGTCCACGGCCCACACCCCCTACCAAACTTATAATTGTCATAACATTCGAGCTGCGCGTTCGCTTTCTTCACCCTTTCTCGCGTTTTCGCAATACGTTTAGCTTTTGCTACTTTTGACAATCGAATTAGATGTTTTGTAATGTTCGGAAACAGGCATCAACTTTTCGTTGGCTATCTCTCGAACAAGATGATCGACGCGTCTAAACCCGTGCGCAATTCATCCGACCAAGTCCAACGTTAAAACGTCGACGATATCGACTGGGATTTTTGGAGAGAATTAATTCGAGAAAACGTTATGAACAGGCTATGAAATTGAATAGAAAAACAAAAAATGTGTGACGCATCTTTCCGTTCCTCCACAGCTTTGCCATCTTTTAATCTTCGTACGTAAGTAGGTACACGCTATATGGGCACACGAAAAAGAAGAGTGAGCAAATCGTTACGGCACGCGCCGTATACTTTTGACAGTGAAGCAACCACTCGTATTCATTACGGTTCAACGAGAAACGCGCTTAAAACGCGCCTCGATGATTCGACAAGCTGTACCTACTCTTTAATTCGATTAAACTAATTAACGCGAAACGGATAAGGTTAACGTTCGTAAAGGAAGAAAGGAAAGGAGAGAGAAGAATGAATAATTCGGATGAAATAAGAACGAGGTTAATAGTTTTAGGGGAAACAATCGGTAACAGCGACGAAGTAACGAGCGGCGCGTGCCGCGTCACGTGGCCCCCGATGCACCAACGCAACAACGAAACGATCAGCCGCTCGGACGGTATACGTAAGTACGAGGTGGTGGTGGTGGTGGTGGTGGTGGTGGTGGTGGTGGTAGTGGTGCGCGGAAAATAAGTCTCGTCTAATTGCAACTACCGTGTTCCATTAGAGATTAAACTTGAAACAAGACTCGATCGGATCCATTCGGCTGGATCGCGACGATTCATCGAACTGTGTAACATTGTCCTTGCATCCCCTGTTCATTTCATTTAAATACAGTACAAAGCAATGCTTTACGCGCAAGCGTTACACGATCACGTCACGTTTCCGAAAAGCACAGCTCAGATTGAAACCGTTCGAATGATGTTTGCTCGTTGCTAAAAGAAACGAACGCGATAGGGACAGAGACAATCTGTTTGTCGATCCAATAGCGAGGGTCAAAAGTCGTTTTAACGGCGTTGTTTAATTACGTAAATTCGAGAGAATCAACCTCCGGCTGTTCTTTTCATCGTGTCACGTATCGCTCGAGTCCGATTCGCAAATATTTATCGAATCGTGATCGTGATTCTTGATCGTGACACGTCGATTTACAAGAACATTCTCACCGATATGGTCTGCTGAACTTCGCAACTACAAATCGGGCATATTTTTGAAGCGTGAAAACGAGCATCCATAGAATAACGCGGAGTAAATAGAATGCAATGAGATTCTAAATTAGTAAACATCGTAAGTAACAGTTATCGATTAATATACGAGTGAGACAGGGAAGTAGCAGCAGTTTCATTCTTGTTCGAGAGAGAGACTGACCGAATAACAACCAGCAGGGGGTTCATGAAATTATAGAGAAACGAATTTCAAGAAGATAAATAAAACAATTACAAATGTATCTTTATTTAATCTTATTCGGTGCACAATGTTTATATTCTACGAATGCATTGAAAATGTAAGCATAATCAATTAGAACATCATTTAATAGGTCCCGATTTCACTTCGCGACTAACGCACTAATTTACCGTTCGTGGGTCTAGAAGGGATTCGTGTAACTGGTCCGCGTTGTACGGTATATTTTTCTTGTTTCCTGGCAACAATATTGGCACCATTTTAATGCGAAGCTCGTACGGCAAGAAGTCGTAACAGAAATGATAAAAATCATTTCGAGTGCGTATAATACGGAGTCGTGCCATTTCTTTCATTAACGCGTACAATCTGTCCTTGTAGTGCGAGTACGATTTGCGTTTCGTTATAAACGACGTTACATTTGACAACTCGATTACAAACCTTTCGGAAACCACTCTCGTTTCTAATTTGTACCTAGGTTCCAAACGTTTCCACAGGTGATTATAAAGACGATTCGTGATCCAGGACTGCGGACGGGGAAGTCGGGGAACTTTGTAGAGTTGCCCGTTCACCAAGAAAGCCTTGTGCATTTGTCGCGCAGAACGCTGCACTTTCAATCCCGGTTTTACATTTCTTCCACTTTTCTTCGCTTCGTTTTTCCGCGTGGACAATTTCGCTTGATCGCTGTTCCCACCACCTGTTTTCGTACAACCCATTTCCCATTCTATCAGCTTTTCTACCTCTTTCTTCATTTCTTTCGCTTTCTCTTCGTCGCAAAGAACCTGCGACGCTGGCAACAATAATCTATCCGATTTGAAGAAATTTCGGATGCTTTTCTGGCCCTTTGATATTTCGTTACTACTACCCACGTTTATACCTGCTTTGGTCATCGATGTCGTTAAAGCTTTACCTTTACCGGAACTTCGATCACGAATCGCTGCAGCTTTCTTTTTCTTGCTGCTCGAGGCGAGGGATGCGCTTATACTAGCCACTCTCTCAACGATATTTACATCCGTATCGATACGTTCTGCATTACTGCCACCATCAACTTCACCAGCAACGCTTAAAGCGTCTCCTATCACCTTGTTTGCTCCTCCTTTTTTACGGTCCGACGCACTTTGTTCATCTTTCTTGCCCTCGTAAACGCTTGAATTCGATCGAACATTCGATCTCTTCGACTTGTACACGGCATCGCTTAAACCGCGTAACCTTTCATTTATTCGTGTCTGTACGTCGATCTTGGTCTTTTCTACATTCGACGAAACCGACCGATCTTTTAACGGAGTTAATCGATCGCTCTGCCTTTTCGATGTTTCGATGTTTTCTCGGATGTTCGCCGAATCAGATTCGTTTACCGTCTTCGAAACTGACCGGAGCTGCATCATGCTCGGCTCTTTCTTTCCTCTTTCCGGGCTGCTCTCAATTTCATCCGATTCAAATTTACTCGTGCTAGACAACTCTAATCTTCTTAAAACTTCGGTATAACTCTTGCTTCCCGGTCTCGGAATATCTTGTAACCTGACCGATTCGTGGTTTTCTACGTTACCTGCTACTGATTCTTCCACCATTCTGCTCGATCTTCCGCTATTCCGTTTCAAACTACCGTTACCTCCATCGAATTTTACTTTCATCGAATCCCGTGCAGATACAAGTCTTTCAGATCTTCTCAAACGATCGCTACTCTTATTCCGACTATCATCTATTTCGGTCGAATCTGTTTCCTTTCCTCTTTTAACGACCGAATTTTCCTCCTTTCTACTTTTTTGCCCACTGATATCCCTCTTCGAAACGATATTCTCACCCTCTTCCGGTTCAATGTGCTTAACTGCAACCATATCTTGCGATCTACTCGAGCAACCACTTCTTTGCCTTTTCGATACATTTTGTTGTACATCGGTTAACAGATCACATTCTTCTACAGCTGAACTTGTTTGCGCCTTATCCTGACTCCTCAATTTCCGTCTTCGACTACTCTCGTCTCCTTCGAATTCGGATTCACTAGTAACGTATGTAAACGTGCAATGCATTTCTGATCTACCTCGATCATTTGTTTCGCCATCGCTGATACGTTCTAAAGTGGTAACAGGAATCGTCGATGGTTCTTGCACATCCCTTAATTTCCTACTTCTTTTTGCTCTAACGTTATCAATTCTTTCCACTTCTGACACTTCACGGTTACGCGCAACTGGTTGGTTTTCCAACATTCTTAAATGTTGATGTCGCTTCTTAGAAATATCTTGTACGTCACTTGGTTCAGACTGATTCGTAGATAAAATCGGATCCTCCGATTTTCTCTTCTTTCCCAACGTTACATCTTTCTCTTTTAGATCTGCCCTATCATTTTCTTCCCGGATTGTAATATCATTTTCGTCCGACAAAGCTGGCAATTTTAAAATTAAACTCATTTCATCCATACTATCTTCGTCACTTTCATCGCGTTTACCTTCCTCTTCTGCCGACGTAGTGTATTTAACCGTGGAATTTCTTTCTACTGCTCGATTTAACAACCGTTTTGACTCGGACGATGAACGTCTACTATTATCATCGCGTTCTTCAACTATGTCTTGAAAATAATTCTTTTCTCGATCTTTTCGCGATCTCATTACGAACCTTGACTTTAATTTCAAAACTTTCTTCATATTTTCATTCGAATCCGACGTATCACTCGATACCGCGGAATCTTCGTACACTAAATTCTTTTTAGTAACTTCCACAATTTTCTGTGCGGATGAAATCGCATGATCATCACCATGCTCATGTTCGTCTACATCATCTTTCGTTAAACCATGTGAAATCCTTGATGATCTGAACGAACGTTTCGGAGTTTTATCAACCGCTATACTATTTCTCTTCATTAATATACTTCTTTCCTCTTTCTCAGTTGTTTCTTGATGTTCAAATACATTTCTCAACAGATTTCTCTTTACGTTCTTATGATAGGATTTTAAAAACTTCGATTTCGGTTTCACTATTTCATGTACTGTATTGTTGTTGCTATTATTACTCTCTTTAACACTACCAGACCTGGACAAAGTACTACCATCCAGCATCGTACTCTGTGCTTTCGGTGGTACGAAACGTGAAAGATCGGATTCGTTTTCAAAAGATAATGCAAACCTGCTTGATTTTGTTTGATTGAGAACCGCGGTAGGAGTCACGTGCTCGTTCGGGTGTGCTTGCGATTCATTATTAGAACACATTATAGAAGACTTCTTCTTTGATCCAATTCCCACCTCATTCTCGCTTAATACATCAGCAAACGCGTTTTTAATCCGATTTTTAGGGTTTTTCCTCAACACGTTAGACCTGACCTTTAATATATCAGTAGCGTTTTCACTATGATTTAAGCTATTTTCTTGCATTACATTTGACTTCTCAACATTGGTATTTTGCGGTTGCATAGGTTCAGTCATACTTCCTATTTTAGAATCATTTAAAACATTTAAGAAGACGTTACCTTCGCTTTTACGTTTCCTTATGAGAGGGGGAAACATTCTTTTAGCAATTCTAGGTTCTTCTTCTTCGGATTCTGATGTTGACGTATTATTATTGGCTGTATCTAATGAAATATTATAATCAACCAGAGACAACTTTATAACGTATACCTTGCTATTCAAATCAACTTACCTTTTTCCAGCATCCTGCTTTTATTCATTTTCAAAGAATTTAAAACATTCGAAGTTTCAAGCACTTTCCACCATCCATCCGTAACAGCCAGGTTTGATTCTATTTCAGAATTAGTATCTAATTGACAGCTTGTTTCATTTAACATATTTGAATTCATAGATGGTCGCACTATCGTGTTGTTTCCCAACTTTTCCCACCAAAGTGGCTGTTCTAAAATTATAACCACCATAATGCATTTCAATTCAAAACATGTTTATCCTACATAAAATAAGCCAATGCATACGTACCATCTCCGATAATATCTGTATCTGAATCTAGGACAGCAGAACCAACACTGTGCTTGTTGTAGCTGGACAAACGTTTCCTTAAACTTTTTTGTCTAGCCATTTTTGATAAACAACTTCCAAATATGTACCTTTAAATTTCTCCGAAATTCATTCCCTCTTATATCACAGTATTGATTAAAACAAGTTCTTGTGGCACTTTGTTATAAAGTTATCAAATTAAATAAGGTATCATAAACGAAAAAACTGCAACACCTTTCCGTAGATTTTCATGACACAAAATAGCATAGGTTACCTATTATTATAACTACATAGTCAAATGATAAACGATATTATAAATATCTATTGGATAAAATGTATTGAAAAAAGCGAGTATTAAAATAGATCGATTTTAGTTATATTTATAATATTTTTATCCTTCTCACTTGAGATTATATATAGAATTGGATCCTATAATTTTTAAATACATACGTAGCCGCATACGATTTCTTTAGGGTCTGCAATGCCAGATTGAGGACGGGAGTTCTCGAGAACACCCCCTTCTACTACGCACACTCCGCAGGAGACACGGGTACGTGAGCTCAGCGTTGCAGGCGACGTATATATTTTTGCAAACTGTAAATTTCAGCGATTTTGTGGACACTGAAACACTATAACCATCTAGCGGTGAGCGGGTGGTACTAATTTACGTCTACCTGTCACTTACAACCTAATAAAAACATTAAAATTTCTCAACTCATTGACAAGCAATTTAGATGATTGGCTGCTCAAATTAAAGATAAAGGTCTCCGTAACTAGATATTAATCATATTGTATCAAAAGCAAACGAGACTTTGAAGAAATAAAAATTAAGTAAAGAGATAAACGAAGAAAGTGATTTTAAATTTTCGCGCATAAATTAAGTAACTGTAGTTTGTGGCTCCATCTATTGAAGAATGATTGAAACTGTTAACGAAATAGTTCGATTGTTTTCCGTATAGGTGGAGCAGCTATGTCGTTTTTTCTCTGTCTCTTTTTATTGTTGGTAAAAATGTACGAGTTGTTTGCGGATTTCTTTGACAGATGGCAGGCCTCATCAAAGTCAGTTACCACGTTTGCTTACTTGTCGATAAATGTTCGTTACCAGTTTGGACACTTTTTGGAGAGATGGCATCATTTATGTTAATAAAATGCGGGAAATTTAAAAATGATTTTATATATTGCAAAAAGATAAATTGTATAATTATTGTATGCCACTATAACTTACTAAAGCTTAACCCTATGCGTATGTACGCATACATTTATTGAACTGAAACGTGTAAGAAAAGTAAAGCATTAATTAAAAAAGAAATAAACAAAATAGTATGATATAACATTCGTAAATTAATTTAAGAACTTTTATAGCTGTTATTTCTATAATTCGAAGTTGTATCTACCTCTTGACTATTTCAAAATAATGCAAATAAAATTATGCATATACTATGTATGTCTAAAAATAATTCATTTTCTAAAATTGAATTTTTCGTTTTTTAGGTAAAAAATGATCAACCTTCATACAAAGCCTCTGGAGAAGAAAAAAAAAGGAAAATGGAAGAAAAGAAAGTCGAGGTTTGAACCTACTATGAGAAACCGTAACATTGTTTCAGTAATCAGACATTTCTTCATAAAGTTACTGACATCATTACTTGTATGTAAAAACTAAGAATTCAAGTACTTTAACATGATCTTAATCATTTGCATTTGTTGTTTTTGTCATTGGTGTTTTACTTTGTTACACACAAGACCACGTAGAAAAGGCTCTTTTTTAAATAATCAACGTGGTAGTGTGCGCAGCGGAAGGGGGTGTTCTCAAGAACTCCCTTCTCAAGAACATCCTCAGTCTGGCATCACAGATCACAGCTATAGCTACGCTATTTTCAACGTATAGGCGAGTAGAACGTACGTATGGGCATGTGCGTACGTCGTGCAGGAGCATTTAAAACGGTCCTAATACATACGAAGGAAGTTGTTAAATGAAATTTGGTACTTCCATTGTTAATTACATTTGAAACGAGATAAACAGGTGCACTATGACTATAATAGAGTACGTGCAAACGTTATCAGATAATCCATACTTTGGAGCTGGTTTTGGACTTTTTGGGTTAGGTGCTGGAGCAGCAATATTACGAAAAGGAATGCAAACAGGAATGATATTGTTTAGGTAGTTTTCTTTCATGAGTTACTCTTCAATTACAATTCGATACTCTATTATGTTTATTTTTTTATGAATACAGGCGTCATTGCATGATTACATTAGAAGTTCCGTGCCGTGACAAAAGCTACCAATGGCTGTTACAGTGGATTACACACAAAGGTGCAAAGGAGACCCAACATCTTTCGGTTGAAACAAGTTTCGAACAAAGGGAAACAGGTCACATAAAAACTAGATATGATTTCATACCAAGTATTGGAACACATTTCATTAGGTTAGAAATAACTGTACTTATCGCTGCAATACTTCTTCTTACAGTGACAAGTATGAAACAATTAAGTAACAATCCGATAGCTGTAATAACGGGTAAATTGTTTTAGTTAAATTGTTTATTGTTCAATTTCATAGATATAAAGGGAACTGGATAAGGGTGGACCGAACAAGGGAACAACAAACATTGGATATACAAATGGGTATACCATGGGAAACAGTGCAATTGACAGCATTTGGAAGGGACAGAAGTATATATTTCAACATTTTAGAGGAGGGTAAGTACTAATTAAGCGTATTGGTATCAGCAAAAAGTAGATCGATGGAAAATTCTTATTTGCAGCTAGACAAATGGCATTGAAGGAATATGAAGGTAAAACAATAATGTATACCGCAATGGGAAGCGAATGGAGACAGTTTGGACATCCTAGGAGACGAAGGCCACTGGACTCCGTAGTTTTAGATACTGGTGTCGCGGACAGAATAATAAACGATTGCCGTGAATTTATAAGTAATCCTTCATGGTATAGCGATCGTGGTACGTAAATAATAATTTCGATTCAAAGTTACAGAAAATAAGTTTATTAACTGTCTAGGTATCCCATACCGACGAGGATACTTGTTGTATGGCCCTCCGGGCTGCGGTAAATCATCGTTCATTACTGCATTAGCCGGCGAATTAGAACGTGGTATTTGTGTTTTAAATTTATCAGAACGAGGTTTAACTGATGATAGATTAAATCACTTGTTAGCGGTAGCCCCACAACAAACCATTATACTTCTGGAAGATATCGATGCAGCGTTTACCAGTCGAGAAGAAACTAAAGAAAGTATGTGACAAACTTAAAGCAAAGATGTAATATTATGCAAGTATCATTAATCTCTCATGTTAAGCTACAATTAATCTCATTATAATTTGTTGTAGTTAAAGCTGCATACGATGGTTTGAATAGAGTCACATTCAGTGGATTATTAAATTGCTTGGATGGTGTTGCTTCCACCGAGGCAAGAATCCTGTTTATGACGACCAACTACTTAGAAAGATTAGATCCAGCATTGGTTAGGCCCGGTAGAGTAGACGTAAAAGAATACATAGGTATGCGTGCGACACACGACAATAAAGCATAAATCAATTTAACGCGTTCCGAATATCCATCGCATTCGGCTGACAATATTCTTTTGTTTCAGGTTGGTGTAGTGCAAAACAAGTAGAACAAATGTTTCTAAGATTTTACAGAAACATTGACGATAGAGCCAATGAACTTGCAAAGCAATTTACAGAAAGTATAATGTCGCAAAAGAGACATGTTAGCCCAGCACAAATTCAAGGATTTTTTATGTTTCACAAAAACAATCCTGATGAGGTATTAAAAAATGTCCCGCATGTATGGGAGCTTATATAATAAGTTGTGTTGCTATGTAACGTGGAATGTTATACGATAAATTCATATATAGTTAGTCTGGAATATACTCACAGAGATGTGTATAACTATAACAAAGTATGCGGTTGTAACATATTTATTAGTGATTTATTTTCATTCCTAACCCCTCTGTAAACGTAAATGTAGTAATAACGAAACAGAGTTTGCAGTTTTTGTAATAATTTATTTCGTATAATCCATTACCACATTGTAAATGACGATTCAAAGATCAAATATATTGTATAGCAAAATAAACATTGCACACCCTTTCTTTCATCTTTCATCAATATATTTATCTGTGGTGTAAATTCGCATATCGCTATATATTTACATAATATTAATACAATTTTACATGTTCACTTAAATTGATTGAACCAATTATATGATTGTATCATATGAACATTTTTTAAAGCGACACAGTTATTAGCGAAATTACGTTCTTGATCATCCTTAATAACATCGTTTAAATTTAAGATAAACGTATTAAAAGCTTTAATAGTTTCCGCAATTTCAAATAATGAATCACGTTTTTTTTTACATATAAATTTTGTTGATTTTCTCTGCGTCAGAGGAACGGTTTAAAGTATGAGACAATAAAAAGGACAATGTACAGAAATAGTCACAGTTACTAGCGGTAAATGTAATGTTTCTTTCTGTATAAACCAACGATCAGATTGATCTATCTAATAAATTATCATGTATGTATCAGTTGTTATGACAAAATCATTTATAATCGATTAAAATTTGATCTACTCCTTCAATTACAATAAAACGTTACTTACACTCACTAATGTTTATTTGACATACATAAATAATTATGTACCGCAACTTGATTCGCAGCGTTGAAAATATTAGAATACTTTCACAAAAGTAAATTTATCGTTCAAATCAACGGTTACGTTGTTATGTGGACTTGAAGAAGATATGATGGTTACAATTATTGGACCGAACATTATACAACATAATAAAAAATATAAAAGTTAAAAACATGGAACGATATAATGTATCGCAAGTATGATTTGGAAATTCATAATATTAGTGTTAATCATCTGATTTGACTAGCTGGGGCTTAGAAACTCCAAATATATGGTTCATAATTTAAGGGATCTGAATGTTCCATTTGTCCTGCATGACTATTGCTACTTCCAACCATACATGATGAATAAGCAACTTCAGTATTTCCTTGTCCTGACACAGATACTATGGTTGCTGACGCTAATCGACAATCAGGCCTTTGTTGTATTATAGAACCCATTGGTTGAATGGATGGTGGTACTGGTGGAGGACCTGCCGGTGGATGTGACTGAGACTGAACAGTTGTAGGGGAAGATTCAGACACATTGTGAACAGGTTGCACCATATTAGAACCTGAAACATAGTTTGCCACTAAGGAGTGGTTTTCAAAATTATCAATTAGTATTTATTATATGTATGAAACACGGTACACGATGTTCTATCAAAGTATTCCGAACTCACTTGTTTCAGGATTATGAAATGATAACGGAGTAGGTTGCTCTGGCAACATGTTCGCAGATGGTGAACCCATTTTCACTGAAACAAATTCAATTTTTCTTCTCCTTTTATTATTGTTTGCCTTCTTCTTCTTGTCACCGGGAAGTTTTGACTTATTTGGTCGATTTCCACTTGGTTGCCAAAGGTGTACAGTATGTACAGCATTTCCTTCTCTAAAACAGTCAATAACTGCTTGATACGGATTAATATATTCGTGTGTATATCAAGGAACAGTTACTCTTTCGATTTGTTTTTCATTTTCTTTTTGAACATACTAACCCTTGTTTCTTTCCAAGTTTCCAGCTATGTATACCAGCTTTGTGTAGCCTTTCTCTGATTGTATCTACGCTACATTTTAATCCTAAGGCAGGCGCAACGTGTTTAGCTGCAGTTAATGGCTGCTGTGTAGCCATAGCAATGATGGCTTCATCCTGTTCTTTAGTAGTGATTCGTCGGCGACCCTTTCTTTCCTTAGTTTGTACATTGCCTTCTTTATGCCAACGTTCTAACCATCGTTTAACCGTACGTTCCTATTCAATAAACGAGTATCACATATACAACTATCATTGGCATTGTTTTAATTATTTAAAATTAACCAACTAAATCTATCAGAATTAGTGTATTTTTTCTTACCGATCTGTCGATAGCAAGGGCAATAGAGAGCGTAGATAAACCGGCTTCAGACATACCGATCATACGATTTCGAATTTCAACACTGGTTTCCAATGTCCCCTTCGCTTTCCCTCCTTTCTTTTTTTTACTCGATTCATTGCTTCCATTATCTTCTTCCAATGCATCCTTCTTCCGATCAGATTCTACACTAGAAAACTGATTATTACCTTGGGAACCATGAATATTAGGATCATCGGAAGTTAGACTCGTACTGGTTTGTTGACTAGCTAATTGATGGTGTAAATGATCACAATGATGCTGTTGAACTTCTGGTTGAAATTGCGCTTGTTGCCGATCAAGATTATGAGTTTGATGAGAATCTGTAATTGTCTGTTTTACTTGTTGCATATGGTGTTGTTGTTGTTGCTGCTGCTGCTGCTGCTGTTGCTGTGATACTTCTTGTTGACCATGTAGCTGTTGAAGTTGCTGAGAGGAAGCTGCTTGTTCATGAGATATTGCATTTGACTGTCCCTAAAATTTAAAAATAATGGAGGGGTGTATAAAATGAATGTTTTCATAAAAAATCACGCAAACCTGTGGACAGTGATGACTTCCTTGTACTAAATCTAAAGGCAAGAAATTTTGTGAGACATTTAAATCAGAATGTTGATAAATAGGCTGTGCCTGTCTAACTAAATTTAAAGCACTGCCAAACTCCGTTTGAGGATCCAAAGGTTGAGGCGGTACAATAGCTTGAGATTGTGAAGCATGTTGTTGAGGATACGTCAATTCTTGCTGTTCATTAGAGGATTTTATACTTTCTGCTGGTGCACCATCACCAATGTACACATCTTTGACCCTAATCTTCCTTGGTTTTGGATTCTTTTTCCTACTCGAACCAGCATTCTTTTCATTTTTATTAATATCCTTTGAGGATCTCTTTTTTCCTAATTGTGTACCAGTAGGCCTCCATACAGGTTGTTGAATAGTAGCACCATCTGTATCCCTGTAGATGGGAATGCATATAATTAAATGGTATGGAAGAAATGAGAAAGTTACACTTAAGATACACTGATAATGTTAAAACACCAACCCGAGTGGGATTGTTTTTATATATTTTCGCGATGGACTCCAATTATGAATTCCAGCTTTATGTAGTCGTTCACGTATAGTATCGACGGAACATGTCAATCCCAAAGCAGGAAGAACGGCTTTTGCTGCTGTTATCGGTATCTGCGTGGCTAGTCGTACAATTGCTTCATCTTGTTCCACTGTTGTAGCTCTTTTACGTCCGCATCGTTCTCTGGTTTCTACCGTGCCTTCTTTATCAAATCTGTTTAACCACCTTTTCACTGTACGTTGCTAAAACAATAAAACATAATAAATATACAAATACAATAAAAAATAATATACAATTTCTAAACTATATTTACCGAGCAATTTACCGCGGCTGCAATTTCTCGTAAACCTAAACCGGCTTCATACATTCCTACCATTCGATTCCTTAATTCAGGGGTCGTTTCGTGCATTCCTCTCGTTTTTCCCATTTTGTTTAAAGTTGTAAACCGTTTCGGTCGGAACCAAGCCAGCAAGAGTGTTGCAAGAAATTTTAAACTTTACGCGAAAAGTGACGTAAGAATAGTGCGGATCACGTGACAATGGTAGTGGTCCATCGGAAAGCTTTCCGAAATTTTAATTAAATTTCTACCCGACTTTTTTGCAAGATCTTCAAATTTAACAAATTTCCATCGTATCATTTTAGTCTGTGAACAAGGTCCTGCTACGAATGCATCTCAAGAAATATCGTTTCTTTCTGATCTTTGGCATAATACCGTACTAGGAATGTTTCAAATTTTGGCATCGAAGGAATTACGGTTAAAGTATTCAACGAATTCAATTCCATTCAATGAATTTACTTTGATTATCCTCTTCCAATTAAGACAGTCGATTCGGTGTTGTAGGATATCAACTGTACTTTATGTTCTCACTATTAATATCCATTGTATATTTTGTTTCGAACGAAATGCACTTGCTCGAAGAAAGTGCCTTAGCCAATACAACTTCGATCGTGCAGTATTATGGAGATTCTTTTGTCTACGGATTATCTTTCGTGATTCTAAATTCGTTCGAGCATCGTTGCTGCTTAGTTGGTTCTATTTTTCAAGAGAATATTCGAAATGCGACACAAAGAAGGCATACAAATCGATAGCTAATTTGAAATGTTTCCGATTTAGAAACGTACAAGAGAACAAGGCAACATAGTCAATATTAATTCGATCAAACTGTACTGTCATCGACCGTACAGCCGAAATCGTTTCACTTTCGAAAAATCGAACCAGTTTTTAAGATTTCGAAATGAACGAATGCTGAATGAAACGTATTCTTCACGAGTTTAATAAAATTTACACTTTCTTTCTATCGGAATACTACTTGCTTGCCTCGTCAATAATAAACCAGCCGATTGTGTATTTGCAAGCAGCGGGAAAGATGGAGTTGTTGAAAAGGTTATGTCAAATGAAACAACGTGTCGCGCAACAGCAGAAAATTTCGGTTGGCATCGAATTAACGATCGTTATATAAGTTTCGTCGAATGTCCCTCTTGCTTTAGCGCTTAATATGTAAGTATTATAACTTGAATGTAGTTATTGAGAGAACGATGGTCAATAATTTTAAAGGACAATTCTCTACTAAAGACGACGTTACTGACAGTTCACTCGGGTATATTCGCCCATCTTCGCCGGAATTGTATTGACCCACAAATTGCTTCCATCGTTTATTTGCACGCGCCTCGCGCATTGGATAGATATATTTGAATGTATTTTGGCGCGAGTGTTGACAACGCCCGGAACCGATAAAGTTTTGCGAGTGATATCGAACGGACAATGCTTTTTCATTATTCAAAGTTAATTCGTTCTATGATGGTTGGGAACAAGTCTTGTTGCTTTGCAGTTTGTAAATTACAAATGAATAGAAGGCGAAACGAGGCGTTTAAATCGGTGTGTCTGTGTATATGTGCGAGGGAGATAAGAGAAATTATGTAGGGTCAGATTTTACGAACTAAAACGATAGCATCCGCCAATCAAATCTGCGTTTATGCGTACACCCTGGCCTATATACGTAGAATCGAAAAGTTCGTTCACCCACGTTTTGCAACTCGAGTAATCGACGTTTTAATTATGCGAGTTTTAACGATCGCTTCGCAGAATGTTTGTAATGGTAATCGTAAAGATCGAAGGATCTATTATCGAGTGGGCGAGGATATAAAGAAACGAATGAACGGAGTAAACTAAATGCTGCAACGAAGGTGGTGGTATGGGATTTCAGTTGGTGGCAAGTGGGCGCGGTGCGCGTTCAGAGATCTCCCTGTTGGCTAGTTGATCCATCGTCGAGCATGTAAAGGTTCAGTAGTTGCGCCCTCGCGCTCGTCGACACGACGGATTCTGGCCGCTACATCTGTCCTACCAAACGCTTCTTATTCTCCGGACTTTGTATCATCGGTTACCTCGTTCATTTCGTAACAAATTGTTTCGGTATAAAACGCGAATCATGAAGCATTCTATACTGTTGGGTTTGTTGACCTTTTGGTTGATTCGGCCGTCAATTGTTCATTGCGGGGTACGTATCTTTTCTTTCAAGGATAACCACCACCACCACCACCACCACCACCGTCGCCGCCCGCTTCGTTCCGCTTTTCATTATTTTCTTCTTTCTTCTTTCTTCTTTCCCTCGTTTTCTCACCTAAAGCTCATCTATTTAGCATTCGTTCAAGCGAAGCTATCCTTTTCTTCGTGAATTGTAAAATAAACAGGAAGAGCGACGGCTACGCGTGCATTGTTTTGGCTAAGGATGAAAAGAAAAGAACCGCACGCGTTGAATTTTGTTTTACTTACCGTATACGCGATTATCCTCGTTGATGTGATTTGAACAACTAAAAACAAAATTGTCTGGCAGACGCGGCCGAGTTTCGTCTCCGATGAAATGATCGCAGCTGCAGCCAACGTGGTAAACGCTTGTCAAATACAAACAGGAGTGGCGACAGGTACGCGTGCACAGGTTTTGTTCAACCGTACGTCATCTAAATATTACGTTCTATTTTGGTTTCAGTGGAGATAGAGGCGGTAAGGAACGGCCAATGGCCCGAGTCGCGTCAGTTGAAGGTAAATAAAATAATGATCGAATCTGAAAATGATATGACTCGCTACTTCCCGAAAAAATAGAAGAGAAGGAAAAACGAGAAAACTTTGTTTTATTCGGCCCGTAGTGTTATATGTACTGCCTATGGGAACAATTTGGACTGGTCGACGACAAGAGGGAACTTAGCTTGAACGGCATGCTTACGTTTTTCCAAAGAATGCCTGGTTATAGAGCGGAAATTCAGAAAGCGATCAGCGAATGCAAGAGGATCGGTAAATATTTGGGTATCTAAATTCGATTTTATATTAATTTTCTTTAACGATCGATATAGGCTAAGCATACATTCAAAATTATCCCTCTTCACGACCTTCACTTTTGTATCGTTTAATTCCGATCGTAGTACGCGATCGTTTCACTCGCTGATTATCGATTGTTTTAGCTAAAGGTGATAACTGCGAGTATGCGTACAGGTTCAATAAATGTTACGCGGAATCATCTCCGCGGGTGAGTAATTTTTGTTTCACGGAAACAATAATTTCGTTTATCGGTTGAAACTCGCTAGTGATTTCAATTACCGCTATGTTACAGACGTACTACCTCTTTTAACCGAGTTTCGTTTGAATCGAAGGACAAACGATTCTGAACACGATGTTATTTTATCGGACGAATGGAATCGCACTCGTACGAACGTAGAAGGCTCTCTGTACCGAACGTTAATAAAACAGTGTCCGATGCATTGAATCGTCGTTCGTTTACGTTACTTATTTCTTACCGTTCCTCCCGTTAACGCTTCGCGAAACGCTCTCACGGCTTGTTCGTATCGATGATATTCGTTGGGAGATGTCAACGACACGAAGATGAAACGATTGTATGTATATAAGGGGGCTCCGTTTATACGTAATCGTGTCCCGGCCGTACCCCGCGATCAAATTAGTTACTACGATTTGATGCGCAACCGTTTATAGATAATTTGTAAGCTCGCGGTGGTTTTTCCCCCCAGAAAGGTATCCGAAAGTACTCGTAAAATGTTCGTTCACGATCTATCAATTGTTTGTAAAGGTTCTTTTGAAAAATTCTCCTTTTTCTTCGTCTTCTTGTCATTACTGACGCATACATACGTTGTTACATCGTCTTTTCTTTCTCGGTACTTCCCCTTTCTCTCTTTCGTCTGACAACAATGGGATCGGAGGTGAACGTTTCTTACGAACTTCCTCCGGTCGTACATAAATTAAAACATCTAAACGGACACGACACGGTTCCATATAAATGGACCATAATAATCCCCTGGTTGATCGCAACTTCCGATGCGCGGATGATCCAATTGCCAATTGAGGTCGTATTTGAATGCGCACGATTGAAGCGATACGAAATGGCCTGCGAAATGGTTCGCCCGGCTAACGTATACCGTGTGTCTCGGCATTTCTTCCTATTTCAAATCGATACGAAACGTTCGACGAATCCAAGAAACACGTACGCCCGGATAATTGCAACGTGCTCGAGACCAGGGAAAAATACAGCAATAAACGTTGCATCTCGACCAGGTTCGAGCGTACAAAATATTGACAGTTGACCGAACGTTTAGTTATTCTGTAGTTCGTTGTGCGGCTGCGTGCGGCTCGACAATCGTTCGTTCCTTTGCCGCAATTTACACGGCTGTGTTTACGCTAAACTTTGTCTTCTTGTTACAGCTTAATTTGTTCTCGAGCTATTACACCGTGTATCATTAGAAACGGCCGCATCAAGGGGCGAGGGGCGTTTAACATGGCCAAGGTAAGATAGAATTGTCGTAAACGGTTCGAAAATTATAGTCGTCCCATTATCGTTCGTTTCCTATTTGGGATGAAAACCGGACACCTATAAATGCCACGAATCGGTGGCGATCACGCACAGTGCACGAGCCAAGTTTTCCGATATCGAGTAGAAACGAATTGCGCGAACCATGAAAAGCATGGAAGTTTGCCTGATCTCGAGCTGCTTCTTGATGTCGCAACTCCTTCTTGTTTGCGGAGGTTCGGTAAGCGTTCGGATATTTCTGTTCTCCCGCTGCCCTTTCCTTCGTTCCAATCCAAGTAGCGTTGTAGTATGTAACAATTTGTCGAATGTTTCACGAACAAGGCCGATCCCGACGATTTCCGAAAAATGACAGCCGGTGTTAGAAAGAAGTGCATCGCGGAGACTAAAACAACGCTTGGTAGGCGACACGTATGCTCTATCGCTACCCTCCTCTACGATTCTCCCTTTTCATACATCTCGCGATGATTTGCATTTTTCAGAGCTCGTTCAAAACACCGAATACGGGGAATTCCCCGAGGACGATCGTCTAAAATGTTACTTCAAATGTGCCCTCGAAAAGTTTAACATGGTAAAGTTTGATAGCTCGTATTATACATATAGAAGGTGAACGATCGCGTTTGTATGAACATAAGGGGAAACTTTTGTTATTTTTCGATGAACAGATGGACAACGATGGTAGGATAAAGTACAATTTACTGAAAAAAATAGTTCCAGAACCTTACAAAGAAGTGGGTATCGATATGATCGACAGTTGCAACGGTGTCGGTGAGTATCTCGAGTTTGATCACGCGTCTTTTTACCATTTTTCTCGATTACTTCTGGTGGAATGGTTAACACTTTGATCATCGGTTTTAGATGCAAAAGACAAATGCGAGAAAGCGTTTAATTTCATGAAGTGTATGTTTGAAACCAATCCTATAGTAAGTCGAAACAAGTGAAATTTTCACAAGTAAAACGAACGAAGTAGAGAAAATTTTCTTTCTTTTTCTCGTTCGTTTTACAACACGGCATCTTTTTCCATTTTCCATTTTCCATTTTCCATTTTCTAGGTATTCATTGCTCCGTGACCGTGACACCAGAATCGATCCGATGCACGCCAACATTTCTTATGCTACGACCACCAAGATGAATCGTTTAAACGATCGTTATCGCTTCGGATGTAAACAGAATAAAGCTATCCTGTGTATTCGTGTCTAATAAACAGAACATATTATCTGTCTGTGATCGAGTGTTCGTTAGAAATATACCTGTAAACGATAAACTGTCGAAAGTGATTCGCCCATGGGTAGAATTGAATTCGCCTATGGAATGGCGTTTTTCTACCGGCGTATAAAGGACGGTGGAAAGCGGGCCAAAATCAGTCGACGAACAAGTTGATTAACTGCTGCAACGACGACCGCATCGAACGCATTGAACAGATCGAACATAGACTATGCTTTGCGCGGTTTACTTTTTCTCTTGTTGATATTCATTATTTGCTCTACTATAATGTCATCCGCTCTAGGATCGAGAGGGACCGCTTGTATCGGAGTTCTTGAATTCGGCGTCGGTTTCGACCACCTTTCGATCAAACCGTTCAACCACAACCACAGTCTTTCGCGATTGAAGAACGCGATCGTAACGAGCATGATAAACGGTAGCGCGACTACAGACGTCTGACTCATGTCGCTTTGGTCGACCTTCCGTTCCGCGTTGAACGTTAACTTCACGTACTTGAACGATGAATTTGCCTCGAAATAAAACGGCACTGTTCTATACTTGTGCAACGCATGCGACAGAGAAGACTCCAATTGTACAAAGTACTTTTTGCCGTCCGCCTGTAACGGAGGCATGTGCACGAGGAAGCCAGCGGCGCTGTAACCACTCCCAACTTTGTTAACTTGCTGGGCCTCTAATTTCGACGCGTGTATCGGTGAGTCTGGGGTATCTTCCTTGCACAGTTTTACCTTCAATGTACGATAGTGTTCCGGTTGCATGGACACCACGTGTACCGAGACGTCGGTGCGAGATATCGGACGAAACGCGATCAATCGAAGACCTTGAACGTCCGTCGAAGTTTGTACCAATGTTGTGACGGGGCTGGTGCGCTGAATATGCCTGTTTACCTCCACGTTAGGTTTCAGACGGAACACATAAGCGCACTGTACGAAAAAAATCGATTCATCGACAACAACTCTTTGTTACGTATACTTTTTAAAAAAGCGAACAACATCAGGCGACAACAAAAAGTTGAAGAGAAGACGCTCTTACCGTCGGTTGAAGTCCCCGAATTCGAAAGCCACCGTTCTCCTCGGTGGTTGCTTCTTCCTGAAGCGCACTGCAATTTCCCTGTCCTTGAATCTCGACCAACAAGCCGGCCTCGGGTTCGCCATTTAGGGATGTTACGGAACCGTACGCGCTGAACGCAACCCTTTTTCCAAACAGATTCACCTTCACGGTCGCACCTTCTACGACTCGGATCATCTTCGACGGAGGATCGAAACGATACTCCTTCATCATTGGTCTTAGATAGTATTCGCCGGGGGACAACGAATTGAAAATCAATCTTCCGTCCTCGCCGGTGATGCTGTTCTTTCGATAACTTTGTCCACCGGACAACGACAGCAGAACACCCTGTTTCGCGTGTCAAGTAAATCCCAATAATCGATTCTTTTCCTCTTTCTAATTCAATTTCGATATTTATATACGTACTTGCAATGAAACATTATCGGCTTGATCGGAGACCTGTACAATAATTTCAGCCAACTTGTGGGCAGAAAACACACCGTTCGAATCGGGTCCTGTGATCACGTACCCTTCCTTCGCTGCGGCCACGCTGAGCGAACAAAAATGTAATAAGCGAACGAGTCGATAAGTTAATATAAGCGTCGAACAGACTGAAAGGAACAGAAAGAAATGCGTGTACACCTATATTCTGTGTTCCCGTCCAAAGGCCCTATACTATACGTTCCATCCGCCTGCGTGACCAGCGTGTGTATTGGTAGGGCTTTATCGTTGCCGAATATCTCGACGCTAACTCCTTCTAATGGTGGACTGATTCTACCAGCGATAACCTGCGCAACACACGCGGTGATCCATAAACAATTGTACTACCTTATATCGATTCAATTCTGTTTACACGCATATTTCGATACTTACTTTTCCTACATCACCGACAAACGTAGCGATGTCGTCTTGGCAATCGTTTACGCCCAATACCTTTAACGATGCAGGACTAAATAGGAGAATATCGGATAACGGTGTTATAATATAGATATTATCCGTTTTTGCTTTGAATTCGAATTCATATTTGTACGAATCTTCGTGCCGTGTTGGCTTCAATGGACCAAGCCTGCGTTCATGAGAATGAGAGCCACCGTTAATTTAATCGGGGTACAAATACGCAAACGGTGTACGATGTACGCGCGCTTACATTCTAATGTCACCCGCCGAATTTTCGATTTTCACTTGAACTCCATCCAATGCGGAACGGCATACAATGTTTCCTCTATGATTATGCTCCGTCGAATGTAATAGAACGGGAGAAGGAGTATCGGTGTCCCATGTGTAAGACGACCTCTCGTAAACGTGGCAACTTTTCGGAACGAAACTGTACATTCCAGGTTTGAATACACAATGTTTCGTACTTCCTTTATTCAAAACTAACGTTATTTTTTTCGACTCGTTCGGCCCTGAATATTCTACAGTGGTATCATGGGAAGATATGAAAGTAACGGAAAATCCAGTTTGTTCAAACGGTGGCAATTCGGATCGTTCTGAAGTTACAGAAATTCTGTAACTCGGATTTATCCAACAGAACATGTCGTTGTCAATTAACACCTCGTAATGGCCAGGTAACACATCCGTGAATTGGTATTCGCCATCTGCATGATTAAAAATCACTTCACAGACAAAACGGTAGAATCGGAAGAATTAGCTGCACGGTAATAAGACCACGGCAATAAGAACGCGCTGTAATCGACTAAAAACATTTACATAATATTTTTATCATTTTAAGCCCCTTCTACCGAACTATCTGACAAAATCTACTTCGCCATGGTGTGAGATTAAATTTTCTTTGTTTCGATGCGCGTTCATTGCCGCAAAGTCTTTTGTAGTAAAGAAGAAAGCATTAAATAGGAAACATGTAAAGATAATACAAAACCTCACCCTTCGCTTGAATCGTTTTAATCGTAATACCGTCAAGTACTTTCAAAGTCACGGATGCCTGGCTACAATCGATTTCTGATAAACATTTTACCGATCCTCTTAATGTGGCTTTTAATTGTAAAAAGTTGATATTGCGCACCGGTTCAGATGACACGTCAATTGTTTGTTGCAGTGGATAAAACCTGAAAATATCGATGTTCAAAGATACAAGAAAAGATTGAATCGAGCTTGCGAAACGAATGATATTAAACTTACTGTAAACCTTTTGCTCTTTCTTCCGCACTTACGATCACGCTCAACTGATATTTGTCGGGACTCAGGTATACGCAAAATTCACCTGTTTTTGCATCCGTTTCAATTTCTTTGGTAAACGTGGCTGCCGTATTCTCGACTAAAACCTTTCGATAATGTAAAGTTCCTTTCGCTGATAATGTAACTTTACCGCAAACTTTATACGCTGCTGGTATTAGAACGGGAAGTTCTGGGGAACTGGGAGAGATCTTCACCGACTTTTCATCAAACAATAAATCATCTGTAAATTATAAACGATGAAACGTAGAACGACTAATTCAAATTAGAACTCAATACAAAAAGCCAATAATACGAAAATTAAATATACCGCTCTCAGCTTTCAGAGTATATTGACCAGCTTTCATGTTATCCAACACGTATTTTCCATTTTCATCCGTTATAGCAATTTGCTTTTGAGAAAGTAAAACTCTCGCTCCCATCAAAGGGCTTCCATCGACTGCGCTACGAACGATACCATTTACCGTAAAACCGGTTACCTTAAACCCTTGACGCAATACGACGCTGTTATGATTCACTTTGAACGACAACTCCGGTGGTTGAACATCAAATTTAGTTTGAGCACCAGCATAATAAGGGACAAGCTTATATTCACCAGGTGACAAGCTTGGAAACACGAATTTACCACTTTTGTCTGATACAACGTGACAAAGCGGTTCTTTAATCTCTAGATCTTTACTTATAGATGTTGTTGCACAATTTTTGGCTACACCATTCTACGCAACAACAAATAGATCAAATTTGGTTGAATCGACAAAATATATGAAGAAGATTAAAGAGAAAGAGAGAGAGAAAGAAAGAAAGAAAGAAAGAAAGAAAGAAAGAAAGAAAGAAAGAAAGAAAGAATGAAAGAACGAAAAAACTCTTACTCCAAATAACACAAATGTTACTCCGCTAACTGCTTCATCTTCGCTGGTAACTCGGCCACTCACATCATATCCGAAAATTACTAGATTACCGTCCGGAAGTTCCGTGTTGCCTTCCTGTACCGCTACTCTAGCTTTATCTGTTTTCATCATCCATCTACAACATAAAATATAATATAATATATGTTTTGCAATACTATTATTAGATTTTATGCGATCTACAACATTTACATGGGATGAGACGCAACGAGTACATATTTTCCAGGTTGTATCGGAGTAAAATAAAATATGCCACCTTCCATGGTAACCTTTGCATCGATAGGAACTTGTTCATTGTTTTCTGTATATAATGATACAGTAACACCCTTAGGACCAGAATCTGATCCTAAACTGATCACCTAAAACAAATATTTTTTACCAATATACAAATAAATAAATAAATAAAATAAATCCACTTTATTTATTTTATGTATCTAAAGTTTAGTAAAAGAATAATTTACCTTGCCTGTAATACCAAAACCTTTAAAGATAAAGTTAATGTCTTTGCCTTGACTACAAGCATCGGTTGCCCCATCTACGTTCAATACAACTTCGGTAGGTTCAAAGCTCCATCCTCTGGGTGGATCTACCTAAATATATTTAAGGAGAATGAAATTCTACTGCCATTCAACGCTAGACACGATCTAACGTATCTTGATCATCTCTAATCTATTCGATTTGTAAAATGAAATGCATAAAATAAGAAATTGTCTTTAAGCTTAATTTATCGTTTTTCATCACCTTTAGAACATATTCCCCTTTGTCGTATAAAGGAAGGAAGTAATATCCATTATTAGGTGCGCACTCTGTAGAATCCTTAAGACTACCAGCTTTCGTGTATCTAAATAAAACGAAAGTTTGTTATTATTTGTCAATTTGCTACACCAATTCGTAACTGAAACTATCGAGAACTCATTAAAACGAGTTACTCACAGTTTTATCTGAACTTTTGCAAAATCGATATCGGCATGACTTTTCAAAAATCCACCACAACCTAAAATATCTTCAGCATTAGAATACTTTGCTAAGATATAAAATGAAAGTACAGAAAAGACAATCGTTTGTTTCATGTTTCTTTCGTCAACTTGATATCCATAAAAGAACATTGATCAATGAACAACGTGCTCGTTGCAACGACCACGCACTGCCACGGTACTAATCATACAGATGTGTATGTAGATCTGAAAACCTGGAACGAGATTGTTTACAAAGTTGTTTTCTACATTACCAACGACATTATGCGCGTGCGCTTTTATGCCCGACTTAAATTTACCTCGTTCAATTGTTAACGTCGGAATACGTTTTGGAAATACGTATGCAAGCGAAAATATTTCATCGTAAGAGCGTGAAAGCAGATCACACATTTGCATAAAAGCGTCTAAGTGTCTGTGCAACGGCACAAGTATCGTTACTTTGCACTGTTGATTTTAGCCAGGAACATATGATTTTTCGATATACGTACTGATAATTCGTAACATAACCTCAGTTGGATGTAATTGTTGTAATACGTAGGTGTAAGTAGTGTTTTAAACGCGTAGAACTAAAAAAGGAGAAAAACGAAAGAACTTTCATCGATATGGTGAAGATAGGATTGCAAATAAAAGCGGAGCTAGAGAATATAGAAGAATTAAGACCGTCAGGACCGGAGTTTAGATGGTATTTGAAATTTGTTTGTAATGAATGTTATCAAGTGACGGAGAAATGGAATTACGTATCGTTGAGCGAGTCCATCCCAACTCAAAGAGGAAATGCGGTAACTCACTTTGTGAGTAAATGCAAAGTTTGTTGTCGCGAAAATTCTCTGACCATTTTGGAAGATTCTATCAAACCATTCACAGCAAATAATCAGAACAAGTTTCAAACGATAGTGGTGTTCGACTGTCGAGGTTTTCAACCTATCGATTTCTCGCCAAGAGAAGGATGGATCGCCAAAGCCATTAACGGTGGGAATGAATTTACAGATGTGGATCTGAGCGAAGCAGAGTGGGCCGATTATTGCGATAAGATTAAAGAGCCCGTTGGAATCGATGAATTTGGGTATAGATTTGAAAGAGTTAAATGAGAAGTTTTTTCATACGGAGATTCGTAATGAGTGCTTAATTGTACTCATTGTCTTCGTCACAGTTGTTATAGAATGTTACGATCCTTTATTTTCTCTTACATTTTTCTTTCCCTTTTTTTTGTTCCTATTGCTACCAGAATGAGATATTCTATCTGAAAGCAATGTTTTTGTAAACACTATAATAAAGTGTACAATTCTATTGTATATGTTAATATTAATCCATATACTTAAGGTGTTTGTCAATTTACAATTTATAACTATGTAACATAGACTAGGAACTGTAGTCGTCGAAACGAATAGTTGATGAATCGTTTATTTGGTAACGAACGACCGTTCCTTTTGGTTTCTTTCTTTTTGCTGACAATGGAAGCGATTAACATGATTTATTTTGTACGTTCACATATGCATATACATTCATCTACTTTAGGAAAAAATGACTAGAACTCGAACGCGATGAATACTCACCATTTTCATTATTAAGTAAGGTAAAGAAAGAAAAATACATCTACTCGAGCTGTTTATAGTATTGTTTAGGGAACAAGCAAGACAAATAAATGCATATATATTTCCAACGACGTAATATAATTTATTCAATAATCATATAAAAAAAAAACCATTTAATCTTGTAAATGGTGTTCAATACAGAGGAAATTTGCAACAATAATTTTCCGTCTCTTTCACGTTGTTTAAGACTGCCGATTGTTATCGTGCATAAAATAACTAGGCGACTAGTATTGCGCGTTTTACGGGGGAAAAAGAAAAGCAGCAACGATAGTAATTTAACCTTTGGATAAGAAACATTACTTATGCAGTAAAGAAGCATCGTCTTTTGCACGTATCTCCGGAATGCTTGGCACAGCTAAAATTATTGAAAAAGAATGAAAAACCATAAAAACAACACTACTGCTACGATTACGACGATGACGACGACGACCATCACCACCACACTGTAATCGTCACCGTCATCGTCATCGTCATCATCATCAATGTTTGTTAATATAAAAAAAAAAGAAAACATTAAATCTTTTGAATGGGAAACTAATGTGTACGTGTATATATGTGTGTGTGTGTGTGTGTGTATAAAAACACATACATATATTTGGAGTATAAAAATTCTGAACGAATTAACCTGAGCCGATCATGGTTCACCCCTAAACTAACATTTCACGTATCATAGCGATAACAATAAAACTGGCTAAGAAGGTTGCAATCACAGTTCCGAACGAAACATAGAAATAAATCACAAATGAAGATCAAAAGGAATAATATTACGACATAGTGAATCGATAATCGGTTAACTAGCTAGCGTACTAGTAATTTGCTACCACTATTATTCTCTAACACTTCTTTTACTATGATTTCTAGCACATCTAACATAAACATAAATGTCGTGTGCGTATTACGAACTGCTGCCTCCCTTCGAGAGGACTCAAAATATATAAATCACATGGAAATAATCGTTATTAAACGCTTAAGGCTAATAATATGATATACCGACAACACTATCAGTCTATTCTCGCAAAAATATCACCTCGACTGGAAGTATTTCGACTACTAATTAGACTGTCAGAATCGGATTATTTACGCCGACGTAACAAAGAATTCCGTACAACGGATCAAACAAAAGGATTTTGATCGCCAACGGGGAAAATTCGATTCTGACGAGCATGGAAGATTTCGCGACAATTTATTATCCACCGCAAAACGTGGTACCATTTCTCTACCAAATTTAAAGGAAAACATTCTAATAATAGCTTTCTAACATTACGAACGTCTAGTGTAGCATATATTGAGTCAACTAAACGGTTCTATACTACCGTGCTAGGCTATCATCTTTGGTATACTAACGAGAAATGTTCTATTCACCGACAGAATCGACGACAACTTTATCCCTAGCCTTTTATATTACCTTCGCTCTTTTTCTCCAGAAGTAGCAAGTACGGAGTAGAAATAGGAACATTCTGTATACGTATGAAAAACTTGGGATATTTCAGATTCTTGTCGATACGAGAAAATGTTGCTTTTGCGTGTTTCCTTTCTCATCCCTATTTTTCGTAACAGTTACTATATGAGAAGTAACTCGTGAATAGGCCCGTGGAAGTACGCGAACCGTTCGACTGCTACGACGAAGGAAGAAAAAGAAAGGATAAGAGACAGCGAAGAAAGAAAGAAAGAAGAAAACAAGAAATGGAAGCGCATAGAACGAATAAATTTACTTTGGGTATTGCAATCAGTGGTAGATTCGAATGGAAACATAGTTACCTCATTCAATCCGAAACAATTCGAACAAATCGCGTACGGCCGCGGTACGATTGTATAACGCGTCGAACAAAATACTGGAGAACAATGCCCAAAATATATAACATTATTAATTTTGACTTTTCTTACCGTTTTAAACAGACAGAAAAATAGAACGATTTCCTCCTAAATGATTAGGTACATAGAAATTCGGTTATATCGTGCCACTCATCGGTGCTTTTCGAGTATCTCCACGAGTTTCGACGGCATCACACATTATAATTTGACAGAGCATTGCGAGTAAAAGAAGAAGAAGAAGAAGAAGAAAAAGAAGAAGCAGAAGAAGAAACGCAATCACATCTGGTTGCTCATCGCGAATTGTCGCTCGATATCTCTCGGTATACGACCGAGTCAGGGTCGTCATCGTTCCATAACAATATCGTAATCCGCTAGATTCATCGATCACGAACCGATCGTACGAGAAAGAAGTCGAGCTTTTCCAATTGGTCACATGATTCAGGGCATTCGATCGGTGATTATCGGTTCTAAACACGTTTGTTTCAAAGTCGCCGATTGATCCTCGAGACTTCGCTTTAAACCCTCGATCGTTTGCATTAACATTTGTCTCCGTAATTGCGTGAGCTGGTGTTGAAAGATTTGCGAGTCTTGAACGTTTATACCCGAGCTTGTGGACAACCGTTCCTGTCGAAGCTTAGCCACCTTTTCCTTCAGCGACCTCCTCGAATCATCTGCAAACGATAACTGATCGATATAATATTATCGTAAAAGACTATCAATCGTTTACAAACGAGAGAGATATTACGGTTTACCGGTATCGTCGGTGGCGGTGTCCCCGTCTGAATTTCTCAAGGTAACGTATTCTCCCAAGGTTTTCTGTATCCTGCCATAAGTCGTACTGCCGGCGTACACTTTTCGCTTAACTGGTTCGCTTTGTGGACAATACGAGGATCCTTCTTTAATGGGTCCCATATCGACTGACCTATGGAAATGTAAAGTGGATGTCAAGTTTACAAAGAACGGGAGGATAGCGCATAGGTTGCGTGTACGTAGGTAAAACAGACCGTAAAACTTGCTAACCTGAAAGTCATCAGAGGCGCTCGCCGTCTGACATCGTACTTCTCTTCCGAGTCCGATGAACTCGATGTTACAGGTTCCTCGTTTGAAGGCCTTGTAACACGAAACTCTCTTCGATTTACACCGGAAAGAGGAAGATCTCTGCGCGGCAAACCGGGTCGAGGTTTATTGACGAGGAAGGTGCCTTGGGAACGCGCGATTAGTTGTTCCTTGCCTGTATTAGGGAGACCGTTACAATTAAATGCTCCCGCTGTCATCGCGATCGTTCGTTGCTGCTCGCATTCGTCACGATATTGTTGCTCGTAAATTCTGGGTCGAGGGCAACCCACGAAGCTTTTGTTAGACGACTGTTGACTCGGTACTCTTCTCAAAACCAGTGGAGATTCGACGGAGCATTTGATCGAATTCGAATGAAACGCAATCGGGGCAGGTACCGGTGACGAGACGTTTCGTTCGGCAAATCGACGCATCGGGGAACAAGGCTGAGCAAATTGTCTGTTGGGGCTGGTGTGTTCTATATCCTTGATACTGCCGCTCTGCAGTTCCGGCTGAGAGTTTCTGCTCTTGGAAAGGGCAAGCTCGATATTTAGCTCGGTGTTTTTAATCAGCTCGACCCGCTTGTTCGCGAGACCGTTGTGAAGCCTCCGAGAGGGCGATGGTACGACAGGCAAGCTGTTTTGATTTTGTTGCATGTTCACTAGAATATTTTCCGCCTCGAGAATCAGCTCCCGATATTTTTTATCCGCCTCCTTGTCCGCCTCGAGTAGGGCGATCTCAGAAGCGAAGGTTGCCGTGTACGTGTTACCGATGGTGGTAGTACTTAACCGTCGTCTCACCGAGTTTCCGTTCACGTGACTCACCTGCGGATTCGGACAAAATAAAGCAGAAAGGAAGAGGACGATGCGATTACGAGATCGGTGATAAGAGGCAAGGGATCGGAAGGAAAGCTAGCTTACCGAGTTCGATCGTCTCTTGATAACCTCGGGGTTACCACTGTTCGCTACGACGGTTGAAGCCACCGACGATCGCTCATCGTTCGAACGCATCGATGACAAATTCTTGTTGACATCGTGTTTCTTGCGACGCAGACAAATTGGTGTACCACCGACGCTTCTGCTACCCTGATTGAATCCCGAATTTTTTAACAACATTCTTTCCACCAATACTCGATTCAAATTCGCCGTATCGTCGTCGTTGTCGTCGTCATCGTCGTCGTCATCGTCATCGTCATCGTCATCGTCATCGTCTTCATCATCATCATCATCGTCGTCATCATCATCGTGGTTGATAATTCCGACAAACGTAGAATCCTGATCGTGTTTGATTCCAAAATTTGATTTCCGACGTTGTAAAGATCTTTTTTTCCACTTCTCGTCCATCTGTTTCTCATCCAATTGTTTCTTATGTCGTGAAATCTGTCGCTTCGCAGCATCGTTGACGCTGATTGTTCTGTCGACAAAGGATAAACAGTCGCGTGTTTTGCTTGGAAATGAATCGAGGAAATGAAAAGCAGTGCTTCTTACCTCTGAAACATTACCGCGTTGTCCCTGTTCCTGCGCCTAATTAACGATTCCCGCAGTTGCTTACCGCTCCGTCGAGCAAGATCTCCGGTAAACGCAAAGTAGGTGCAATGACCGGTGTTCGGAAAGCGAGCGGTACATCCGAGATTGTCGAGGTCAAGGAACGACCCCCCGTTGTCGATATAGTCGAAGTTGTCGTTGTCGAGAGGGTCGTTCTCGTCGGCAACGTCTCGAACAGCGTCCATATCCGAGAGGGATTCGATGTAATCCTCGCAATCGGTCGGGTCGCTGTCGGATAAGATATCAGTCTCCTTCTCGTACACGTAGCTTTCGTCAAACTTGCCCATCATCTCGTTCAAAGTGATGTCGTCTTCGGACGAGCGAGCGCTTCGCATAACCGACGAACCGGACGAACCGTTTCCGTTTCCGTTTTCATTTTCGTTTCCGTTTCCATTTCCGTCTCCGTCTCCGTCTCCGTTTCCGTTTCCTTCTTCTTCTCTTTCTCCGTTTCCATTTCCATTTCTGTTTTCGTTCTCGTTGCTGCTACCCCCGTTACTGTTGCTGTTGCTGCTATCGTTGGTGCTGCTACCACTAGTGGTGCTGCTGCCACTACTGCGCCGTTGCACAGACAGAGCGATCTTTGGTCGAATTTCCATACCGGATGCTATCCGCCAGTTTTGGTTTATCCTAATTGCAAAAGAAACAGGGCGCGAATAAAATACAGGACGATAGGGATCGATCGGCGATGTAGCGAGAAACGTAGAAGAGGATATACAAACGGGCTTCTTCCGGCGCTAAGGCTCTCCTGCTGGAACTCCCTTCTGGCCCGGCCTGCTCGCGTGCCGCTCGCGTTTACGTCGCTAACACTTCCGGAGGATTCTGTGAGCTTCAGACCCGAGCCGCAGCTAGCGTCGTCGAGATTCAGTCTCGATTTGAAGCCAGCGGTGCTCGAACCGGACGAGTTCGCCGACAGCCAAGGATTCGTACGGATGCGAGAGCGTTCGCGAGGCGACTGAATCGTCGGCGTCAGCAGCGGTGGCGGAATCGTAGAGGAAGCCAGTACGGTAAGATTGCTTCTCGAGGATTCTGCCGAGAACGACTCGGTTCGCTGATGGTAGCTCTGCTGAGGCCGCGATCGTGGTAGCCGCCTCGTTCCGTCCTCGTTATCATAGGCCGGGAGACGATCGGTGATCTGTACCGCAAAACGTATGCAATTATTTAACGTTCATCGTCGAGTCGATACGTGTAATACATACGCGTAGATATTTAACGGTGCACAGACGTACCTTATTTGGGGTGCTGGTTCGAGCATCGTTCAACGACTTGTCGTCTACGGTGATGTTTCCGGGAAAAAACATCGCGGTGGAGACGGAGATGGAAGATTCAGCGTTGCCCTCGAGTCTTCCATGTCTGCGTCCAGGAAGTAGAGCGGCGGTAGTTGAGAAAACTGCTCCATCGACCGTTGCTCTCTTTGGTTTGCCGTTATTATTGTTGTTGATATTATTATTGGTGACGGTGGTTGGGCCAGCATTAGCGTTGCTTTGAAAGTAATGGGTGCCGGTCCTGATGTTGATGTAATATTCCGGCGGATAGCTAGTTCCGGGCGAGGTTCCGTCCGTCGAATATCCGGTGCTATAGGCGCTTTCCGGGGACGAGAGATTCACGCTGCCAGTGCCGGCGGACGTAGCCGAAGATCCGGTCGCGGTGCTGCCCCGGCCACCCTCTCCGTGCAATCGGATTCCGTCCACGTTTTTCGTAAGCGAGTCTACCGGATGAACCTATGAATCGAGAACCGACCTATACCTGTTGCTGTTCTAGTTGCTGTCGTCGTCGTCGTCGTCGTTGTCGTTGTCGACTGTGCCAGTGTTGCTGCTACAGCAATTCCTTCGAAGAGTGGATAGGTAGAGGACGTCGAAAGGGTGAGATGAACAACGGCAACACGAATTAGAAGCAAGATGAAGGGAATAACCGGCAACAGAATAGAAGATGAAGGGTAACAGAAGAGTCGGGTCCGATGAGTCTGAGGTAAGATTATACCGACGTAAGGTCTAATTGGATGGTAGCTAGAAAACACAGAGAGAGAGAGAGAGAGAGAGAGAGAGAGAAACTGGTAGAGGAAAACGGGGCGATGAAAGCGAAGAAAGAATGCGCAAAAGGGAGAAGAGGGAACATGGAACACGATGAAGCTAATTCGTTAGAGTCGTGCGTTGTCCTCGTGCTTTGTCGTTTCATCGTTTCATCTTTCTCATCTTCTCCAACTTCTCCCTTGAGAGATGAGGTAAATGATCGTAGGGAAGGGCCGGCCGGCATTCGAGGATCCACCGGAAGCGAGAGAATGCGTATAAAACTGTATGTACTCACTTGATGCAACGCAGGAGACCTGTTGGCTCCCTGATTTCGGGGAGAGTTGCAATTCGAGTCAAACCCCTTCTCTCCTTTCTTTCGTTCTTTCTTTTTCTTCGATCGCACGATATGCGCTTCCATCCACGTGCGTAATTTCGTTCCGAACATGATGCACGACGAGGATCGTCTTTTTTCGACGGACACTCGAGATCTTGTATCGTTGATCTGTCGACTGACTGCGTTACGATCACCAAGGGGACGACGGAGACGGGTCCATTTCGCGCGTTCCGGAGTTTCTTAGGTTCCCGAGCATTTGCCTGACGTCGTCGATTTCTAAGTCGTCGTTCTCCGACCGATCAACGTGGAAGACCGATACGCTGCACCTCTTCGCGCCATTCCTCGACGATACCAGCCGATGGATCTGAAAAATAGGTTCGTTTCGTACAGAGATGCATCGATAGGGAGAACGAACGAGAATACATGGTTCCGGAACGAATACGGAGACCGAATCGCAGCGTCAACGCGTCCACGTGTTCTTCGTTTTCCTCTCTTTAATTCGTTCACCGTGAGACACGTGAGAACGGGAGTTCCGGTCCGACTCCCACGAGAGAATAAATTAAACTGAATCCGCTTTTCTTCGCGCGTACGTAAATTGCCACGTATTCGCGAGGAATTCCCGAAACGGTTTTTCCATAGAACACGAGAAAGTCGACGACCCGATTGCTCCTGGAGAATACCACCCGATGGATGACCCGCGGCGCGGCGCCCTCGAGATGGGGACCGGCGGTAGATGCTCTTATCGCGAGCTTTGCTTACGCTCGAAGCCTCCGTCGATGTTATCGTTCAAACGGATATCGGCGACCACACGGTATCGGCGAGGTTCGACGGAACAAAAAAAAAAGAAACGTAGCTGTGAGCTCGAGAGATTCGAAGAAAATGTATTCCACGGAGAGAAGCGGGAAAAGAAAAAGTGAGCGAGGATAGGAAAGCAGAAAAGAAGACGAACCGTGTAGAGCATACGGTATTCTAAGAGTGAAAACGAGTGGAGCGGAAAAAGAAATCCGGCTCGGAAAGCTTCCGCTTGTTCCCGACACCCATTGGTAGGTTAGAGGGCAGCGACTGGCTGCGGAGAAATATGAACTTCGGGATAAAAGGGATCGAAGGAGAAGAGAAGAACCCGATTGGCTTCTCTTTCGTTCGCAACGCAATCGAAGGGAGTGCTGAGCCTTCGAGAACGCGAACTAACTAATCGCAAAACGGACGATTAAGAGTCTCCAAACTGGAACAAGAGAGTTCCTCGAAAATGTTGTTATGGTTTTCTGTTCGGTCCGTAGTCGTTGAAACAAACTTCCATTGTTCGAGCCTCCGCGAAAGAAGAACGCCGAGTGAAATGGAAAAACAATCGACGAGGACAATGGACGACGCTATACTATCTGGTTTCTCTTATCGTTTGGACAGTCGCAGTCACGACGGTGTCGAGCTCCCGCGCTTTCGATCTCGTTCAACGACACCCGAGATTCGACGGAGATCTTTTCGATACGAGAAACTAGCTGGTCGTGGTCGCCTTTCAACGAGCGTGCTCGAGTAAAAGAAAGGAGAAAAAGAAAGAAAAGAAAAATAAATAAAGAAAAGAAAGAAGTGTCGGGAGCGCGGGAACGTTGAAAGATACTTGGAAAACAACGAAGTCGATCGAACTGTCGCGGAGTTATCATATTCCTACGGTGTAGTTTATAAGAATACGCGTGCCCCGTCCGGTCCTTAACCCTTTCGCGTATATCGAGTCGCGGGGAGGCAGAGAGCAAAGTGCGATCGACGGACGGTGTTAACGAGGATGCGATTAATTTCATTAAGATGCTGCGCGGTGAACGCTTTGCGCAGGCGCAACGTCGCGTTAAGATAAAGATAATCGATCGACTTCTTTCGCGAGACCGAACAACGCGCACAACCTAATGTTTACACGGTCGCGTGGAAATTCGTCACGCTTCCGAGCGAAGATTCGACGCGTCGCGACGAGGACGAGGGTCGCTTAGATTCTCGAGGGCGTCGCTTATCGACAACGACGATAATCGGAGAGACATCGAGGATTACGGCGACGATGTCTCGCTGCTAGCGGTCATCTTCGAGAGAAGGAAATCTGGAAGCCGGTAACGAGTGGGTGAGAGGTAGGGGCTGTTAAAACGCCGGTAAGGGGAAAGGGTTGAGCACCGCTGGCTGGCCAGCTGCGGCGGGGCAAACGTTGGTCGTCATGACAACTCTCCGAGCTCTCGCCCCAGACAACGCCGGGATCTACGGGATAGTTGGATCGATCGTGGGACCGGCGACCATCCCTCGAAGAATCGAACGATCGATCGTTCAACTTCGAATACGCTACAGTCTCATCCCGCTACTCCCTCGTGTTTTCGCCAGCACTTTTATCCAGAGAGAAAGAGAGAGAGAGAGAGAGTTCTTTCCCGCGGAGAAAACAAAAACAAAAGTAATCGTTCTACGCGATTTCACGGATTAATTTGTCGGACGAAAACATGGATCGATTCGAGTTTCTTTAAAAAAAGAGAGTGCAGCAGCGCACTCGGTTCCTAACCAGTGGTGACATCGACGAGCGATGATCGTTGACAAAGCGGCGAACGCGAAGGTTACGGATCGTTTCGTGTTTACAATAATTACACACGACCCCGCGCAAACAATTTCTTTGCGTGCACTCGATACACGCGTATCAGTGACGACCGGCTCGCGTTCGACGATCGGAAAAATTATCTAATAAGCCAAGTTAAGACACGACCATAGGTATGGCAATCTCGATTAATCGCCTGGTATCGTTTCGAATTTCGCGACAACTATTTTTCTGTTTCGCGAAAACTTTACGGTACATTCGATTCCAATAGCTACTCTTTTTCCTACAAATGCAGTTTTTGATTAAAGGCACGAGGCACGAACAGAAGTATCGAAAGCACGCGAAACGATTCGGCGTGGCTGGCGAGTCGCCAATGCGTGAACTATTTCGCCGTGACAGCCCGACGAATCGCCAGCACGCGAATCTGTTTCCGACCTTGCCCCTGCTTCCTTCGCGATGTTTTAGATGCGTGCCCGATTCCGAACAAGCATCGTCAACAGCCGATAATGGGATTGGCAGTTCCTCGCAACCTTCGAATCGATTCGAAGAGGGAGCTTGCTCGTCCTGCTCTAAATAGAATTCGCACGACGACGTTTAGCGAATTCAAATGAAACATTAATCAGGATACGAGTCAGGGGAAACGGCAAAAGGCGTCCCCTTTGCTCCAGTTGTCGACGCACCCTACGCCCCCCTCCCCGCTTGGAACTGCTAATTCGAACCAACTACCCCTGACGCGCATCCTCCCAACCAAAAATAATCCATGTATTCACCGGTGGGTGTATACGTGTGTCCGCTGATCGCTGTTACCACTAGAAACGACGATCGTTGTTCGCCCTTCGGGCGAACTTTCGAACACGGAGAAGAAGAACAGGGATAGCTCGTGGAAACGTTTCCCGCTTCTATTTCCTTCTCCCTTCGAACGCCACCTTTCGCAGCCTTTACAAGTACAAGTCCTTGGAATAAAGCGCGTCACAAGAGAACTGCCAACCCTCGCCTAGCTTCTTAACACCCGATTCTCTGCTAACTACCCCTCTCCCACCTCGCTCCCAATTTCTCACAATCTCTTTTTGATTTTCAATCCGCGAAATTTTTTCGCAAACAAACCGAAATCAACATCGAACTTTCAGAAATAAAACCTCGTGACACATATATACTTTCACTGCTTTCTACTCATCCTTTTGCTTTCCATTTTCTTTTTTCCCAAAGCATGCCACACTTGCACACGATATAATAAATACGAACAAACAATATTGCAACCAGTTCATCGGATATCTTGACCATCATCAACACCCGACAATACATACTTTCAGAGTTCTTCCTATCGACACAATTCCCGGTAACGTTAATCGTCTTCCGAGTCCTCTTACTTCAGATAACGCGAACCTATATACATATATACATACATACATACATACATACATATATGTTATATACATATATTATCCGCCCGCTACTCATCCCCCTCTTTCAATACCTACCTCGGCTGTTGCGCGTAACAGCACGAGCAACAATTTCTCGTGAAATTGTCTGCCGAGGTTATCCGATGACGAGAAACGTAAATGAAACGATTTCGCAGTGATTTGTAGATAAACCATTTTATCGAATGTCCATTTTCAACCGTGTATTCCAAAAATCGCTAGGGACTCTACTCGCTATCCCCTACTCTGTCGCTCTTAATTTCTATTTCAACGTGATCGAAATAGTCGAAAAATCGTGATAATCGTATCGTGTACACGTGATTTCTGACGAGCTAAAATTTTTTACGTCTTTATTTTATTCCACGTTTGATCTGAGAGAATTGGCTTGGGGTCGCACATAGGTGTACAGGTTATGTAATGACAAATAACTTATTCAAGCGATCCAACCAACGTTCGAGTAAACGCGTATACACGAATGTTCGAAAATGTGTTCCGACATGATATTGCGCTGTCTCGCTGCCATCCGCGTCGCGATCACAATTTACAAATGTTCGTCTATTATCGATGACGATCGAAATAAAGGGATCCTCCCTTCCGTGGGTATTACCTTGGGACACGATCGAGAATTCGTTTTTACATATGTAGATGGGATACGTCTACCAATGATACGGAGGCGCGTGCCGATGGAGTAGAAGGATCGAGAGGGTGGTAAGTGAAAATCCGTAGCGACTACGATGGAATCATGAAATATCCGAAAACGATTCGGGCAGGAGATAAGCGAAAACAATGTAATTTACCTCGTTTTCCATCGAACGTCATCCCCCATTGGATACGACCTCTTCTCACGTTCAAGGTACGAATTCGATGATCTGGGACACGATTCTGGTTAAAACAACAGTCTCGCACATTTGTGGAATTTGAACGTACAAAACAACGCGTCGCTTCGATCCTAGAGCGTGCGTGGACTGAGAAAGGAAGACAAGGAAGCACGACCGCAATGCGACCGGCACGCAATAGTTGAACACCGTGGAGACGATAAACTCCTTCCTCTCTGACCGTTCCGACAAGACTGAGCGCCACCGACTATGCACCCTTATTGGGTGGGCACGTTGCAGGGCCGTACTCGAACGGGGTGCATTGCCCCCCCCCCCCACTCTTCTACCGGCTACTGTTCGCTCCACCATAGTCTTTCCGTCGATAGGAGCCATCTCGTTGCCACGCTGACGATTAGAATATCGACACGAATACAACGCTAACTGATATCGATAAATTATCCTGCTTCGAATTCTTCAATTTTCGCTTCCTCTTTTAACACTGTCGACAAAATTAACCATTCTTTCGCTATCCGTTGTTCAACCTCGACGACGAACATACTTTATCGAACTCATCGACCGATACTGCTAATTTACCCGAAATTCGAACAGGTCACAGGTTCAAAACCCGCTATAATCCCTGTACGGTCTTCTCTGAATGTTGCGAAGGAAACGTTTAACGAATGGTTAAAGTGTACGATTTTCGTAAATCGAGTTTTTCATTAATACAATTACATACAAACGATACAAGCATGATGATTAATCGTGATATGCGAACGGTTCTAAATTTTCGGTACCTCCCTGTCAGGGTGGCTAAATATTAATTATAAACACCGTTCGGGAACGGTGTGACGTAAAGGCAGGTCCAGTCCAGTCCAGTGTTACCATAAAAAAGGCGGGATCTCTTTTGATTTTTCCTCGCGATAAGATTACTCGAACGGTAGGTAATACCATATTCGATGTAATGATGTTCGGACGGCACTAATAATCGTTTCAAGCTTTCGAAGAATAAGAACGAATAAGCAACCGTCTAACGATATTAAAACGGCTTTTCGTTTCGAAATGTATACCTTCTCGATATCGTAACGCGGAACGAAAAGAGAAATCATAGACTGCTCCGCCGAACGTCTACCTACATATCTGCTGCTGGATTTCAAATTCAAACGACTACCCTTGGACGTATTGTTTTCTCTCCCCCTCCCGCCGATTCTCATTCCCACGGATTTCCCTGTTTAATCTTCCGACTGCTACGAAAGAAAAAGAAAATCCAGAGTACAAACGTGAATTTTGCACAGACGATAATTATGTAGGGTATCTCACCGAGTACGCGATATTATCCGTATCCGAGTTGGCATCATTTCGAGTCTGGATTTTTGCCAAGATAAATATCAGTCTTATCCGGTCTATGGATCCTTTTTATTCGATTCCACAATTTCATCGCGGTCGACTCGTATTAAATTCGATTCTCAAGCATTTTCGGGAATTCTATGAAACAATACGATCAAACTTTGCGACAAACACACCGATAATCGATTCCAGTTTCTATTCTTTGCGTACTTTTTTCCTTGCACCTAGCAATGAAGTGTACCAGCGAACAGGCCGTAAACAAGACGGTATAACTTGTTCACGATCAATGAAGGAAGGCACTTTAGTTAAGAGGTTTGTCACGTTTCGACCAAGGAAGTTGGATTGCAGGGCGCGGTAATTGCTAGTCGTCGCATTCGTAGTCGTTGTAGTCGTGGTCGTCTGCATCTGCGTTATCTGCATCCAGCTGAAAAGAGTTCGACGCATTTAACGGTCAATCGACTCTCTTCTGTCCTGCGCTATCGTTTTTATCTTTTTCCTTTTTCTTTTGCGATTCGAAGACCGGTTCGAGCGAACAGGGGGGAGAGACGAGAGAAAGAGACGGGAAAGGTGGGTGACGCGAGCAGAGGGTACGCACGCGGCAATACGTCTATCGAGCACAAACGATATTTCGTTTGATGGTTCGTTAACACACCGTGTAACAGCTATTCGCTATGGATTGTTTAACCAAAACCTCGTCGACAAAATGATCATAGATCGTGGCGTTTATCCGCAATGCGTCTTCCTTTCTATTACTTGGTTTTTCTCACTTGGGTAGGCGAACCCTTATTCTTCTTTTCCCGGTTCTTCTTTTCGTTGGATTCGTGTAAACTAGATTTACCGCCAAAATGAAACCGAGAGGAGAGGGTGGTGACGAATTGTTCGCAAGAACCAGCTCAGTGAGTTCGTGACGAATCTTTTGCGAATACCCTCTGTTGTGCTGGCAACACCCTCGATCTCGTTTCAAGGTCCTCGCTAGAAATCGTTCTCCTCTGTTTCTTCGTGCAGTCACGCGTGCCTTCCTGCATGCTTTATTTTCGGCTAACTTGCATTACGCGTGTGTCCTTTCAGTGGCGCAAGCCGCTCCCTCCGCGCCCATTCAAATTCGTTCAAACGAGCATCGCGTCGGTCTAATTTACTGTAATACCTCAGCAACGATTTAGGATAAGCTTCGCGTGCGTACGTACGCGCACGAGCCTTCGTTTAGACCGAAATCTTTTCCATCGCTGCTTCGTTTAAATTTCTTTTTTTTCCCTTTGCCCTCGCTACTTATCGTTATCGTTTCCCTTTGCTGCGCGATACGCGTATTACGCTTTATAAATACAATAACACGTGTTTAAAAAAGAAAAAGGAATAAAAAGAAACAACAGCAAAGCGCAATCGGCTAGCAAGTACGACTGTTAACCGAAATGTTTGTTGGTTGAAGCCCACCCAGGGGCGGGTTATATTTCGTTTCTTTCGTTTCATCAATACCCTCCTTTTCGGTCAACGATTCAGCTCTTGTCATTTCAGGATGCACTTACGTTTATGTCTAATCTCTCTAATAAGATATCTCACAGAAATTGCTGCACAAATCTACAATATTGTTAATATGAAAGATCATTACTACGCAACAAACGGAAGAAAGTAACCCCCTCTTCTTTCACCGCTATCTGCCATTTTATGGAAGTACGGACATCAAGAGAGATACAAGAAATCGCATCTCTTATTATGCTTTCTTACGGTACTACACATTAAACGATATACTAAAATAGTATAACAAAGTAGCAACGATTCCAAGAAAATAACGCACGATTCTGAGATAGGGCTATTGTACTTACAAAAGAAAGCTAGCGAATGTTTGCATTTCCGTTTTATTTATAGTCCACCAGCACTACTATCCACTGATACTATTCACCGAAAAGATGATAAGAATCGATAAAGAATTATGTCGAGACCATCGAGCTTCGGTAATATTTTCATAATCGACGCTGTAGACGCAAAACTCTTAACGTATTTTTCTCAAAACCGAGTCTTTTAAATTGGCTGCCATGATATCCCAAGAAGATTAACGAATCTTCTTCAAATTTTGCAAATATATTCTATAGAAATTCCTTCATCGTGCGGAACAACCTTATGGCAGTATAAGCAATAGTTTTTTTGTTTCTCATTTGGAAGAATAAAAGATTTTATAACTTTTTACTTTTCACTCGCTGCAATTTTGCTAAAAAAAGCAAGTATCTGCCTTTCGCTTCATTTTGATTCAACCGACAGCAACTGCTCTATAGATCGATATCGATTTTGAAAACTTTACGTCAGTTGAATAGAAAGACGCAAATCATGACCTCCATTAAAAGTATCACACTGCAGAAAACATGTAATTATATAAACAGTATTAAAGATAGCAGCATAAAAATTTAATCGCGTTATCCAAGAACACGGTCACATGTATACGCAAAGTTTTAAGACTACTGCTCCGTGATTATAAAAAATAGTTTACATTAAGCGTTGTTTCGAAAACCACAACTTCGAAAGAGAATACTCTCTAAAGAAAAAAAAAAAAAAAAAAAAGAAAAAAAAGAAAAAGAACTAGATCCAGTTTACTTTAGTAAACTGGCAAGGAAAAAATTAACCGCCCAACGTGGGGCTCGAACCCACGACCCTGAGATTAAGAGTCTCATGCTCTACCGACTGAGCTAGCCGGGCTACTGTGCACTGGTCTCGCCGATACCATAAAATCACGTTGCTAAGTGATAATGGAAAAAAAGAACAAATTAGATTGCAAGCAATCTTTATAGTTCCTCAACTTATACATCAAGACAATGTATGTACCGCGACATAAACGCGTGCAACTTTTAAAACAGCGTTTCTGTTTTACGAAACTTTCTGAACTCTTTCTGAGCTCTTATTTAAATATTAACCAGCGCTATCTATTTTGGCGTACGTTTTTACGAACTCATGCTAGAAAATACAAAATTGCGCAACATTAAAGTTTTACCGATACCCGATACGTTTCAAGGTATACAAACTCGAAAGTCTCAAGTGCGTCCAGCATGCTATGCGTGCCTTTCGAAACGTAACTGTTTAAGATCATAAATCTTGCACGGTCGAGCATACTAACGCTATCCAGATAACATCGGTTCGAAAACTTTGTCAAAGAACAGTTTTCGAACATCTACCAGTATCAGTGTGCACCGGATAGCATTTTTTGTGTTTCACCAGATTATATTACACGTTAAAGCGAATAACGATCTAGAAATTATTATTTCGAAATACTGGGTTTCACAAACATAATTGGCATCGATGAGACAAAATCAACGTTCACATAATCCTCGTTAGTATCTAGATAAAAGATTATTTTATTCTAAAAATTTAAACGACAAAGTAAAAGTCTTATGCTATAGAACAGTATTGATCAGGCCCATCCTAACGTACGGCTACCAAATCTGGTTATACCAAACTAATAGAAAATCACAAATTATACTAAGAAGCAGAAACTTTCTCTGTATCGAGCTGGATTCTGATGAATCAAGGACCGTTGTTAGTGAAAACTCCATACGGTAACTTAGGACACCCTCATCGTGCCATAGTGAAAACACCCAAATCCATTGTACTTTGACCGTACCTGATAGGCAGGCTACAGGCCCCTTGGATCCTTCGTCTGCCTGGACAACCAAGGATTAATCCGCAACAACGACAATACACTGCTAGTATACCATTTCAATTGAAAAGCCATAGATAAAAGATTATTATACAATAGCAATATAGAAATTAATAGTAACAGCTTAAGATTCGTGTGCAAACTATAAAATATAAATTTGTGCGACAATAGTGGAAAAAAAAAAAGATCGAGAAAAATATTGTAGTATCGTAGTTTTAAGGACCACGACCGGAGAAGCGAAGGCGAGGGTGACTAGATAAAAGCCGGGCCCATCGGAAAAGACCGTTAGAGAGAAACAATCCACCAATGGGTCGGTCGGCAATGCCTGGGTGAGTTCGTTGTGGAAAAATGTGGCTGTGTGGTGGGAGAGGAAAGGGCGTGTAAGGATTTTCTCGACTAGTGTTGAATAGAAAACCGAGTTGTGGAGTTGTATAGAGTTGAGAGTTAAACATAGAATTGCATGGCAGAGTTGGATTATAAATTACCGTGTACCGTATACTTTTGCTACCGATCATATTAATAATAATAATAATAATAATCTTAAGACTTTTTCGACGATACTGGTGGCTGTGAGATAAAGGAAAAAGAAAGAGGTTGTGTGTAATTGTAACATGGATATGTACATGCGACCTAGTTTATAAGTAATAGTTATTAATGAAACTATTAACATATGTGCGAAATCAAGAAAAAACGACATCTATCCCCTCCGCGATAGTATAGTGGTTAGTATCCCCAGTTGCTCATCAACCTTCGTATGGGTCGGACGTACCCCAAGCGGACTCCGCTACCTGCGTACAATCGGCGAAACTATCGTACTCTAGTGCATACAGGTGAAATCTTCCGAACAGAAGTGTAGAGCGTAAACGGTGAAAAACTGTCTATAAACTCTATTAAATAAAATTAAACTCGCGTCTAGTATAAATGTAATATAAATAAACCATAATTATAAAACTAACAAACATATAGAACGTGGGACCACTGCCAAGTAACGTGCCTCCGGGTATAACGGAAAAAACGTCAAGCATTAGTGTAACGAATCGGTTAATAAAAACAATAAAAAGAAAGACATTTTAAATGAAAGAAACATAGGACTACTAGTTAACGTACAAAAAAAATTTTCTTTTTTGACAGGGTAAACACCAGACAAGGAAGGCTAAACCCCAAACCCAATTTATTGATACGGAAAAACCAGTTGGAAGAAAACTTCATCATGGAGCTCAAACATAAATCAAACGGTTACAAATCGGTTCAAGCAACTGGAAAAAGAACGCAAACGGAAAATTACCGATAGCCACCAGCAAAAATCTACCTATGGTGGAATCGGGATCTCTGGAAATCCCCAAAGAAGAGCCCATACCAACATCATTTGGTTGGACGACAATCACACGGTCATTACTTCACCCCACGCAAGCCAACGTAAGAAACCAAAATTCGGAAATGAGGTAAATGAACCTAAACGAATAAATAAAAATAACAAACTTCAACGAATAGTAGTGTACGGAAATTAATGCAGGAAATTACTAATTGATTTAGAAAAAGCGATCGACACTGTTTAACTGGACGTTTTATTTTTTAAACTCCTTAAAAAACAGTTCCCGATGCATTTGACAAAAATCGTATGGAACATGTCACACGGGAAGAAATTGTACATAGTGAACGGTCAGTATGCATCTAGTAAAGCTTTCGAGAGTCGTAAACGGCCTACAATAAGGCACGGTAAATTCTCCCGTCTTGTTTAACATTTATATCGGTGACCTGTTACAACTGTATGACCTAGATAAGGGCAACGTCAAAAAAGCAATAGCTTACGCGGACGATCTCCTAATTTATCCATCGAAATTGCAATTACTCTAACAAGAAACATTCAATAAAATTCAAGATTATTTTAACATATGGAAATTAAAAGTAAATTTAAGCAACTGCGAGAGCATTTTATTCGGACTATACATATCCATGATATCTGACGCAAATAACGACGTTCGTAAATTCAGCAGCAAATTTCACATTCACGATAGCCAAACTGTAAATATCAAAATTCCGCACAAAGATGATGTCCGTTATTTCTGCATACGCATAGATTTCAAACTCAACTACTATAAACACAGAGATTCAGTTAGAAAAAGCACAAAAAGCTTTTGTAAGTCACAAAAAATTATTCTATTCCAAGAACCTAGATAACTGCGTGAAAATTTTTTGTTACAAGCTTTTCATCCGACCTATCATCACATACGGCTGCCCCATCTGGTTCAACATCAGCCCAGGGACCATGGAGAAACTTCGAGCCTTCGAAAGGAAATGTATACGCGCCTACATCAACAAATGCCGATCTCCAGAATCAAATTACACGAAGCGGATCAGCAACTACAAGCTACACGAACAGGCCAAAATCATTAGAATAGAGATAATCATATTAAAATTAATAAGGAACCATTGGGCCAATACCAATACGATAGTAACAAATAACCAAATATACTGCTCAACATATCCGAACCCATTGTATTTCACGAGAACCATGCAAACCGGTTACACCCCGCCAGAATCATTCATTTAGAATATCCCACTAATATACCATGTTTTTAGAGAAAAAAAACCACCGATAAAACCATTACATACAAGAAACACATAGACTTTCAACACCCAGCCATGCGCTTTAATTACAAATTACCTAGCATAGACCTAAAGGATAACCATAGACATAACATAAAAAGATATTGGTGGCTGTAATTTAAATTGAAAAAAGGATTTTATTGTTAACGAAAAATCCTCGGTAGTATAGTGGTCAGTATCCCCGCCTGTCACGCGGGAGACCGGGGTTCGATTCCCCGCCGGGGAGGATTTATTTATTATTTTATTATTGTATACATTTTCTTTTTATTGTTTTGCTCACAATATCCACTGTATGCGTCCAGCAAAATTACACCGACCCCTCCCCCTACTTCCCTCACAACCTAGCATTGCTTGTATAGTTTTCCTATTGCCATTTTCTATACTTACACGAGAACCAATGTTTAAACAATTAAGTTTAGTTTAAGTTGTAAATAATTTGTAGCATTAAGTGCCTTGTACATGTCATACCCCTGTCTAGATTGTGCGTGCTCCATGCAGGAGCCTTTGATCTTTGTTATATTACCTATTTGTTACCTTTTGTACGTTTTGGTTTATTGCACTTTGTATATATTTATTTATTTGTTGGCAATAAACGTATGTTAAAAAAAAAAAAAAAAGGGGTCAGTATCCCCGCCTGTCACGCGGGAGACCGGGGTTCGATTCCCCGCCGGGGAGGATTTATTTATTATTTTATTATTGTATACATTTTCTTTTTATTGTTTTGCTCACAATATCCACTGTATGCGTCCAGCAAAATTACACCGACCCCTCCCCCTACTTCCCTCACAACCTAGCATTGCTTGTATAGTTTTCCTATTGCCATTTTCTATACTTACACGAGAACCAATGTTTAAACAATTAAGTTTAGTTTAAGTTGTAAATAATTTGTAGCATTAAGTGCCTTGTACATGTCATACCCCTGTTTAGATTATGCGTGCTCCATGCAGGAGCCTTTGATCTTTTATTATATCACCTTTTGCATGTTTAGGTTTACTGCACTTTGTATATACTTATTTATTTGTTTGACAATAAACGTTCTGTTACAAAAAAACAAAAAAAAGAAAAAATGGTCTGTATCCCCGCCGGGGAGGAGGAATTAAACTTTTTTATTTCTTGTTCTCAATCTACTTTATATTATTATTGTATATTGTTGTACTTTATACTGTTATTTTATATTATCATTAGTATTAATATTATCATATGATCAATTAGTTTAATACGTTTACATAATTCATAAAGATTATAATCCTAGTTTAGCTAATAATTAAGAAACGACACGCTGTTGTAAACACAATACACAATACAGTATGGTTTTCTATGCTTTTCTATCCTAAACGAACAACCGATTACCTTAACATAAGTTAATACTTAGTTTTGTACTTAATGTTAAGATTACGAGCGCTTGAAACGAGATGCATCGATCTTATCATTATTGTTTGTTACTTTTGTTATCCTTTTGTACGTTTTGGTTTATTGTACCCCTTCGTTATAGTACTTATTCATTCTAGCGCAAGAAATGTATGTTAAAAATTAAAAAAATGTGGTTAGCATAACAGCCGGTCACGCGGGAGACCGGGGTTTGATTCCCTGTCGGGGAGAAAAAGTAACTATAACTTTTATTATATTTTCATAACATTTAAGTGTAGATCTGTTGGAAATAAAATATGTTCTAACGAATAAATAAAATCTAATCAAGAGTATAAACACTTATACTCTAAGGTATAAAGGTTATACCTTATCTAAACACCTTAAACCGCATTAAGTGAAACATTCCATGCAACCGAGCGGCACACGTACGCCTACTCCATTATTTTTGAATCTTTAATCTTTAAGAAATAGATTAAAACATACCTTACTCTTTATACGTTTAAGAATTCTTTTTCTTGTTATATTCTGCATATTTTATTGGCGTGATAAACGTATGTTGGATACAAAAAAAAAAAAACGAAGTAGGCAGTATCATTGTGTTTCACATTGGAGGACGGAGGGAGGTTTGGGTTAGGTTCGGGGAGGACATACATTTTTCCTTCCTTTCCACACTTTTTATACACTGACCCGAGCCATTCCACATGATTCGTGTAGTCCACGTTGGTTCAACTGTGTGTGTATATATGATATGCAAATTTACTTCCATCATAGTTTAAATTCATTTGTTAAATAACCGCAAATAACGCAAATGCAGTTCACCATCTAACGACACAAATTATTCATACGCATAATGTCTTTCAAATTTCAATAGAATTCGTTTCATTTCGGTTTCTTTCATTCCTCGTACAGTCATCGCTTTAACTGTGAAGAATAGTTTTTTTTTTGTTCATTCATGGCATCGTTAATATGAATAAACGAGTGCTCCAAAAAAATTGACTCCTACCGATTCTTATGAAAACTTCGTTTGTTGCCATTAATATTCTATAAAGGTATGGATAAAAAAGAAAAAAAAGTGGGAAAGAAAAAAACGACGAGGATGGGATTCGAACCCACGCGTGCAGAGCACATTGGATTAGCAGTCCAACGCCTTAACCACTCGGCCACCTCGTCTTCTGCTGAATTTTGGTTTTAATGCGAGGAACATATTGTGTTACAAATTCACCAATTAATTTATCATTTGTATTATAAGCGGAAAACCATTGATCGTTCGACGCAACAAACAGAGGGTGTGTTCTCGTTTGAAAAGAAAAGGAGGGGGGGGGGAAATAAAGAGAAAAGAAAAAAAAGAAGAAAAGAAAAGAAAAAATGTATTGTCTCAAACAGACATAACTTTGAACGATAGAGAATAATAGTCGATGTTTTTAATAAGATCGTAATACAGTGTCCTGAAGCGGCGCAACAGTGATCAGGATCACAAAACAACGTTAAAAACTATGGTAACACTTTTTAACATTAACGTTTAAGTAACATCAAATTCGACGATGAAGCGAAGTGTATACTTCGGAATACGGAGGCAATAACGAATGTTGTGCTGATCCGAAGAACATTATAATTTGTTAATGCTGTTTTCGAAACAACCAAATTAATCACAGACACCTCGATGCTAGAATGCGCTGCATTCATGGTCGTGTCTTTTATAACATCATACGTTATCGTACATATATTAACCGAGAGAAAAAGAACGATGATCTTGAGGAAGTGACTTTCTTAAAAGTTGAAAGAGACGACAGGTTCACGCGTATAGTAATATTTCGTGTAGACGTCGTAATCGTTCGACCGATTACACGAAATATTTCGGGTAAAAGTTTGAAAATGAACTAGAAAGCTTCGAGTAAGTCTGCGGCCTGGGGTAACCAGCCGTCTTCCGTAACAACTGTCGAAGGTAGCGATGTAACGAATAACCATATACGTATCCTGAATTCTACACGTTTTTATATTCGATGACCTGAAATAGATTTGAAAAGAGAATATGAAAAAGATGTACGTAGGTTTATAGGTATGAAAAATAGGTCCGGTAAGTTTGACAGATGAAAAGCGAACGAACAAGTCCTTTTCGTTGGCTGTTTGCCAACATTTACTTGTCCGCAATGCGACTTGTCCCTTATTGCCGCGCGCAAATTTGTCGAGGGTAGCGCGTTCCGTTCTCGCCTACCGGTCTTCTACGTTTTCTGTTCGTCTGGTCACAGACTTACGTAGTCGCGTGTTTGGATTGGAACAGGCATGCGTACACGTTCAAGTGTGAGAAAAGAACGAAGAACGAGATTCGTGGTCGAGGAAGGCAGAATCGAGGAACCGATATTCAACGATCACCCATTACTAGAAAGCAACGGGAAGGTACTTTCTCCGTGAGACAAGTAGTTTCGTCCAGGGTGCCGAGATTGGCCCTCAAGAGAACGTCCGCGATTATCTTCTCGGCAATGATACTCTGCCGAGGCATCGATTTTCTCAATTTTCCAGCCACGTAACGGCCAAAAGTTTCGAAATCGTCATCCGTCACGCAGCTAGCGAAGTGCCTCGGCGAGAGCTCGCGAATCGATTCCTTCGTTGGACGATCTTGATAATTATCTTGCTGATACTTTCTTCTGAGAGGATCGGCCGACGCCGAGGAGGATATTCTTCTCGCGTACGAACCCTCGGTTTCCAAGATGATCGGCTGGAAGGCTGGGATGGAGCTAGCTCCCGGAGACGGTACAGGCGACGGTGGCTCGATCTTGTCTACGTCGGTTTGCACGGACTAAAAAAAAAGGCAGGTTGCCAGCTGTAATTGCACCGCTACAGTACCGATCGGAGTAAAGCCGATCAACTATCGAGCTAATACACGATACTTGTCCGATTCCTATGCGATAAACAGCCGTTAATACATTGTTTTACCGCGTTGCGTTCGATTAGGCGTTGATCAAATTTTCTTTCGCGTACGCTTTACAGCTTCTAACTTTAGTTGTACGATGCGACGGTAAGTATTCGTAAAATATCAATTTGAACGAATAAAAGAGCGAGCATTTGTCCATTTTTTCCAATTTACACGTAATTTTCTGCGCTGTCGAGCGCTCGCCGAGTTTTCAGATCGATAAGGGCCCGCGAAGAGGAACAGAGACAGCTAGAACGGTGGCTAAAGAGAGGCGAACGAGAACAGCGGAAGATGGAGGGAACGGCAGAAGAGATGGAAACAGGCTTGATGCTCGTATCGAAAAGTTGCGTTGCTCGCGAAATATAGGTATATGTATGCACATAGTACGTAAATATATACGCATCCTGTATCTGTTTGAGTTTGTCGCGTCGAATGAATCGACGCGACGCGTTGTCGAAGCGTAGCCAGATAAAACACAAACGGTCGCATTGCTCGTTTATCAAAGAATATCCACGTAACTACGTGGTGGGGTTCGATTTTACGAAAATCATTGGACCGAACCATTCGCGATCAACCTTACGCTTGCGAAAGCGAAATAGGAAATAGGGGCAGGAAAGAGAAAATTTCGATAACTCGAAAAGAATTGCACGTGACCGTACCATCATCTCCTCTTGAGAAAGATCCGTTGGGTTAACCAAAGCCGTCTTAACGTCCCTCTCTTCCTCCAAAGGACCCGTCTCGTTTTGTTCCGCGACAAATTTCAGAATATCGTAGTACCATAGCGAAGATCTGTATCGTTGTCGAGGATTCTGTACCATCCTTTGAGAGCTTCGCACTTTCTTGTATTCCCTTCTGAACGCGGTTCTCAAAGTGTTGATCTTTCGTATAACGGTTTCCCTGTCCGCGATCGGATTCACTTCTCTCAGTTTCTGTACGAGGGCATCGTAAGCTCGATTTCGAAGTAACCTGTCCTTGTATCCTTTATATCGGACTTGCCACAAGCAAGGGAAACTTCGGTACAATTGAATGAATTCGGTAAGGAAATCGTGCGAGTATCCGATCAAATCTGACGTAGACATTTTCCCTGTGTCGTCGCTAACTCGATCCCCGTAAAGGCTGATCACCGCCACCACCGCTACCACCGCCACTACCACCGTCGCCGCCACCACCACCACCACCACCACCACCACCACCGTCACCACTCGATTCTCGGTTCACCGGTTGATCGAAGTTGCGTTGCAGCTGGTTTACCTCGATTTGCCTCGGCAAGCTTCCGATTCTTTGCTCGGTTGTTATTCGCACTAACGAAAATGGCGTAACGCTGCGTAGCGTAGTCCTACGTCCGAACGACACGTCGGCAGTTCATGATCGAACGGACGGACTGTGATGAGAGAAGTAGGATGGACAGAGCGTGGATAGCCGCGCTCGACGACCGACTGAGGGGCCACCGACCAATCGACACGAGTCTACAAGCTGCTTCTCGAACGGACAACGATCGTCGGTCGCCAGACGTCGATCGCGTACGCGGTCGTATCCGTGGGTTTGCTCAAACCACCGACTTACCGTTCTTCGATCATTCTCTCTCCCCGTATTTTTGCAACCTTCGCTGCCCCATGCTCTCGCGAGACGACGACTCGCGTTTTTTTCAATCAGACAACGGCTTTCATCTTCTTTCTCTTCTCTTCGCACTAATTATTATCTTTCCGATTACCTAGCTATACTCTTTATCCACTTTCTTCTATTTTCCCGCAACATTTTTTTCTACTAACAGTGTGTTGGGTAGAGAAATAAACAGTGAAGGAGGATGAAAGATGGGTTAGGAACAGAGAGGGAGGGAAGAGGAGAGACAGAGAGGGGGGAGGGGAGAGAGAGAGAGAGAGAGAGAGAGAGAGTGTACAAAGTTCGATCGAAGTATATGATTCAGCTGGAAGCAGTGCAAGCAACGCGTTCGTAGTGGAATAAAGTTGGCGAGTGTTGCGCGAGGTCGCGACGTTTTCTCAGTGGCCGTACGTCCCCGCCGCGTGTCGAGTTTTCATTTGGCTCTGAAATCCGACTAACCCTTAAATTCGCACGGCAATCGTTGTTCATACCTATTTACGCGAAACGGCTCGCGTTTCACCAGGTTCGAGAAAGTTTGCGCAAACGCGAGACCAGGCGAGGCATTTCTGTTCGCGACCAATGAAACCCATTTCCTGCTAGCGTTGCCAACGTGACCGCGCAAACACGTTTCACGAGCTGGTCGAGTGCGACAGTTTATGCACCGCCACGCCTCAACGTGTAGTACTCGCGATCCCAGTGCTTTACTCGGGTTGGTTATTAACGAAATGCTTAAGCGTTCGACTTGCCGTACACCTCGACGAGTATTCCTTTTGCGACGGTCGACTTCCTTTTCTCATCTAACAGTATCGTATCAACGATGCTCTAACATCTTCAGTTTCTTACATCTTGCCACGGTCTGCTGCTCGTAATCTTGTAACCTTTAACACGACGACCCCGTATGTTTTATCGTGAAATTAGCGAGTGCACGCGCGTTTAAAGTACAACGTGCACAGTCTTGCGGGATTTGCTACAGCCTCGAGATCGCGAAAAGCAACCCCGAGACGTTGAAATTGCGAAATCTGAAAAGTCAAACCCAGCCAAAGGCCGGTTTCACCAGATTGGAAGACGATAGCGCCTCGACGTGCAAAACCTCGCACCTTATAAGGTACTATAGCGGCCAATTCGTTCGACGCTCGAGTCTCCGACGCCAGTCTCGGTCGATTCTTGGTCGATATCGGGTTCACCTCGTAACAAGGCCTGAGATCTTGCCGAACCGCAGGTTACGCATTTTCTTCGGCCATACTAAAAATTATGTTCGGGCGAACTAAAAACCGAGATAAAAAATGAAATGAAATTTTGTACGTTATATAGGAATATAGGAAAGGTATAGCGAAAGAGAGAGAAAGGAGGATGTAATACTTTCGCTGTAGATAGTGCAAGAAAACGAAACTGTTCGAGTGTGATCGGCGATGGAACGTGTTGCGGTTGCGAGAAAGGATTTTTTACGGTGGCTGCATACCGCTAGGCGCCGTGTACAGGCTTCTGGCGCCAATACCCACGATATTACGTAGACAGGGTAGATTCGTGTAAAATAGTGAGTGCGCGCTTCTGGTTCATACCTAAACGGAATCTATCGCACGCTGAAAAAGTAGTAGGTACCCAGCCGGGATCGAACGCGGTGATTGTTTGCGAACGTCAGAACGCTTAAAATTGTGCGCTTTCAAAAGTATGCCTGAAACCTCTGGTAGTTTGTTGCGCTTTATAAAATAAAATGGGTCTAGCTAGTTTAATCTTCTGTAAAAATAGTGGCGAATAGTTCATCGAACTTTACATATTAATTTCAAACAAACACGGTTGTTTCCGTAAAAACGATCTTCAAAAAGTAATCGAGAAGCGAAAAGAAAGTTTCATAAGAGTCGTTCATCGACGCGAACCACGCTAATATTATATGTACATATATACGTATGCTCGAAACTGCGATCAACTTGATCAATCGATCGATCGATCGATCGAGCGAACGAAACGTGACAACTGCCAATGTCATAAGGTCGCTCTAGTTAATTACGGTTAGCGCCAAGTTCGTGCCGTTAACGATATTATTGAACGATCGACGTCGCGAAGAATCGTAAGCTGCGTTTATCTCGATGTTCACTTACTTCGTACGTCGTCGTCGTCGTCGTCGTCGTCGTCGTCGTCTCGGAACCGTCACCGATGGTCTCCGAATTCTTTCAACGGTCGTGTCTCCGTCTCGGAACCGATTCGCCCGTTGCCCATCGGCTCGCCAAACAAATTTCTTTAATCGCACACTCGCGAACGGAAACAAAATTTCACCCGTTCCCGCGACTCGTAAGCTTCCGCGAGCTCGCCTTAACTTTCATTTTTATTCCTGGTCTCGGAAACAGAAATTGTCAGAGCTAATTCGTTTTGCTATTTACGATTAATAGGTAATAGTAGGTAAGCGCGCGCGCGCGCGCATCGAAATCACGTGGAATGCACCGGTTCGGGCGCTAGCCGAAGTCTCACTGACGACGAGGCAGGTTTGCTTCATTTCCACTCGCTCGCTTTCGCGTGTCCATTCTGTCTGGTGTGCTGTGTATTGGGCCCGTGTATTCGCTCGGACCAGTCACACCATCGACGGTCACACTCCCTCGCTACCAAACTATTCTAATTTAAACGAACAAATTATTCGCGATCGAAGAATCGAGTTGAAATTGTATGCAACCAAAATTACATTCGTAGCGTTTCGTTCGCATTCCGCTCCCGATTACGCGATTTTAAAAAGGTATAACACGCGTATCTCCTAAGAATCTTCCCGAGACGACGCAGGGATAATTCTGTTTGTTACGCGATTCGATTCGTCAGCCGTTACTTTTCCGACAAACAACCAGAATAAGTGTACTCTGTTTTTATGATTACGTTGAAGAAGGTGAGCCTTTATAGGCTTGCACAGGCTATAATCGATCAGAAGCGCATTCCTTCCGAGGGACTTCTTGCGAGGTACACGCAGTAAGAGGAGAAAGAAACGTTGCGTTGATCGGGTTTCACTGCGGGACCAGTTCCTTTCGATGCACGACGCGCAGTCACTACTTTTTCTTACGAATGATAATCCTTTTCTGTTTTTCTTTTATTTTACAATGCTGGATCAACGAAGATTAAACGGTCGTCCAAAATTATCCGAGGTTACATAGGTATTACACGAACTGTTACTCAACATTCGCGGAGCTAGCTTCGTCGTTGAAATTTTACCGAAAACCTAACACACGTACACGCGAAAGCAGCGAGGATTCTCTTGTTCTGTCGAACGCACCCGGTATGTAGACGACAGAGGAAAGGAGATCCCATCGTATTTTTCTTTGCGGTCAAACAAAACCTTTTCAATGTTAAACTAAATGTAAACGCGTTTTTTTTCTTTTTAATTACCTGCCGGATAGGTGATAAGTGCGAACAAACTCGTCCACCGGAGATTTTCCAAACGATATCGCGTTTATTGTAATTTCGTATATAATATAAAAAATAACGTGTATTTCGTAACCTCATCTTGGCGTGTTCTCGGTACATTTTACCGGTTTTCGTCGCGCCTTTGTAAACTTAATCGCGACTTCATCGTTGATACGCGATCGTAAACGCTACGAATAATATCGATCTGACTCTCAATAAAAGAAAACAAGAGGCAGGTGATGACGGGTCGCGTAGACAAATTGTCGGCAGGATGCTCTACGGTTTGTCGACGAACAAACAGAAGACGAAAAGAAACCAACGTGGAAAAGGAATGGAACGAGGAAGAGCGAAAACGAGGGAGCGGGAGGAAAGGGAAGAACAAAGAGGACGATGCTAATCCTCTTTATGTGAAAAAACCGAGTGGTCCGCCGAGCAGACTGCGAGCTAGACTTTCGAATAAGCTATTCAACCGGTGCAATATACCGTTCAAACATAGCGCATCCCGTCTAGACGATGTGGCTTTTCTATTCGAACGAAAAGTTACCTCGTTATTTCACGAAATACCATGGAAAGCGTAGCAGACGATACAAAAAGGAAGCATAGAGACGTTCATGTAAGTAATGGATCTCAAAACCGAGATTGCTCATCGATTTTTACAATATCGGTATTACAATTAATCTTAAGATTTCTCTTCTTTCTCCAAACCGCCTAATACATTTTCTTCGAACAGAGATACATCAAGTATTAAACCGCAACGAAATGATCGAATATGTTACAGGCTATGTATTTAATAACCCGATTTAATTAAATCTGCATTCCAAATCAACTGGTATACGAGTGTTTTCTTCGATGTCCAATAACCACCGTGCAGCGTGGCACGCGGGACTAAACGGTGAACAATATGCTGGGAACTAGCGCAAACTCGATTCAAACGAACCGACTTTATCTCTGTCTACAGGATTATATACTCTGTAGGGCAGCCGTACATTGTATAGCGTTGGTAGGACATTTATTGAATATGCAACATGACAGATATATCTACATATGTATTCGCGAAGTGTTTGAACAGATCACTCTATTGTGTGGTCGATATACGTGTGGAATATGCGACAGTTTGTTCGATCAAACCACGTGGAAAATTATATGAAATTAATGCAGCACTCGGTGGTAAATGAAACATGTTAACGAACACGAATATTATTATTTAAAACGTTGTATAGCTCCTAAATTGAAAGAAAAACCTATACCATACCTAGTATCGTATGCCGTACAGACAATATTCTTTCAATCGGTTACGAATGCACGATAGGCAGCAGTGATCGACAAAGAAACTCGTAAAATAGGCTTTCAACTTGGTATGAAAAGCGAACGTTGCAGTTATGTACAAAGCAGTAGAACCAGACAACAGGAGGGCAAAGTTACGTCGGAGGATAGGGGAACATTGTGTGTCTGGAAATTCAGTCTGCCTCTGGTATGTTCTCATCGCGACGTTTGTTCGCGAAATGGAAAGATTTGTTATTTCGCTTAGTAATAACATCTTACATACATGCATGCTTCGTGGAAGAAAAGTAGACAGTATTTTCAACAGATTGATCCTGCGGTCGGAAAAATATCATCTTCAATCGACTCGTGAAGCTCGAAAACTGGAAAACTCGTGAAACGCGTGCGAATTATCAAGTATTATATATATCGTCATCGAACGTCATTTCCTACTCTTCTTATACCATGTTCTCGTTCAGAATAAAAGTTTTACTTCGTTTGTGTTATAAAAATTAAATTAAAAGTCACCAACATATATGTACATACGAATGTTTCACATTCGAGTACAAATTGAACTCGGCTTACTTTCATTTAGGTCACTAGTAATATATAAAATTCGACTTGTTTTCGCGTCCACTCGATTCAATTTTTAATTACAACGGAACGAGGAAACTATATGCCTTTGGGTATGTCCTTGAACAACATGATAATGCATCTCACTAACCAATCAGCGTATGTAACGATTACACCGCTAACACGTACATTTCATTCGACTAGTAATAAACATGGTTAATAATAATAGCAGTAACGAACGAATAGATGATCCGTTAATGAAAAATATAGTAATTCTCTGTTTACCTCGACTAGAAGAAAAGAAGAGCCTCGCGTCAATCATATCCTTCTCCCCTTTGTCAGACAAAATTTCTTAAAAAGCAATCGTCAAGCGAATTAATTCGAAAGGTGTCCATAATTTCAACCGGGTTTTACGACCGGATGAACAGTGAAAGCAGTTGCAAATGACAAGATACTGAAAAAATACCATCGTTTATTTTCTATTCATAAAATTATGATTTTTACATCTTAAAAAGTAAATTAAATTAACCAAAGAAGGTATCGTCACTGGAGCGCTCTGTAGTACAATTGTGAAGTAGCGACACAGGGTGGTTTGATACATCGTTGACACTTTGTCTCTTTATCCTAGTTCCATTGTTGATACTATTGCCGCCGCTGCAACTACCACTACCGCCATCAACTCCATGCCTACGACCACCATCACCACCACTTCCATCGTCACCATTACCAGCACCACCATCATCATCATCACCACCACCACCACCACCACCACCACCACTACTACTACTACTACTACTACTACTACCACCACCACCACCGCCGCCACCACCACCACCACTACCACCACCACCACCACCACCACCACCACCACCACCAGAACCACTACCATTACCACCCCCACCACCACCACAGCTGCCTACGTCCCCATTTGTATCGGCGCTTTCAATAGATTCACCGAGGCCAGCGTCGGCACTAGGAAGTCCGGTTCCAGCTCCAATCGTTCCACCGACGTTTCCCACTCTTAATGGCTTCACGTCTTGCGAAACTTCATACATTCGATTCGGCTGATTCTGCGAATTGATCTCGTTGTAAACAAGCTCCTGAATCTTTAATCTGACGAACATCTGTCTATCAAGCGGTAAACTTTTAAGAGGATTTCGAACGCTCATCAGGAAGTGATAAGTATCGTCTTCCTCTTCCACTGACACGCTTAGCCTTTTTTGTAATGACTCAAACCTTTTCCGATCGATTTCCGAATAACTGTTATCTATCGTATCCATCAAACTCCTTTTCCTACCAATCTTGTTCATTTTAGGAGGGGGCATAACCTGATGCAAACCATCTTCATTCGAGAGCAAGGATTGGCAAGAATCACCGTCCAGGTCATCGAATTGAGTTTCTTCATGTCCTTCTAGTATGTCGATCTGAGGTTCGATCTGTGTCCCATCCGGTGACGATCGAAGAGTAGCCGAGCAATTTTGTGAAAGAGTACAACCGATCACTCTCGAGTTCATTTGATCCCGCAGGAAGAATAGACTCTTGAACCAAACCCATTTCGAGTCGTGTTCGTTGACGCCACCATCGCACTTTCCTCGATAAGTTTTCTTTAATTCATTCCGGAAATTGTCCCGTAAATGCTTCCACTTCGATTTCGCGACGTCCGCTGGAAACGAAGATTGTTCATTAACTTTTAAAAACGTTGTACGCAGATAACGCAACCGCAACATGTTCATATTATGGAATGAATACATTAGGGCAAACCGTATCGCGTATGAAATTTTGCGACATTTCATATACTAACAATTTTTATGCATACTTTCAAAATTGAACAATCGCGACCTCGGGCGGATCTCTACGTGAACCACTGACAGATATCGCGCTAGCTATCGATATTCTAACAACGCACAATGAAGAAGTAGCTACTGCCGATTTTAAGTTGGATGATGATTGGAATAACAGTAACGACTAATCATGTGCTATTCAAAAGTATTAGTATTCAATGAGAGAAATACACATACAACAGTCGAATTTGTACTGGACGATGAATCAAACATATAAAAAGAAATTTCGATCGTTTTAGGTATTTGAATTCGCTCGCCCCATCGATCGACCAAGAAAAAGGGAAACGGTGCTACCGCAACATAAATGTTCAGAGGAGGGGAGCCAAAGAAACAGTTGAAAACGAGGTAGTGGAAGGGAAAGAAAAGGTGGATGGGGAGAAATAGAAGGAGAAAGAGAAAGGGAGAGGGAGGAAGGTAGGTGATGGACGACGCAGGCGCGAATGGAAGAGGCAGAAAGAAGAGTGCAGAGGGAAGAGGAAAGCGAGGCGTGTACTCACTGGAGACCTCGCAAGCTCTCGCGATCTCTCGCCACATCTTCAGGATGACGTCGCGATTGTGGTAGTTGACGTTTTTCTGGTCCCAGATCGCGGGCCTGGCGTGTACCTCAGTGATCAGTCTCTGGAGATCCATCGTCATCGCGTTCCTACGCACGCTCGCGTTGCATCTCCTGGACGATCGCTTGCTACTAGCTCGACGGTTGAGAAGCGTGTTGCCGGAGCTGAGGGAGGAGGCAGCCGCGCGCGAGCCGCTTCCTCCTTTGGTTACGTTTAATTGAGAATCGTTAGTGTGGGAAAGCCGATTTTTCGGTTGTTTCGTCGTTCCTTCGTTGAAAATCGCCTGTCCTCCTGACCGTTGCTCTTCCTTGATTGCGAGGACTCTGTCAACAGTTCCGCTAAGGGTCGCTACTTCGCTGCCACTGCCACCGACGACGACGAGCTCGTCCTCGTCGTCGACGTTACTATTTTGCCGTTGTTGTCGTCTCCTCTTCTTCCTTTTACGCCTGGCAATACGAGAGCTGCCGGCCGAGGAGGAACTCGCGAAGCCGAGTCGAGCGGAGGATCGCAGGCGAGACGAATCCAGGGCTTTTTCCTCCTCGACTCGTGCACGCGTGCCGCCGTCCATACACGGCCGGTACACGCGCGCGTCCAGCCAGGAAAACGCGCACCCGCCCCAAAAAGAAACTGAGTTCGACCCGAGGTATTCGGTCAAAGGTACAGCAGCCGATTATTAAACGCGTATTTATACGTTCTCAGCCAAACCCGCTCACGATACGCCGTCAATCCGCCTGACTTCGTTTTCGCTTGGTAACCAGCGCTAACCCGCGCCGAACCCAAGTCCGAACCTTCCTTCGCTTTTGCCTACGGTTTCAGCTTTGGCTTCGGCTTTGCTCGAGTTTGCGCTCGGCTCGGCTCGGTTCCGCTCGGCCTGACTCGGCGCCGTTTCGCGCGCCACCGCTCGTTGTCGCTCGTCACCGCTCTTTCCCGCTTGCGATTTACACTCGGCTTTCCTCTCAGGATTGTAAACGTCCAGCAATGAAACCTTCGAATTTTCTCTTTTCTTTCTATTCTATCCATTCCTTTTATTCTTCTAATTACTGCCGTTTCGTTTTCAACACTGATTCTACATGTTAATTTTCGCTTCGAACCCGAACCTATTTTCGAATACAAACATTGCCCTGTTATATCCTATATCTGTTTGCCACTGATTAATGCATCGGTTTTGGTTTCGTTAACCAACCTCCTCTATCATTCTCTCTTACCCTGTCTACTACTTTCTGTTTTCAGAACTTGCTGCTTCTCGTTACACTACGATCTGTTTCTGCTTCGTTAACATGATACATTATGATTGTTTTTGTCGTTTCCTTTTCGCGTTCTTCGTCTTTGTCCTAAATATAATTTGGGAATCTAAAAAATCGAAGTCATCCTCGTTAACCGGTTACAGTATAAACATATCTAACACATGCATAGGTATGTAAAACTACTGTGATTACTTCGTTTTTCTTTTGATTGATTCGTTTTTCGACCGATACCAAGCTGAAAGTCAATTTGACAGTTGATTAATTTCAAAGCGTGCATCTACCACTAATAAGCAGGCGGCGTCTTGCGTTATCGGCTCGGTATTTCTCGGCACGACTCGACTTGCTTCGACCGTACTCGGCCTGTTTCGGCTTTGTAGCTTTGTACGGTCTCATCTGTGACTGTTTCACTGTCGACGCCCCACGCCTTAGCTGCATCGCGCGTGATCGCTTGATTCGGCTTCACTCGGTATGTCCAATCTATTCGGTTCGATTTAATTCGACTCATCGTAATTCGATCCGTCTAAAGTCGATTCGATTCGACCTGATCAGCTTAGTAGATGTATGCGAAGTGTCATTAAAACACAGGTTAACGTAATATTTATGCATCGGGGGAAAATATATGTATCACCTTGGTGAATATACGATAATGTTTATGCGCGCAAATATTAAGATCGATGGTAAAGAAATACAGAGGCCACATCGTATAGAAAAACGAACAATAGCACAGCTTGCCCAACCTCATTTGTATATCCAGTTGCATTTAGTACGCGCTTAGTATAATTCAGGTATGCTAGCTGTAATTTTACAATTGGTTTAATATGAATTATTCAATGTAATGTTTTAATACGGGAAACGATAATCAAACTTTATAAGAACAACTATAACTCCCCTCATGGTGAGGTAGCTTTTCCTTAAGTATGTCGTGTAATTGAAAAGTTAGATAATCGAGTATCTTAGAAATTCAAGTCAATTTAAGTTTTCGAACCACCACTATGGTTCAAGCTTGATATACGTATGCCTGTTCGATGTTTCAACTACAATCTAATCTGAAATACATTATACGTTCATACCTATATACGTATATACTAATATGTTATAGTCGCGTAACAACTCGTCTTGTATTGAGTATCGATGTTGAGTAATTCCTTAATATAAACATATGTTAGAAACAATGCAAAGACACTTTATTTATCTTCATTTCTTTATGTATGATAAAATCGATTATCGATCCTCCGTAATCGCACTAAACAAAATGAAATGTGAACGGAGCTAGTACATGATTCGAAATATTATTAGCATCCAATGGCCGATCCGGCTGTGGAATCTTTTCGTTGATTTCGTCCACGAATGCTTGCAGGATCTTCGAAATACGATCTTCCACTATATTTTTGATGCTCTTACGAAACACATTGGTAATAGCTTTGATAACAGCATTCACAATAGGATCGATTTTATTACCTTCAAACGTGATATCCATGTCGCTGAAAACAAAAAAGAGTTCAACCGAACATGACTATTAGTTGAATGAAATTCTTATACATCACAGTCCGAATGACGAGAATCGTGTAAATGTAAAAATACTTACTCCATCTTGATGATCTTCACCATAGGGAGAACAATTTTGTATTTTGTCATATCAAAGGCAATCGTTATTTTCATCTGCATATCCTTAAATGCAGCTCGAACATCTCCTTTACTTGTGACTAATGAATCTCTGAAAAGGTACTCGTAACTGATCTGAAAATTTGAAAAGAGAATACTTTTATTGTCTACTTCGAAAAGAATTCTTTCAATACCGATGAATTTCTCGAAATCTCTTACGTCAAGAATGTCAAATCCCAGAGCAGCATCGAGGATTAGAGCTTTATTTTGGTAAGACAGAATAATATCGTCCACTCGTTTTACGTTTGACAATCCTTGAAGCCAGCCATTTGTTAAGTTAAGTATTCTCTTTTGAATTATTATCCCTTGCTGTGAAAAGAATAAGAAAATGATCAGCGGTAAAATACGAAGGAAATTAGCTTTCTTCTAAATCGTTCGCATAAATATATACCAGATTTTCGGACAGGTCATCCAGTTCCATAGGATCTAATTCATCTTTGAGAATAAGCTTTCGAATCGATGGTAAAATGTTGTCGAATAGCTTATTGATATTAGCCGACACTTTCCCCTCGTCGATGTTATTCCGTCTATATAAAGAAGCAATAAGATAGATTTACCTGAGGAAAGTCTGATTTTCATCGATAGACACGAATGATGTTGCAACATAAAGTAAAAGTGTATTACACATTAAAAATAGATTGCAAAAACTCACGTATCAAAAGAACTGCTGGAGCTGGTAGTGAATACGGTAAATAAGAACAGTAAGAGAGTAAGTTGAATTTGAGCAGCCATAGTGCATCGATACAGTTGGATGATTACCTGTTAAAGATCTGATTACAGTTCATCTCTCTTACCTATTTTTATTGAGAAGCTGTTGCGTTATCTACTCTAATCTTATCCAGTTATCGAATTATATTGACCTTATTGCTTCTTTGATGAAAACATTTCATCCGGTAATTATAAAAATTACAACGATCGGTTTACCGATAACGTAACGACAAAATGTGACCATTGATATGCAGATATTTTATCTTACAATTTCTATCGTACAGACTTTCAATCAAAAAGAGATCGCAATGATATTTCATCGATAACGTATGCCCCTCTATACATAGGTTGAACTATGTCGTAAAAAATAGTATACTTACTTACATTATACGTATATGTTCTCTAAGAAAGATGATCGTTTGTTCTTTAATCCTCTCGGACAATACGTTTTCGCGAAAGGCATCCAGCCGTATTAACGACTGATATGATCGAACAATCTATACGATGATTTTCATTAAGGAAAATTCTACGAGACGTGGAAAAAGCATCATTCGATACAGTGGTCTATTATTCTTCTCTGTAGCGATCAGTATTAAAATTGGTGAGGATGCTGATCTAAATCGAATCTGCTTTTACAAACATTTTCCCATTCTGCTGTAGATACAGCGCAATAGTAAGAAATAATTGTAGAAACCTGGGATGTTGATTAAAATATTGTACTATCTGTAATACGTTTGTTTTTCTTTGATCGAACAAACCGTTATAACCACTTCATATGCTTATCAAAAGCTTATCGATTTGTGTCACAATTTGCGATATTTCAATTGCGATAAATCGTATGAGAGGTCCAAAGGGAAGGAATACATTAAATCGATATAGCAAGTGAGTAGCCATCTCCGTATCTTGTTTTCACAAACAAGGTCATCGATTCACACGAAGCTACGAAGAAGACACGATGAACACAAACCGTTGAAAAACGTTTTCGTTTCATATTCAAGTTCAGTGCTACGGACGCTTAAGCGAGTCCGCAAGGTAAGACGAAAGCGGGAACGAGCTTCCCAGTGAATTTAACGAGAAGTCATTTTTGATCATCTTCATGCGACAAAGTGAAATTGGAATTTATGAACGAGCCGAAAATTTCGTTTTACCTTAAATGATTTGAGGAAAGAAAGCAGGTGGGAAGCTATCGTTTTCATTTGGTTTACCTTCCTCTCGTTTCTCTTTCATTCATTCGAAGACTGGTGTCCGTTCGCTTTCGTTCGCATTCCTATCGATCCTGCGCTTCAAATTCGACAACGAATATCTTAAACGATTCGGTAACGGCTCGTTTTCACTTTTTTCCTCATCCCCGATGCTCAATTGAAGCATTTTATTGTAATCCTAATTACCATACTTATTTGCGAATTACGCGTTTCGAGGGAATCATTATTGATTGAACAAAACGAAGAAAACGATGTTCTGAAAGAGAGCATGGACTCGAACCAAGTTGATTTGATATTACCGACCAACGTAAACGAGTATCGTTCTCTCCGTGGTGCCCTCGCTCCTGAGATTAGCTAACATTTTACATCGCCCCTCTGTCAATCACGTTGACCAATTTGTTTTTCCTTCCTTTTGTCCAAATCGGCGCATACAAAAAGACGAAAGTAAACCTACTTGATTGAGATCAAAATGGAACGACCGTTGCCCATTTATTTTTCACTAAATCGATTTAATAGTATTGATATTTAGTGTAAAATTATAAGCAAAGTATTTTATGTAACTGTAATTAACAAGAATACAAGAACTGTTATTTTGTTAGATGTAACAAGGAACGAAGGATGGAACATACATATCGATCTGATTCATTGGTTTTTCTAACAATCGAAATCGAACATGAATTTTGAACACACAACGAACAAGAAGGTCGGTATTATCAGTTCTTGTGGCACTATTTAAGATACGTATTTATAACGTACCAGATTTATGGAAAACACGTTCTGCGTAGAGCGTGTAAGAATCTGTTGAATCTTGTTCTTCTCGTTAATTACCCTGTCAATTCTTACATACTTGAGGGTGGAACGCAACCATATTAGGAAAAGAAACATAATATTGCTTGTACAAACAAAGGCAACATGAATCGAATGCCAACAAAGCATTTGAGGCTGTGGTGTGATTAACAAACTTGTTTACAGCAACAAAGCGACGTGTACACGACAAATGTAATATTTTTTATCGTTGTTTACGCGCTGCTGTTTCGAATACTAATATCATGAATTAATTGCAACGGAACATCATTAAATGATTTTCTTCCTTTGCAATCTCTTATACATATATATTATATCGGTTAGTTCTTCCATAGGATAAATAAATAACAAGTGAATAATGGTACGACACGTCGTATTATATATATGTATATACTTAATAAACAGGAAATTTGCAACGTTAAGAAATACGTCGCGTTCACGCTTGCGCATGCACCGCCTGAACGTACAAAATCACGATATTACGCAATAACATGAAGGTTATCGATTTATAGGGTGTAAGCATGTTAGCGAAGAAGGTGTCATGCGGCAATGTCGAGGTTAAAGTCGTGTTATCTTGTTAACGCGGTGATTCAATCTTATTCTTTTACTTTGTTTAGTCTACCTGGAAAACATTTTCTTTCTTCAAGCGTTATTTACCGTCATCGTTTAATTGATTCCGTTGAACGTATTCTGACGATAGACCAATCAGAGAGTTCAAATAAGTGGGCGTAGAAGTTGTGACGTCTCGTAGTGTATTGGATTGCGAAATTGATTTGTTTTTCAACACGACGATCGTGTTTGATAGCATGCACGCGCGTATTCCCCTACGTCTAACCAACTTGGCTTTGCTTTCGGTGGTAAACAACCGAACGATGCCACACAACGACCAGTAAGGATATTTTCCAGCTAAAATAATTGTTTTTTCGACCTCTGTACCAACGTGATATGTTCCTCCCTACGTTTCCTCGCTGTTCATTAAGACGTTTATATAATGCTATCGCATTATACTGAAAACTGAAATATATGTACAACGGTCAATCCCTGTTCAGGTCGATCACCCTAAAGTGACCTTACTAACGCAGTAAAAATCATGGATCGCATATAACAAGATATTGCGAAATATTGCATTAAATTTAAGTTTAAATTCAACACAATTATTGACGTAATACGAACTAAACTGAAAATCTCTTAAAACCAGTGACAAATGATAAACAAGGGGTGTTCTGTTTCTTTTTTTCATAGACGAAAGTAATGATTATCGGCTAGATATAGAAATGAGACGAACAATCTGGGTTAACGATCAAACGTAACGTCGTGCTTTTCTACCTTCCATCGGCTTATGAAAGCAAAAGATAATCCCATCGGCAACCAATCAGCAAAAACTGCTAGTGGCCAAAATGCATGACGTGCACGCTTTTTTCGATTTCCTACAATCGGTATGTATCGCTTACGTTTACTAACGTTACGCACTCCGATCGCGCTTTTCCTCGCCTGTGCACGTATTGTAGCTGGTAAAATAAGCGCGACGTATTTTCGCCGTATACTCGCCGAGTGATCGCGCCGGGACACGATAAACATGAACACTGTGTATCGAGACTCGGGATTCTCCGGTCGCTGACTCAGTTCAGCTCGAATGCTCGAAGGAAGTTCTTCGCGTGAGCATTTTCGGCGGATAGAAATACATTTTATTTTCTGCTAAATCATTTCGCGAAGTATTTGTAACACTGAACGTGCAACATTTATTAGTCCAATTACAGTGCGCGTGTACATGTATGCCTTAGTTTCGTATCTTTCTGTTTAACAAGAGAATCGTAGATCACTCTTCCGATTAGGTGAGTGAGGGCTATAAAATGCACTACCGATATTACATTTACGAATGAGCACGGGAGAAAGTATAAAAACGTTTACACGTTTACGATTAGGCGATCAATTTTTTATTCGTTTATTCGATCTTTTTCTCCTTTCTTCTCATTTCTTTTTTTGTTTTCTACAGTTTTTCTGGCTATGCTCGAAGCACGACGCATACACACAACATATACTTATGTACATAGCCATACGTATACATGTCATGTTGTTTTGTTCAACAGAGATTCGAGGATGAATGAAACATAACGCTTGCGTGCTTGTGCAGATATGTACTGCGCGAACTCGTGACTTGACCGGAAAACAACGTGAACGCGGTAACCTATAAATATGATTTTGAAATTGGTGTTCCTATTCGTAAACATTTGCGACGGTTGTTTTTGAATAGAAGCTAATAGAAAGGAAAAGCCAGTTGCACAATTTTGTTGTCAGTTATCGCCTTTTCGTTACCTTTTGGCACTGATTCCCTCGGACAAAGCGTGTATATTTTCATTGGTTCGATCCTAACGTATTTTCGTCGAAAGCGTTAGCACGATCGAAATTCAAGGCCGTCGTAGATTCTTCGCGGCGCAATAAATTTCATTGATTTTCTATGGAATCGTTTTTCTTCGAACTCTCTTCATCGACGAAAATCTGACGTGTTCAATTTTAGAAGATCACGCGTGATAGGTACACAGTAGCTGCAGTTCAATGTCGAGTCCATGACCAATGAATCAAACTGGACAGAGGCCAACCGCCGAGAATCCGGATATTTTGTCTTCGAATCGTTAATCGTTAATCGTCATGCTGGCTATCGGTTGTTCTCATTTTCTCTTTTAGCCATTCAACGAAGGAAGAAGGAAGGAATAAGTCCGATAGGAGAAAATACAGAATTGCGAGAAGGACGTGGGGGGGGGGGGGCGGAGAGATGTTACAGCTGCGAATAGAACAAGTTTATAGACCAAAATTGGATTCACGCAGACATCTTTGTCGCGAATTTATTAACCACGACACGGTATCTATGTAATTACATTTTCGTGAAAAGACTAATGCGATCCATTCGAATTGAAGGAGAACATGTACATTGACCAGAGAGAACAGCTAAAATCTGTACGAAAGCTAATGCACTGTTCCGAATCCGTTCTCTGCTAAAATGTTTGCAAGAAAAACAATTTATTCTTGAGTTGTTGTTTGAGTAACAAAAAAGTCACGCAAAAAGTTTTAACCAAGAAAGTAAAAGTGTAACCAATTGTGGAGTAACAGCTGTTAACATTACCATAACCGTAAGTCATCCGTTTTATCTTACCCATAGTAGTATGTAGTATGTACACGTGTAATTACAAAACTAGAATGATTCAATGGTGTATGAGGCTTTTCGGTTCAAAGTCTTCAAATTGCTCTTTCTCCCCCCCCCTCTCTCTCTCTCTCTCTCTCTCTCTTTCTCTCTCCAAAAATTTTTAAGACAACTTAATGACAGAGATGTAGTGGTTGCCTAAAAAGATCGTACGTTGCATTCGCATGTAAATTTTACTTTCGCTTGAACAACTTTTACTTCACATGTACAATACGCATTCAAACAGTGTTTCGTTCCTAATAATATGAAGTATAATTAAACATCAGGACACTAATATTGTATAAATCTGTATCATCTGAATAGGCAGGGTGTCACTATGTGTTCAATGAAAATGCTCGTTCATTTCTACTCGTTTTTACTTCTTTTCTAATTGTCATTCATCAAATCCTGTCTTGTATTTTCAACCCAAAGTTACTATTACACAAGCACGTTATCAGGATAGTCTCTGAATTAGAGAAATGGCTGGGAAAGGTCGCAAGTAAATAACTAATAAAATGACATTCTAAATAGATATATATGTTACGTGTAGTAGATATCTTACAAGTAACACGGATTAATAGCACAAGAAAGAAAACGAGAAGAAGGAATTATCGCAGAGAAAAAAAAAGAGAAAAATCGAGCGTCCGTATAAGTAGGTATTGATCGACGAAGCTCGAAACGAGAAATATTTCGAGACGTGTTCCATTTTGGTCCAAGCGTCTCAATTTTGGCTGGCTGCCGAACTTTAAAAAACTCGTGTACAAATGTGTCAGACCAATTGCTACCGATTCATCGCTAATAACGTACTTACTTACTTACTTACATTTGTGGAACAAATATAGTGGGCACAGTTGTTTTCCCCTTCATCCGATCGTACGTGTTTCTTACATTCAACCTGAATTCCCTGCATACGCATGCCAACTGCGTGTATTATTAATCGCTAACGATTTAAAGCCTTTCGTTTACGAAGTTACGTTATTGGCAACGAGAAAGAAGTTAATAGAAATGAAAGCGAAAAGAAAGAAGCATCGAAGATGAGATCGAACAGCGGACAAATGAAAGCACTGCACAGAAAAATTTTGAACAGTTTCAAAACATTACTTCGGTTGTTGCATTTCTTGAAATTTGTCCAATTGTTCGCTTCATTTTACGAAGGCTTCCGGGAAGAGAGGAAAATATTTAGTTACGCAAAGTCGAATTGGCTTGTGCGATATTTGTCTCGAAAATTCGAGCAAATTATCGTATTAATTCTTTCTGATAAAATCCAACGAATCTTTCATTAAACAAATACATACATATACACGCTTGTTAATTTCTTGTGGATTATCTTTGAAACAAAACAGCAGGCATACCGATTTAATTACATAAAACTCGCTAAAGAGCTTAAAATTTGCTAAAAGGAATTAAAATAAAATTAAGGAACCGCAATTATTTGAAGGTTTTCAATTTCGTACAAGATTTGTGTCAAATTGTTCCTAGATATTAGCTAGAAAATGTGTACATAATATTTTCGTTTAATTAGTCGTTCTTATGAGATTGTTCACGCATAACCAATGAAGAGATAATGAAGTAATTTTGTATGGGAGCGTGCGTCGGGAACCACTTTGCACGCGGTGTTCGCGTGCATGCTATCAAACACCGTGGCAATTTAAGCTAGTGTTTGATTCTTTCATTTTTTTTAATAACATGCCACATATGCACATACGATGGACATATGCACGTTTAACGTAATTTTACCACCAATGTGATGGAGGCTTAACGTTAAATAATTTTTGGAATTAGCAATAAACATGTCGGAAAAAATACAAATCATCATCTCTGTTTCTCTGGCAAAGTAAACAAATAAACTTCTTATATAACATAGAATTTCCGTTTCATTCCGTTCTTATACGATTTCTTTTACGCGTCATATGTTTCTCGATTAGTGTTTTTTTTTTTTTAAACATATGTGATATTCTATTTGGTAAAATTTAGTTTATATTTCAAACTTCTAAATCACGAGCAATTAAGGAAACGCTTGAACATGTTTGTTTCTCGATTTTCTTGTTTAACGATACCTTTGAGAAAATACGGTAATGATCATGACGAAAATAGTTGACAATGAGTGTGTAAACAAGTGTCACCGTTTTTGTAATTTCAGATCCAGTGAAATTCAAAGAACGCGGCACACAACGATTCCCACGACGTCACGTGGCGTCTGGTCTTATTGACCGACGCGTATCGGAACTTTGATTGGCCAAACCAGAACACGTGACCCACTCTAACGTCAATTTTGGGTACCGTCTGCTGGTAGTCCGAGCGGATTTCTTACCAAACTATCCGTCAGAACAAAGGATTTGCGTTTCGAACGGATCACGCAACTGTATTCTATCGGAACGGATTCCATTTTTCCGCAGTTCTGAACGTGTGTTCGTTTAATCGTATACCTGGATGTGTATCCTGCGCAATGAACTTATCGTAGGCGTATGCTCAGCGTGTTTGTCCAGCTTCAAATCTGACAGTTCTCCACCGTTTTGATGCAGTGACGGTTGTATTGTGAAGTCTCGTTGAAATTCGTTGAATTCGATTCGAACGTAGTTCAGTGACAATCTTTAATTTATTCTGACGAGAAACAACGAATTTCACAGATTTTATAAATATCATTTGAAAACGATCAGTCGAAGTGTAGAATTAAGTAAGTTTCCAAACTCGATGTATTATTTAGATCTTGTGTTTTTCGTCTTAAAACGCCTTTAAGCAGATACGGCCCTTTTGTGTCGCGGTAACTTCGAAGTATTTTCATATACACACACCGCCACAACGCGATAATATCATCTATTAAAATAATATTTTTGACGGTGGTTCAACGATATATTAATATAAAATGTACAGTATGAACTACATTGGGAAGTTCATAAGTAACTTTCGCGTTTTTTACAATGAGATTAACGCCGCTACGCTTACCGGTGCTATCGACGTTATCGTCGTTGAACAGCCGGATGGATCGTTCACTTGCTCACCCTTTCACGTTCGCTTTGGAAAACTCGGTGTGCTTCGTTCTAGAGAAAAGGTGGTAAGTGTTTTTGCATTTTTCTTATTGTAAACGTTCATACGTATCTTACTGTTTTACAGAACCAGTTTCATTGAAACTTTTGAAACCTTAATGATTATATTTGTTATTTTTACCTTTTAGTTGTGTTCAGTATTTATATAATATTATGTGTGCGTGCACGTGTGGTAAAAATGTATTGAAAAGCGCCTTCTTTCTAATCTTCTATATTGTTCGGTAGAACTTAATATTTCTTCAAGTACGATTTTATGAAAACAATTACAGAATAAAAACAATTATCCATTATCTTCTCCTAACAGGTGGACATAGAAATAAATGGAGAACCTAGGCAAATCCACATGAAGTTAGGGGATTCTGGCGAAGCCTTTTTTGTAGAAGAAGTTAGTTCCAATGGTTCTCCGGCTGATACAGAAATTCCACCACATCTAGCTTGTTCTCCTATACCCGAGGATAATTGTTTTCCATCATCAAGATTCAATATTCTTTCTGACCTTCCTCCGGAACAGAGGGATAAGATTCTCATAGAGTCTATTTTGTCTACTGAAAGAGAGAAATGGGAACAAATGTCAGCTCTGCCTGCGGATCAGAGGGAAAAGTTTTTAATTGAACAGTTTTCTGATCTTCCAGCAGATCACCGAGCAAAATGGCTTCAAATTGCTTCCTTAACTCCGGAGGAAAGAGAGGAGATGTTTAAAGAAAGTTTTGGTAATATCTCTGCAGCACAAAAACAACAATTAATTTGCAAGCAATATTCTGCTTTAAAATCCGAAGATAAGGAAAGATTGTTCAAAGAAAATTTTCCTGAACTACCTGTAGAACAGAGGCAAAAATTTGAGAAAGCACTATTAAGTGACTGGAAAGAAAAGGAAAGAGAAAAACGAGATTCAGTGAAAGGGGAGGAAGAAATTTTTGACATGGAAGGACTTAATGACGACGAAACATGTCCAACTGTATCAACCCCAAAATCTTTCGTAGCTGTGACTTCATCTGAAAGAATTCGCAAAATTAGCGTAGTGAATAATGATTTTAGACCGATTACGGAAGATATGCAAAGTAGTGGCAAAGAAAAATCAAGCGATGAATCAAACATGTCGATAGGTAAGAAGAATTTGAAAGATGAAAATATTGAAGAGAATAAAAGCAATAATAGTTCTACTAAGAGAAAACGAAAGAGGAAAAGTATTATGAAGAAAAAGGGATCTCAGAGAAAGACTAGCAACGGCAGTAGCAGCCAGACAGAAATAAGCGAGAACGACACATCTATCCCAGATGAATCTGTTGGTGTATCTGTAAGTTGTTACGTTTAAAGTAGTTAATCGTTGGCTTGATATTGCTTACTGATATGTGAATTAATTAAAGATGGCGACGGATGTGAATTCAAGTGTTGAATCAGAAAAGAAAAATGAGCCAGCAATCTCGATGCAAGAAACAACAGAAAAACGTCCTGAAACGGATTTCCATTTTTTCAGCGACACCGAAGTTACAAAGTAAGTAAGCTTATGTTTATAAAAGTTGTATACGCGACGGTTGTAAAAAGTATATGTATGGCATCTATTTATGTGAAAATTTAATGTTTTTGCCCTTTTATTGTCGTTATATTTAATAGGAATCAGGATTCTAGGCCGTGTTCACCTGTTCAGTCTGACACGGAGTTCGAAATGCGTAAGATAACACAAGAGAGTTCCGAGCGAGAGGAAGATAAAAGTCATCAACAGAGCTGGAGGTGGGGTGAACTGCCAAGTTTACCACCAGAACCAACACATCCATCTCATAGAAATTCGTTAAACTCATCGAATGCCATCAATCAACCAAACAGCAGTTAGTAGGATTGGAAAAGTACAATACAAATGAATGTGAAAATAAAAATGTAGCATCATATTTGACTTCGTTTGAATTACTGTATTTTTATTTAAACAAAAAAAAAAGAAAAGAAAAAGAAAAAAAAAGATACGAGAATACTTGTATGCATTCTTGCGTACTAGAAAATATTAACACTATGTTTTGCATACATTTTCTCTTGCTAAGAAAATCCTTTTAATCGATGTCTTTCCAACATCTTTTTATATCACTATAGTTTTGTACACGTTTAATAGCATGTAAATTATTGTTTTGATAACAGTGGAGGCACATCGATCTATGCTCAGTGGTATGTTATCATTTATGAGAAAAACTTCTCGTGTGAGACGTAATCCGGAATCCGAAGGAATTTATCTTAGCGATCTTAATGCTGATGAACTAGATCCAGAAGTCGCTGCTCTGTACTTCCCTTCTTCTCACAGAGGTCAAACAGCAGTCAAAGGTAAATCTTTTCGATCTGTTTCAGTTTTGTACGAATACGTTTTGATGCAGAAAGTATAAAATGCATAGTTATATCATGTTCTTAGACGGAAAGGTAGTAGACGAAGAAGATACCGAATCGGGTAATGGACCAAGTTTACCGCAGAGTCCTAATAGCGTTGAAGGCGCTATTGGTGGGCCAAAATCATTAGACAGCGATTTTGAAGAACCAAAACATTCTATATTTGATAGCAGCATGAACATCAGCTTATCCTTATGCGGTGGTTTAGATTCTGAAAGTGGTCCATCTATAGAAGCCTTTCATCAAAATTTGCTTCATTTCGACGATATTTGTTCAGATCCGAAATTATACGAAAATCCGAATTTAGTAGTAAAAATTAATGGGAAATTCTATAATTGGGCTATTGCTTGTCCAATTGTAATGACTTATGCTGTGTTTCAACGGTTTTTACCACAAAGCACAATTGAAAATTTATATGCTCAATGTATGTCGTTACCAATGCACGAAGAAAAGAAGCAAGAAAACAGTGGTAAACCTGAAAGTCGTAGCGGTTACAGTTCATGGTTTTCATGGAGACGTTCTACACAACCGCCTAAAAAGTCTCAAGAACTTGGCCAAAGTAAGACCGAATTATTTTTCACTTTACTCATTCTTTTTTTCAACACGAATGCTTATATTATTAACTGTTATGCGTTATAGCCGATGGAGTCGTTGTGCAATCTTCTGAGCAGTTAGCGGATACGAAAGAAGATACTTCGGTTGACGAAACGTCAAGTAGGGAAACGAAGATCGAACGAAACGCAGAGCCTGCAGAGGTCAGTAGAGGGACAGTAGAGGAATGCACGACATTGACAAAGGATATTACTGAGAATGAAAAGAATCACGAAAGAGATGGTGAAGGTTACAGTGGTAGTGAAGATTCTGATAGTAATCAAAACGAATCACAAGGAGTAAAAATACCGAAAGAAAGGAGATCGTATTACGAGGCTACTGAGAAGTATCGTAAAACTTTGAGATTAACATCTTCACAGATAGTATGTAAATTTTGTATAATTATAAGATAAAAACGTTTCAGATAACTTTCAATTAACGTGTGCCTATACACACGATTAAACTTTATCCTAAATTTGTTATTTTGTTATAGGCAAGCCTTAATTTAAAAGACGGAGCTAATGAAGTAGTTTTCAGCGTAACTACAGCTTACCAAGGCACGACGCGTTGCAAATGTCATATTTACAAATGGAAATGGGATGACAAAATTGTGATTTCCGACATAGACGGAACTATTACGAAATCTGATGTATTAGGTCACATCCTGCCCATCGTCGGTAAAGACTGGGCTCAATCGGGTGTTGCACAGTTGTTTACGAAAATTAAAAACAATGGCTATAAATTGCTTTATCTTTCTGCAAGAGCGATTGGACAAGCTAAAGTTACGAGAGAGTACTTGAAGAGCATCAGGCAGGGAGATTTATCGCTTCCTGATGGACCATTGCTTTTAAATCCAACGAGTTTAATTTCAGCATTCCACCGGGAGGTTATAGAGAAAAAACCTGAGGAGTTCAAGATATCCTGTCTTAGTGATATCCAAGCTTTATTTCCGGAAGGTTCAAAACCATTCTATGCTGGTTACGGAAACCGAATTAATGTAAATGTTTCGCTTGATTATATTCTTTCTGTTTTCCTAAGATCTTCTACCACAATATTGGTAGATATTCACCCTTCAGTGTTTTTCTTTTTTATTAACCGATCATGTTTCCTTCTACTTTTCTAGGACGTTTGGGCATATCGAGCTGTTGGTATTCCGACTATGCGTATATTCACTATAAATCATAGAGGTGAATTAAAACACGAATTGACCCAGACATTCCAATCTTCGTAAGTAGCTATTCATATCTGTGTACTACTGTTTTCTCATTACTTGGTATTGTACGGTCAGGTATATATAAACGTAGCGATCAGTCTCACTAGCTACTTCAATACATTCATTAGCCTTATAACATTTAGCTTTCTTATGACAGCTACTTTATACAAAATCTCAAGGTGATTCGAACATGTTATTCTAATGTTGTATAAACGTCTATATTTTAAACGTAACACTGAGATCATTAATTGTTGTTCAAGAAATGTAAAAATCGTTGCAATTGTATGTTGCGGGCTGCGTTTAAGAAACGTACATACATGTACGTTAATGGTGTTATGAAACAAATGAAAATTAACGCGGTAATCAATATTTTTAGTAAATTTCTTATAAATATTGATTTAATTCATTTAATAAGATATAGAAAAAGGAAAATCAATGACTAAGGGAAAGAGTATTGATAGGCCGGATATTTCTGTGATTGCAGTTACGCGTGTCAGTGCGATATCGTCAATGAGTTGTTCCCACCGCTACCCATGTGAAACATCTACTGATGGCGGTACAACCATAGCTGTTTTATTCTATTAATTCACTTAACAATGTTTTGATAATGATCATTGCAAAATAATACGTGTGCCATTGGTATTAGATTTTATTTGATACATATAAAGTTGTTATCTTTTAATAGGAATATTGTTTCGTACACTGTATTCTCTCCTTAAATTTAATGATAATTGCAATTTTCTGATGTCCTCATATTTTGATTAATGATACACACATTGAAATAAGATATACTTCGTTTATAAATACTTTACAATGTCTAGTTATATGTATATGGAATACACGTTAAAATGAAAAAATTATTGAGAAAAGGATTAGTTAGACGAGCATCATAAATAGATATTCCAGTGGCAATTATTACTTCTTATCTTTCGCGCAATTTTCTTTTTCTTTTATTGTTCTTTTATTTTTATTTTTTAAAGCAACAGCTATAGAAATTTAGTTGATTTCTTCAGTTTGACATTATTAGTATGCTTTGAGGTATTTGGTTGCGCAAGAACTCCTACCTCTCTTCTTATAATTCTTATAGGGTAAGCACTGATTATTACACAGTTATTTATTATCATTTCCCTTTTCACTTCTTTATTCATCCTTAGTAACCTTAACATTGTCTCATTATTTTAAGTGTTATATGGATAGAATAAAATTATCATTGAAGTAAATAAGCTTTCCCTAAAATTACTTATATTTTTTTATTTAAATGAAATTCCTGTAAAATAAGAATTTTAAATGTGTTCTTAATGTTATTCATGGTAAAATTATATTTATCTTCTTTTTTGTTTACGCACGAGTGTTCAACCAAGTACTTCGAACATATTATTCGTACATATCGTAAATTTGTGTGTAAACACGTGATAACTCTCATTGTTTCAGCCATTTTCACTCTATTCAAAATTAGTAATGATGAAAGGAAAATAATTGTTATCGTGTTATTGAATTATCATCATAAAATACGTCATTTATAATATGACTGGTTCGGAGACTAAAGTATAAATTTGTTTGCATAAAAATCACTGTTTTGAGGAGCCTTTAATCAAACAATAACATTCGGTTGTTTTTCCTAACAGAAAGCACAGGGTAACTGTCAATTATTAAACACAGTGTTATTCTATACGTATCCGTGTTGAGCTGGAAAAATTATTAGTGAAATGGAATTATTTCGTTATATCATCCGTTATGTACATGTGATAACGCGACATGCATACATTCATTTCCCTATAATGAAACAACATTTGACATACACGTGTGTGTTCCAGATTTATATGTTCGATTTTCGTTAGCGTTACTCATGCAATATAGTAATACAATACGATCCATATATTAAATTCGTTTAATATTATTTATTGCAGATACTCCAACATGAGCTTTATAGTCGATCATCTTTTCCCAGCTTGGAGAGAAGATGCTGCAGATGAGTTTAGTAATTTTGCATATTGGCGGGATCCGATACCGGAAATACCATCGCTCGAAGAATTTTACGTTCAAAGACAAACCACCTAAGGGAAAATAATTAAATTTTTAATCTAACGAAGAGAAGGATACATTTTGTTTGTGATTTGTTAACGATTGATTTTCACGAATCATTTTTTGTACTCCACACGTTATCGGACACAGTCAGATATGCATAGGATCCTTACCGATGCAGTTTTTAAATACATTTATATTCCGGCTATAAATGTATAGCGGTCGCGGTTTGGTTGTTAATGGGAAGAATACCCCGAAAAAAAGAGACGACAAAATACGGTAAAAGTAACGTACAATTAATACTAACGATTTACAAAAAGTATCTAACGACGGTAATCAGTGTTTTTACACTTGGACTTGAACACATTCCAGTTTCATTAAAATGATAGGTCATATTGTTAGTTAGTAGTGACGTGAAGTTGGCTTTCAACGTAATTTACAGCAAAATGCACGTATTATCTATAAATTGGACATCATAATACATGCCTCTTGATAATTAAAGAATTTAACGCATCATTACACGCTACAGGAAGAACTCGCAGCGAATGACATACATCCTATGCTACATATATAACGTGTAAGCCTTGTCGTTGGATGTACATTATGTTGCTATTCCTTTGGTTTAAAACATTTATGGCACGTGATAAACATACGTATAGTGTGATTCATTGATGCGTTTACGGAAGACACACCGTGCTAGAGAGTTAACGTTTATTCGGAAGATATCCAGTGTAATATGCATACTTTATCTACCACTTTACCAATGTACATTTTGTTTTATTTAATTTAGAAATTCTGACTTCTGATCGTAACTGCTCTAGCACAAAAGAGTCTAATATACTGTAATATAATTTAGATTATTACTTTAGCTAATATTTTTATCGAACATTTTTGTTAAAAGAAATCCTTATTTATTTTTATACGAGATCTCCGTTAAATTTGAGTGCTGTGAGATTGCCATATCTTAGGATATAATCATTTGAGTGTTGTGATATTTCGAACAAATTACTAACGGTGTCAGGACGATAACAGAGTATAAAGGCAAACTCGTGATCACACATGAGTAATTAAGAATGCTTCTAGTTTTCTACATCAAGTTGTTGTTTCAAACAATGTAAGTTTCGTTCTTTGACGTAAACGTATCCTTTAATTTGTCGTTTTTTTTTTACGATATGTATACATATGTATACTTTATGCCTATGTCTTTCAAAATGCATCATTTATAGTTTAGTGTGTGAATGAAGTGGCATAGATATTATGAAACCATTACCATAATACGGGGAATAATGCCGTTTTTTTATTCTGTTTTAATTACTATCAGTGACGGACAAAGGTACAATTTATATTTTACCAAAGAAAATAGAACTGAAAGTATTTTAAATTTCGGACATTAAAAATATGTATTCAAAATGTGTACTGTTAAGAATAGCATATAAGAGCTTCTTATTATTTGAAACAGTCATAGCAAGGAGCAATGACATCGTTATACCGATCACATGATGATAGTACTAGATTGCAAATTACTTCACGGTACAGTATTGTATTCCAAATATATTTAGCTTAACGCAAAAATGTTTTGTAAGTAATTACAAATGATTCCATTCATCAAACTTTCTGCACTGTTTATAAACTTGCAGGTTAAAGACATTACCATTTTATGAAAAAATGTACATTATTCTTCTTCTTCTTCTTCTTCTTATTATTATTATTATTGTTGCTGCTGTTGTTATTATTTTTATTATTATTATTATTATTATTCGTCTCATTGTCATAGGATGGCATTTGTAAGTAAAAGATAGTGTCAAAGAGTGTTTAGTTTTTGATATTATTTTGTGGCTTATCTTAAGCCTCTCATCATTAGTAAGAATGAAAATTTACTCTTAATTTCCTATATAAGTTTTTTATAATATATTTTAATGTTTCTACATTGGTGGTATTTTGAAGTATTACAGAATACTTCAAATACTTTTAGAATACTAACTGCTACAAAAAAAAGCCAAAGTTCACGTCTATGCTTGATCAATAAAAATTGCAAAGTACTCAAAAGCATTTCCTAGCAATAATTCAATCATAAAATTAAATCTAGAAAACGCTTTTTCTTACATTCTATATAAATATCGCTTAATTAAATACTTATAAAATAAATACGATTTTACATAAGAGCATGTTTCTACATAATGAATAAAATTTTATAGAGTATCACTTATTTATTGATTTTATCTATTGCAATGTTCTTATACGTTACAATATATATTTGTTTATTACATTTTTTTGTTTTTATTATTGTATTAAATGTGATGTCACCACTATGTTATAGTTTTATAAAAACTTATTAGTTCTATTATATGTAAATCATAGAATTTAGTAAATTTTGTACACACACTTTATGATGTATCTTGAACCTTATGGTTTCCAAAATTACATGTACTTTGGTATTGTTTAGTAATATACAACCGAATTTCAATGTATAGTCGTCCTATACCGTGTAGCTTTCAAAATAAATAAATAGAACAGTAGAAAAATAATTGTATTAGAAAAATGAAAATTTTATCATTTATTTTTATTGTAACCAAATTATGAAAAAGTATATAAGCACAGGGGAAACATACTGGCCCAAGTTTAATAAAGCTAAAGAAACCGTTTACTTCTCTATGCATCCATATTACATTGCTTGTATCGAAGTTCTGCTCGGCCAACGCGTTTTATACTGAAATTAATAGTGAAATAAATAACAAGATACCACAATAAAATATAATAACATGAATAACGTTAAACTAAGCATATTTGTTAATATCCACCTGATATTTCAATTTTTTTCTATCACGTTTCGTAAATTTCTCGTTATCAGATACATCATCCGAAGAATCGATGGATATCGTACTACTTCGTTTATTAAAATTTGCATCAAAAATTACTTTACGACTATTATTGCGTGAATTTTCAGTACACCAATAATACGTTGTCTGCATATATCATCGCAAATAATTTAAATTTTTTGGATATCGTTGTCATAGGTTAGTATAACAATTTCATGATTTACCCATATAATTCCAATAATCCAGAATAGAGAAAAATATAGAGGTAGCGTCATCATTTTGTTTTATAAAAGGATATAAAGGAAGAGCAGCTTGTTTGAGGAAAAAAGCATTTAATAATTTTGATCTTTAAAAACTACATAAATTAAAGATAAATGTACAATGTTTAATGTTTTATATCATTTGTTTATGTAGGTGTAGTAGATAACTTCACACGTTTCCTTTTTCTAAACAAAATTTATGAAGTATGAGCTTCAACTTTGTACATAATGTATGTGCGCATACATACACGCGTGTGCATGCACACGTGTATACACAGCTATATATGTATCGCACATGCCTGGGTACACATTACTGCATATCTTTGTAACATAGAAATAGGCATTTCATGTATTACCAATTTCTTCTGTTTCCATTTGTTCTATTGTATTTTCCTTAACATCACCTTGAGAAATAAATTGCTTGTACCCATGTTTCTTAGAAAACATGCCTAATGGTATTAACTTAAAGGTGGCTAACGGTTTATTAAGTAATTTCTGCAATACATATTAATTATTATCTTGTTATCTGTAATATTGAATATAAAGCATATAACAATATATTTACCAGAATTCTTGCTTGTTCCGGAGTTAATGTCTGTCCTTGTTTACATATAGTGTACTCTTTGATTAATGTTACCACACCTTTTTGTAACGCTGTAGGCATTCCTAGTTGTCTTAAGTGAGGTTCCATGCTGTGTAAAAAGTCTAGCATAGGTCCTTTGGGTAAGACCACAGTTTCTTGCGCAATAAAACCAGCTCTGGCATAGTCTATCTCCTCATATTCCTTCATCCAGTTTAATACCTTAATAAAAAATGAACAAATCCAACTATGTGTTTGCAATAAATTGATAATATTATAATATATAGGTTCATACATCTTTTTTACTTCTATTTGTAAACAATAGACTGCACTGTCCACTTAACACTGATGACAATTTGTGAAGGCCTTCTGCAACTTCGTTTTCGGATGATTTACCTAAAGCTAACGCTATCACTTTGTTTTTACCAAAAAAAAATCGACTGTCTTTCCATTCCGCTCGTAAGTCTTTAAGTTTATTATTACGCATATTTTGTACAGATAAAAGAAATATTCTAGCGTATTTCTCAACACAATTTCTGACATCTTCCACGATCTGTTGTTTTAGTACAAGTCCTTTTTTACTTGTTTTAGTAAGAGATACTGTGAAATACAAATTTAGCGATTATTTGAAGTAATATGAAGCACTTTTAGGTTAGATTAAAGACTACATAACACACACACATATATATATCTATAATTAAACAATAAATTAGAAGTTATAAGTGAATAAAATCTAACATTACTTTTCTTATCTCTCTTCGATTTAGGCATTCTGTTTTAAGAATATTTCAGAAATCACATCGACATACAGATTAATAATGTATTTCAACAGTTATTTAACACGTACTGAGTAACATGGGTAGGCACCTATGTGTTCGAAGATGGCGCAAATTTGAGGCATGCAACAATTACTGGCTACATTTTTGGCATTTTTTAGATTTTAAAGGATTATTTTAAATAAATGAAAATAATTTAAAAGTATTTGCTTTAATTCAATAATGATTAATGTAAACGAGTAATTAAAAATATAAATGTTAAATCATTCTTAGTAATAATAATTATCCTGATATATATTTTAATCAGTATAAATAATAATTATATATGTATTCATATATATACACACACATGTACTGTTGTCGAATTTCGAAAGATATTAATGTAAAGATGTTTTTAAAGATGGAAAATAATTGATTTTTAATAATAATAACGTAAACAGTTTAGGTCCATAGATTTGAGAAGTGGCGGGAACGATGGACAAACGTTTTTCGAACGAGCGGAAAGCGCAAGTGAACGCAGTCCAAGATGGCGGCTTCCGCTCGTTGCTCCAGTGCACTCTGTGAGATCGTAGTGGACGGGAGTCGTTGAATACGCTGAAGCCTCGATTTTCTAGGCCGTTTGTAACACTCCAAAGGTAAGTCTTTTTACGAACATAAATGCTTATGAATACAAAAGTTGGACAGCTGCTATTAATCATGATGTCTTTTAAAATATCGGTCGTAAATAATAAGGAGATATCGTTGTTAACGAGCCGTGTGAACCCCGTAGCCATGCAGTCTCCTAATCCTTTTTCCGAATCGCTTGTAATAACCTGAAACTAATTCATTTAATGATGTTTCCACAATTGAAATTATTTTAGTTAATATAACCATATAATCTGCATGTTATATTGATTGTTTAGTGAACAAATTATGATTTTGGCGAAGTTCGATGAATTGGAGTACAATATCAGATAGTCTGAAGGTAGTCATTTGTCGCTTATACAGATGCGACGCACGCGACACGATAGCCCTAAGCGAATAAGATGATTGCCGCCATGTTGGTTATACAGTCAGCGATGAAATTACATTTTATGCTCCGAAAGAATCCTAAAAATAATCAGATTCCTGTGTTTTATCCGTGAATAAGATTTAACACGCTTGTAATGGTTTTCATAAAGTATAACAATTCACTAAGTGGTAAATGATCATATAAATGTACCGATTGATTGTTTCTTACTATATTTGACCTCATATATGATACTGAGAAATCGGAGATACATTGCGTAGTAGTTTTTATTTGTTCTCTCGCGTATGATATTTAGGCCTGCTTACGCCTGAAGTCTCGTTAAAGCACAACACGCGCTGCCATCTTCGAAGAGGCATATACGCGTTGCGTCGGGCACACACGCCCTTTGACAAGTGAAGCGGTTATCGTGCTTTCGATATTGCTTCAACACATCTTAACTGATAAACATCGAGATCCTTCTATGTATGTAGTTATCTATTAGTAGTATAGCATTCGATTTTTTTTTACGCCTTCGTACATTAGTATACATTAGATATACAAGTTACTCCTTCTTACGTAGCGTCCCATTATTGACCAGTCTGATGCGCGCGCGATTCATAGTCGTTCATCCATTTTTCCTTTGCATATATTGCAGAACAAAGAATAAATTCTTAACCTTAATAACTCGGAATGATCAATTAATTGATATTCTATACAAACAAAGGTATAATAAAAATAAGTTAAAATAACCGCAATCGTGATTCTGTTATGTTTTATTTTGTTTTCATAGATGATTGTTCAACGTTATAGACATGAATCACGTGCCTGATAACAATAATAATATTTCAAGCAACAATTATAACGGAAATTAAGCATTTGAGGGCCATGAACTCTTATACTCTTCCCCTGCTCTTTCTCGGTCATCGAACAACTCGAGCTTGTAAAGCCTGCTCTTTTCTCCAAGGCCGAAGGCGATGACACCGATGATCACCCTCCCCTTCAGCTTCTCGTTGTTCACTTGTTAATATACATAGGCCTGCTCGATTCGTATCTAATTCTGTATGTTATGTCGATAACGTGTCTTTAACACTAGATTCACGGACATTTCTTGTATATCTATTTCTAATATTCGTATATTAAGGAATAGGTGAATACATAGAAAAGAATTTGAAATTGCAAAACTGAGAGCAAAATAGATTTGGGTATATTTATATCGGCCTATCAATAAAATTCTGTAAACATCGCTACGAATAATAGTAATTATTTTTGCAACTTTTACTCATAAAGTCCGAAATCCGTCAAATTGACGGGTCCCATAAACCTAGCGTTAAATACATTATTTTTTGTATGCTGTGGTATCATGCTGCTGTAAAATACTTAATTTTAAAGTTATCATTATCATTTTGATATAACAAAGTGAAATCACTGAGTGGGGGGGGGGGGGGGGGGTAAAGGTTTCATCTATCTATAAATATATATTTTTTATTCTAATTTCAAATTTATTAATGAAGGTAAAAATGTTATTAGTAGAATTTCATTTATTAATTTTCTATCCCACAATTATAGAAAAGATAATGTGTATTTATATGGTAAGAGGAGCGGTATCTTGTCGGAAATTCCGAGAGTTTGCATCGATAGAAAATGTGGAAAATGAAATCTCCTAAAAGGGTTTCATATCGAACCACAGATTCGAAACTAAGCGCTGATGTTCGATATAAACTCCTTAAGAAAGTAGAATATCAGGGTTGTCTCACACTATGTTATCATAATATCATTTTGGCATTGCTATAACCTCACACTGTTGAAAGCCTCTTAAATTAAGTAGCTGAAAATAATGAATTGTCTTTTTTCTTTTTCTTATTGATTGAAACTTTTTTTCATTGCCGTTGATAATAGTGTTTGGATAATACATGGATAATATTTTAGTGGTACGTATAAATTACGATCTTGTCACAGAGGAATCGGTTCTGTGACTGTGATCGAAATTCGTGGAAGCACGCGTTGTTGTTCACGGTTTTCGCTATTACAATGATTCATTTACAATGAAATTCACTTGACTTTAGTCGATTCATTCTTTTTTATTTTTCAATTTGGTTGTGTTCAACCATTTAAATCTAACTCAAGTAATACGCTTAGGATGATGATAGGAGAGAAAAGGGCCCCTCCACTCTCTCTCTCTCTCTCTCTCTGCTTTCCTCCTACTTCCCATGTTTGTTATCCCACTTCCTGACGTTTCGTCCTCTGTTGTATTTTTCTTTTTTTTTACGAATAGAAACTTGATCGTGTTTTTAAAAAGTTTCGAGCAAACGTTGGATCAAATATTTCTTTTATACGGACGATTTTCAGTGACGTCAAACGTTTCGATTTGTTCGAGGAAATTTGACAGTTCGATGAGCAAGAGAAAATTGCTTACTATTGTGTAGGTGCGCGGATTCGGCTGGCTTATGTATGAACAAGTCAAACCGAAGTAGTAAGCTTGACATCACTCGCTATTCCAAGACGGCTGACGCACAAACTCGCACGAGTTCCTCGCGTACGGTTACGGTACAGTTTCTGCAAGTGTATGTGTTACTTAAAGTAAATATATATCTGTTGCCAACAATTTTTGTTCCCTTAATTCTTTCAAGAGTTGACGATGAGAAATAGAACGCGCGTTTGTCACCTTATAAATTAAATTCGCACACGCGCACATATACCTCTCTGCTCCTTATATGCACCTGTATTAGACCCGATTAACTGTTGAGGTGTTTTACGATCTCGATGTAAATGAATGAAAACATTAAGCGTAACGGAAGAAACGTATTTTAGAAGACGATGGTGAGTGGCAGTGGCAAAGTAAAAGTATGCATTCGCTGCTATGTCAGTTGCGTAACCGAGACATTACAGCGCTGGCAATTACACAGCATCTTGAGCGAGCGCAAATTTTTCTGTGGTGTTTTCAAGCGATCATAAAAGAATAATAAGGCCAAGGAAATGACAAAAGAACATCCTTCTAACGGTATAATTGGACTATAATAAAAGGGAAAATTTGATTTTGATGGAAGATTGTTAGAGATGGTCTACTCGGATTGTTTTGGAGGGAGAAACTCCAATAAAAAGCGAGGGTCGAAAGAACATGGCAGCAACACGCCCATATGCGATTCGTCGTACGTATGCACGTTCTGCTGCCACCTGTAGCACGCATCATTCTCTACTCACGAAAGCAGTTTGCCACTTATATTTTCTGAACTTGTGCCTGTTTATTCATCCATGGTCGTGGATATGGTACAGTTTTTCGTATTCTCTTTGCTCGCGTCCCGGTTCGGTTAAGAGTTCTCGAGTTTCGGTGTTGTACGAACAATCGAACGAATTGTTTGAAACGCTACGGTAAACGCTAACATGACTCGTTTATTATTAGAAATCAATAGCAACACATTCTTGAAATTTTGTTGGCTGTTCCGTAGCCAGAGATTTGGAGGAGATTTTGATCAGAATAGAAGCTTGAAAAGGTGACGAGCAGTTTACAGGCCGAAGCCGACGACCCACCTAGGATGCAAGGTTAGCGTTTCAACAGTTACGCTTGCTCGATTCTCCATGGTGTGCAGCACTGTATACACGTCTGTCCGTCTGCTTGCTTGCTTGCCTGCCTGCCTGCCTGCTTGCCTACCTGCCTACCCCCCTCTCGATTTTCCCTTTATATTTAATGCATTTCTATACCGACTGTCCATTCTCAAAAAGGGTGTATTCAAATTGGTACGTCGCGCGAAACGAGGAATTCGTTCATGGCTGACCGATGATCGAACGAGCCTTGTACCTTATCAACTGTCGCCAATTTCTACCAAAAACTGCTCGTGTCTACATCAAATATTTCGCCGGTTATTTTAATAATAAAAAGATTAGTATATCGTGTAGACTATTTACGGAACGGAAGTTAGTTGGGAAACATAGATTTCTATCCGGTAGCAAGCCTGTTTGTCGCCATACTTTTAGAAGTCCTATTGAAATTAACGATAATATTATGTTAACTTAAAATATTCATTTAAAATTGGAGTTCTGTTCTTTACATTTATCTGAATTTTACCTATAAAGGAAGTGTACACGTATGTAATTTATATTTGAACACAATTCGCTGCATATCCGTTGGAAAATTACATTCTGGATCACGCATCTCGTTATTCATTCAAGTTTCACGACAGTCGCAATAGAATGTACGTAAGAGTCTAAGTAAATAATTTTCCTTCTTTCGAATGTACAGCAAAATAATCGATACAGGGTGCAAGTGTAACCTTTTTGAAAGCGGTAACTAAGAAGTCACTTGAAAGCGAAGAAATCTCATTAAATCGTCTTTAATCGGAAATTGTTCAACATTAAATCTTTGTCACGTTTGTCATATTGAAAAAAGATGATCGAAAAACATGAGCAAAATAATTCTATTCGTTTATCAACTTAAATGTGCGTACTGTATACTACGTATTTTCTATACATTTCTATGAAATGTTCACATTCAACAAGTTCGATGGTATCGATGTCTACTATGTTCTTCTTATTTCCTTGGTTACTTCCGACAATTCTCCGGACCTCCGTTCACATATTTGATTAAAAGTAAGAGATACATTGGAGAAGATTATAGATCTATTAATCAGTTGAAAAGGGGACGGGTTTAAAAGACGGAAACAGTTACGTGAAAGGTAAGTCATTTCCAAAAGATTTGACAGAGAATAGTGTGAGGGGGGAAATGGTTTAGGGGAGAGCCGAAGGTGAGCAACAGAAAATGGTGACCAAGGAAGAAGGGCGGGTCGGCTGCAGGGGTTGCGCGCGCCTCCACAGATCAATATTTCATTTTAGCCTCGCAACTCAAAGAGGTAGGGAAGAAAGAGAGAGAAATTCGTTGTTCCTGCATTCAATTTCTCTATGTTATATTTGTATTTCACACATTGTATTTCACATCCTCTTTTGTATATTTTTCATTTTACTTCTTCAGTAACTCACGACAGCACAAGTCTTCAGCATTTGCTAGTCCTCTTCTTGATCATTGCAATTATTATTATTTCTAATTTATTTGTTTTTCTTCTAAATCAATTGTGTCCTTATACAGCAAAAAGATGATACGCACGTGTTTTGTCGTGATGAAAATCTCTAGAAATTGTTGAATCGTTGAGACGAGTAAATCATAGGGGATGTCGTTTCAGTGCTCAATATCCTTTTTATTATGGATTTCCAAAATGATTTGTCGACATAGCCTGGATGTCACGTGTTAAATGCGTGTGTTTTAATGTCACATTGAGGATACGCTTTTGTATATCTAATCGATTTCTATTGTTCACCTATATTTTTATTCGCTATTAAAAAAAATTGATTTGTTTTGCCCACATTGTTTCTAATTTATAAGATTATGTAGAAGATATTGGGAACATAATATATATGTTAATGATCGTGTTGAAGTTGTAAAAGTGTTAAGAGAAGTTAAATTTGGTATGAAAAACAAAGGGATGAAGAATGCATATGATTTGTGTAATTTGAAGATCATTGAAATAAACTCATAATGAGAAAATTTTCTGATGGGGGGGGGGGAGTGTTAGAAAGTTAAGAATAAAAAAGAGGTATGATAGTATGTAGTACCTGGAAAAAAGAATAAAAGAATAATGCACGGTGTAGAAATAGAAGGTATGTATATGTATCAAATATCTGTGCATAAGTGCGTAACGCACAGCAGTGTGTAACGTACGATGCATTGTATCCCGTGGTTGGCGTCCCGGGCTAAGGACAGCCGTGCGTGCGCTACTGCCCCACCCAACCTCGTCAAGCCGGCCATGCTAGGCGAATTGATCAATACTTCGGCTCAGCTACGAGAGAAACCGAGAAAAACCGAGAAAAACCGATTTGAAGCGAGTAGAACCGAACCAAGACCGAGTCCCGGCACGAGGCGCGCCGAGTCCCCACCACGAACAGCGTTGCCGGCTCAGTCACTGTGCGGGAGTGGTCATTGAGTGATGTGTGGTATCGTAACTGAGTGTGACTGAGGAAAAAGACCCGGCGTAGTTTCTCCGCGTAATACGCTCTCGTTCTTTACCCCCTAAAGAAAAAAGGATTAATAGTATCGAGAGTCTAGTCAATTTCTGGCCTCCTTCCCGTATTTGTGTGAATTTCGTGTATTTATTTAAGTATTTATTGTATAAAAGACTTTAACTATAGGTAAGATTACAACGATTCGTTGTTTTGTTTCTTAAATATCTTCATCTTCTGTTCTCCTTTTAATTGTTGTATAGGTGATTTTTACTTCTTCGCCTTCTCCATTTCTTTCTTTATGTGTTTCTTTGGTGCATATTGCCGCGTAAACAATCGTGTGTCGTTTAATTAGGGCCTTTTTGAGTCCTAAGCATTTTGAGAATGTGCTAGAACTGTTTCCGCGTTGCGTTATCTATGATTAATTCGAGAAGTCGAAGAGAAAATGACCCAGCTATCGATCTCTGCGGTATAATACTGCGGCGCAGAAGAATTGAGTCGGTACGGTCTCCGCAATGACGCTGGTTCGCGTTTTGTCAGAAGCAAGTTGTTCAGTTGGTTTCTTCGACAATCGATGCTCATTCTTGTTCGTATCGCGATACAAAACGGTCATGAACGCCTTGAGAACGGGGCGTGTTAGTTGTAAGGCGGAAAACGACAGAGAGAGAGAGAGAGAGAGAGAGAGTGAGAGAGGAGAAGGAATTTCGCTCTCGCTTCGTGAAAGTAGCGCCGTGGCGCTTCGTTTGGTTGCTCCCCCTTCAGCTCCGTTATTCGAGTACATTGATTATAATAACCTCAAACTATTTTGTTATACATGCGCACGTAATATTTTTTTCTTTCGAAGCGTATCGCGCTTATGACCTTCGGCCTGACAGTGAAATTTTTGCTGCTTATTTTCTACGGAAGCTTCCACTTGCCTATTGACACTTAGATAAATGTCTAAATTGAATGTCTGTTTCTTTCTATTTCTCAAGCCATATTTAATCGTCAGCTTCGTGAACTTTTTGAAACCGCGTTATCTTTATTTTTGCGGTTTGTAGGTAGGCCTACAATGGAGTTTGAAACAAAATATCAATTCTCAACGTGACCAATGAATTTAAATGCAAAAAGTAATTAGTAAAATGTAAGAAATATATGCTATAAGTTTATCGTCGAGAGGGTAACATAAAACGATAGAAGAGATAGACACAGATAAGTGGAAGTTACCTGATAAAATGTATACTTTTATCAACATAAAAGGGGTATCACATTTTTCGATTCGTACATCTTTATCCTTCAGCTACTTTTGCTCCGATATATTTTTGTTTTCGAAAATGATTTAGTCCATGAGATTCTTTACAAAACTAGAAATCGGTTATTGTAGTAGGTAATTTGGAATTAGATGTAAAATCTATACAAGATGGTGCGATACTGGTAGAATTAGAATTTTGTAGCGGTATGCGTAGGGGAAATTTGGCGGTGCATAGAAGCACGTTAAGCAGGACCGTTTGACTTCTCGTATAGTTGTTTCCTAATGCTCCATTCGCACAGTCTGTTGAAAAAGTCTGTGCCGGAAATATTTTACTGGCAACGTAGGGTTTCTCATCGGTTCTTGTAGATCCGGCAACACTGTTGTCGAGTCTCTGCTAACCTAAAGCCAGGTGATTGCGCGCGATTAAATATAGGACATCGTATACACCTACCGGCTTAATATTTCTGTCCGAGTTTCTTCGAAATGTAAAATTTGACTGTTTGATCTTCCATTTAATTTACTATTACGTGCGATTTGTCCAGTGTAGCTAGCATGCTACAAATAATGTATTCAAGTCAGCGGTATCAACATCTGTGTCGCATATCCAGTAAATCGCATCGAACCTTGATTTGATTAACGATTTCGACTACGACCGCATAGAATTTTATGTAATGCGCACGCGTGAAAATGAAAAACGATGTTCGCCAAACATATCTTTTATCATGGTTTATGACCGCTCGCTTTTTTTTTTCTTTTCTTGAGTGTCATGGGCGCAATTTATTCTTGCTAGTGTATGATTTTTGTACAACGCGCACGCTCCTGGCCGGTTCTGTCTATTCTAAATGTTACGAATCGAAAGTACCTAAACACAATATTCGATCGTGCCTTATTTTCTGTTGTCGTTCACACGTTTTCGAGTTAACTTTTCTTGCGTTCTTTGTTCACGTGTACCATAACTGGTAAGGGATGAAGAGACAAATAGTGATAATAGCGGTAACGATATATGTGCAATTTGTTGTTAGTAACTGACGACGCTGTTATTTTTATCAGCGTGTTAAAATGCTTGAGGAAGAACTTGTAAAAAAAGAATTTGATGAATCGAACGCGAATATGTGCACTACCTTGGAGTAAATCGTTTAGGAGTGTTTTTAAGGCTGCGCAATAGCTTGTATGTTTATCGATGTGCATGTTAAGACATTGTTGATCATGGACTGTTTAAACAACGCAGTTCGCAATTTGCTTGACAAACTAATAACAGATACGCGTATCGCGTATACAAAATCGATCGGCGTATTTTAGCATATAATATTACATACCTAGAATATCGATAATTGAGAATGCTGTTGCGATTCGACATTTTAACCAATTATCTGTTTTTCATTGACTTTCGAATGTATACGATCGATCATGACTAAATGAAAAATGGAAAGCTGTTATTTTTTAATAACTGTTGGAAACTATTTTACTACCTTTTTACTGCAACGATAGAATGATGTACGATCTGAAACGTAACTGAAACAATTTTACGAGTAGGTCGGATAATATTAATACCGTTGTTCGAATTCATGTATAATCAGATGATTCGGTAAGTTGAATGACATCAACGACTATGAAGTTGGCCAGTTTTTTGGAGTTTTTTAAAGTAGAATACGAAAACTCGTTTCTGTCGTTTACGATGATCGTCTCGATGCGTTTAAGATCTTGAAATCGATCGAACGGAGTTTGCGCATTATTTACCAGCGCGAGAAACAAGAATAATCGATAGAAATGAAGTAGAAAACGGCTGAATCTGAAGTAGAACAACTAGTTAGAGACGTACGTTGGTAGTAAAAGCATGTTGTAAGGTGTAAGGTAGTATGATTTCCGGTAGATAATCATCATTCGTTATAGTTTTATTCTTAAGTCCAAATATAATTACTGCTCGTCAGTTACGTTATATCGATATATTTTCTAATATTTCGCATGTGAACCGCAGCTAATATAAAAAGTTCTGCCTCGCTGAATCGAAGCACAATCAGGTACTTTTCCGAGTTAGAATTCTAGTTACGTTTTGATCCCGCGAATCGACGAATCATTGAAAATTGTTCGTTGTGTCGATGAGCGCGAACAAAACGTCGGACAAAATGGTAAAGAAGCGGTGTGCGCGGCCGCACTCGCGCTCGTGCTCGCGCTCGTGGTCGCGGTCGACGAACGAGAAGCGGTATCAAAAGGAGTTGAGACGTTTGAGTGTGTGCGCCTACTACGGTTTCGCGTCGTAACGCGGTCCGATGCAGTGACTCATCGTTGCTGTACGATACGATTATACCCACGTTAGTAGAGATCGCTGGAAAAGTTCAATCATTTTTATCGTCGCGCGTCGGCCCATCCTTTTGTACGAATGTTCATAATACGCTTATTGTACCGAAATAAGAGATGTTAATTAATACGTTTGAATGTAAATCAAACGTATTAATCACGAAACCAGCTCTCCTCTCTCACCGAAAATGAAGGATGAGGAACGAATGAAGAAAAAAGAAAATAGAAAAGTCGTACAATAGTATACCGTGTATGCGAGGTATACGCGTGTATTGGTCACGTTCAACAAGGCCAGCTAGGTTGGACCGCACGCGCACGGCCAAAGTACGTCATTCTATGTTCTAAACACGTCGGTGAAATCTATTCTCACTCACGTACTAGCACTAGCAACCCAAGATATAGGTACACGAGAGAAGGAAGCCGGCGACATTGAAATCGCATGCTAATCGAACGATACCGTATCGCTCTACCGTTTCGTATTGTTTTCTTTCCTTTTCTTTTCCCTTCTCTTTCCAATAATTTGTTGTTCTTCGTCGGATCGAGCTACACCGAGTTCTGCTGCTTCGTTGGTTGCGCGATGAACCATACATTGGAAATTTTGTTTTCTAGCCGACACAATGTCCGTGGACAAGGAGGAATTGGTACAGCGTGCAAAGCTCGCCGAGCAGGCAGAAAGGTATGATGATATGGCAGCTGCGATGAAAGCGGTCACAGAAACGGGGGTCGAGTTGTCAAACGAAGAAAGAAACCTGCTGTCGGTAGCGTACAAAAATGTTGTTGGAGCGAGACGTAGCTCGTGGAGGGTAATATCCTCCATTGAGCAGAAAACCGAAGGTTCTGAGCGCAAACAGCAGATGGCCAAGGAATACCGGGAAAAGGTCGAGAAGGAACTACGCGAGATCTGTTACGACGTGTTGGTAAGAACCGTTTTCTTTTACTGAACCTAACCTCACGCTTTTTCGATAATATTTCAATTCACGAAACTTGTTCCGTTTTTATCCTTTAATAAATGTTCAAAATGAAATAAACACGCGTAAAAATTAATCGCGTTGTTCACTTTACAGGGACTCCTTGATAAGTACCTGATCCCAAAGGCTAGTAATGCCGAGAGTAAAGTATTCTACCTCAAGATGAAGGGCGACTACTACAGGTATCTCGCAGAAGTCGCCACCGGAGAAACCAGAAACGGTACGTAACCGACAATTTGACAAATCACTAACAACCTCAAGCAAACCTGTGATCATTTATTGACACTCTTCTAAAGCATTGAACAGTGCACCAAGACGTTCGTCCATGTCGTTACGTTTTCATCAAGGAACACAGAACACTTTAAGGACAGCAAACCTTTTACCTGTAACCTAACACTGAATTCGTACAAAATGATCTTCCTTTCGAATAGAAAGGCGTGCCGGACAATATTCTCGCGCATATATCCGTTCCCGTGGCCTGTACTATAGAAACGAAGAAACACAGCTGCACTGGCAGATGTTCTTCGTTCAAACTGTTCTCTGGCACAAGAACATCTTCGATTTAAATGGATTTAACAAATTCCGTTACAAATGTTTGCCGCACATTCGAATACCCGGGTTTCTCGACATTTCCGTCTACCATCTACCTTGTTCTCGACAATAACAAAACTCTTTCTTACGTTCTATACTTATTCACGTACATGTACATTTAATCTATAGTAGAATATAGCCGAACAATAACGCGTAACAGAAGTTCTGTTTCATTTCGAACTTGAAGAATATGTGATTATGAGTTTCCGTTTCCGCTTACTTGTACCAGATCGATTTATTTATTATTTGTCATCGTTACGATTATCCATGAAACATTAAACATAATTATGTACGAAGACATCATCGGTATTATGTCCGAAATATCGATGATTACGGCAAGGTTGAAACTTTGTTGATAATTTTACACGTAATATATTCAGCCGTGGTAGACGACAGCCAGAAGGCATACCAGGATGCGTTCGAAATCAGCAAGTCAAAGATGCAACCTACCCACCCGATCAGGCTAGGTCTCGCCCTCAACTTCTCCGTTTTCTATTACGAGATCCTCAACTCACCAGACAAGGCCTGCCAGCTGGCCAAACAGGTATAATTTATAAAGGCGAGGGTTGGCATATTTCTATTGATAATAAGAATTCACAGCAATCGCGGAAAGATGCGAAAGGATGGTGGTGATGCAGTGGAGGCAAAACACAAACAATTTTGTTTTATCGAATACCGAGTGAAGAAAGAAACATTTTAACCCTTCCTAATTGCGTGCCCTGTAACAACGGTGCTCTGTACCGTTCATCACTTTCTTCCCTTATTCGCGCAACCGTATAATTATGCGCACGTTACACTTGGTAAAATATTACCAATTGTCAATCGTTCGTGTAGATGTTGTACACGAGATGGCTACTCGTATTTATTTTTTTTTTCCTCCTCTTTTCCCATTATTCCTATCCTAACGTTCGTATGTACACGTCGTGATAAACGAGAAGAGAGGTTACACTTTTCGTGTACGTCTGTAGAAAGTGTAATCTGGATTTCCCGGTTTGCATTGCAGCGGTAGTCGAGGATTCGCAGAAAGCATATCAAGAGGCGTTTGACATAGCAAAGTCAAAGATGCAAGCTACGCATCCCATCAGACTCGGTCTTGCTCTCAACTTCTCCGTTTTTTATTACGAGATCATCAATTCACCAGACAAGGCCTGCCAGCTGGCCAAACAGGTATAATTTATTAAAACGAGGATACAATGATAGTTCGCAGGAATCGCAAGAACAACCGAAAACAAGGGATGATAGTGAAGATGCAGTGGAGGCAAAAAGTATGGTTTTACTTTATTTTGCAATCGAGAGACACTTTCGCTTCTCAATCTGGTTAAATAGCTTTCGAAGTATTCGTCGATTCGTAAATAATGCTCAATTTCTGTCACTGAATCGTGTACAAGGGACGAATCATCCTACGTTCCTTTTCCCTTTCTTATTCTTTCCTATTCCACACCATATACACACATTCATGCAGGTATATATCAACAGAGATGTTTCCTTTGTTTCATTTATCAAATTTTTAATCTCGATTTCCCGGTTTGCATTGCAGCGGTAGTCGAGGATTCGCAGAAGGCATACCAAGAGGCGTTCGACATAGCAAAATCAAAAATGCAACCTACTCACCCAATCAGGCTCGGTCTTGCTCTCAATTTCTCCGTTTTTTATTATGAAATTATTAATTCTCCGGCTAGAGCTTGTCATCTTGCCAAACAGGTTAGGAATAACGAACGGTTGTTTCATGCTTAATTAGATGACTCTTTTTACATTGAACAAATAAAAACGGTCCAATTAATTAACAATCCAATTGATATCTCGGTGTACCGTAATATTGTAACATTGTAAATGCAATGTTTTTCATTATATTACTAACCCATTTAAATGAATTTTGATGCTAGTTAGTGTGACGATTGCCATAACAAGTCTCCACTGTATCGGTAGCCATTTCGCATCGTTGTTAATAATTATTATTAACATGTTCGTAATATTCTCCATCTGTAATAAAGGCTGTTGCTTTGCACGAACGTGTGAATTTGTAAACTATAAAAATACAAGTTTCTTACTTTCATCACGATTGCTGACTAGAATTGTGTGTAGAAAGTACAAGTAATATTTTATATCAGACCTAATTGTTTCATCAAATAACGTGTTCGCGTAAACATTTCAGGCGTTCGACGATGCGATCGCAGAGTTGGACACACTTAACGAGGACAGCTACAAAGATTCTACGTTAATTATGCAGCTTTTGCGTGACAACCTTACCCTCTGGACCAGTGACACGCAGGGTGACGCGGACGAAGCACAGGATGGTGGAGATAACTAACCTTCCTAAGCTTAAGTCCTTTCTAACCTAATAAGAACATCCTATTCTCTACCCCCTTCCCCCCCGCCCCCGCCCCCCCCCCGAACCCCCGTCACTTGAAAGTGCTCGCCCATCCCATCCATCCGAGATCGATTTATCCATTCGCCTGTCCTTTTGTCCCTTGCGTACCTCGTTTCCTTCTTTTTTCATCTTACCCCCACTTCTCTGTCACTCTTTCTATCTTAAACTACTCTTTTGTCCATCTCTTAATTATTCTGTCTTATTCCTACCCGCGTTTCCTTCTTTCAGCTCTTTTCTTTCTTCCACATTCTTAAAACCCCCTCTCATCACCTCTTTCCGATTCCTTATTTTCTTAATCTCCTCCTCGAAAATTGTGACCTTTTTATTTCAATGCGACCACACACTACTGCTGATGCTACCGTCGTCACAGCTGTTACGCCCGGTTCGAAAGCTCGAACGCAATGATCTCGTTCTCGACCGTATCCTTTCTTGAAGGATCGATTCGCGTGCTGGTCGTTGCATGTACCCGCCCGCCATTGCATTTGTCGAAAATTTTCAACTTGATCGGTTGCCACTACAAGGATGCTATCGATCTTTGGAGGGAGGGGGAGAGAGAAGAAGCAGCAGAAAGCGAAGGAGAGAGAAGAGTAGCAAATTTATGCGAAGCTAATGTTAGGATGTTGTGTTGCTGTAATGCCATGCGGCCCTTAATGAAAGGAAGCGGTCGAGCCACATGAGAATTGCTCGGTCTCTGGCTCCAACATTGTTCGAGACAAGCGTATCGACTCGTGTTTGTGTGGACGAACAGGAAGGAACAAATTGTGGATGAACAGAGGAACGGACAGAAAGAGTATTCGTTTCGCAAACCTTGTCTCTTCGTACAGCGTCATTGAAGAAGACAAAAGTGTGTGTACAGTGTTTCATGTAATTAGACAAAGTTATATCTTTAAAATGACTGTATTCTAGATGAAGAAAAATATTATCGAGTAGGGTTTGATGGTATTACACGTTCTTATATGTTACGCATTTCCATTTTCAGCTTATATATTTTTTTGCATTAATATATCTAAAGCATATGATTGCATATTATTTTTCCTCTTATACTTGTAAGTACACTGCTCCATGCAATCTTTTCACCCTCTACAAGAAGGTTGTAAAGTATTTGTGTTATTTAAAAGTCCATTCATTGTTATTCATCAAATTATTCTGATGTATCAGCACATTAATGTGAAAAGGGGCCATTCCCATCCCTTTAGGTAACTAATTCGTAATTACAGGCTTATGACAGCAGAATAATATATGTGAAACATATGGTGCTTAAAGTGTGTTGATGTATTAAAATAATTATGTGAATTTTAGATTATAATGCCTTTGAAACTAGCGATTTTAACGCACACGTGCACTCTTTATAGCGGATGAAAACTGTATTGAATGGTGTACCTAGAAGTACAAAATTTCATTTATGAAGAAAAGTGCAACAGATTTTTTTCTAGTTTCCAATGCGTAATACCATTTAATTTTATTTCATAACACTTTTCCATCTATTACGGTCTTTTTTTAAAGATGCAGCTTTGTCTAATCTCAAAGATAACATGAGAGTCGTTGATAGATCATGTCAATGATGAAGTCAAATCTACAATCAATTAAGGCAGAATACTGAATATACTGCTAGTCTTTGGAGGGATATATAGAAATAGTAAGATGTATCGAATTGCCGTTGGAACGAGACACGGGATGTGAAAAACAACTACGAAACACTGTCACTACTTCTAGATCTGCTCACTGTTAACCATCTAAAATATCGCTAAACGAAAAAGAGATTCGAGAAGAAGTGAAGTGAAAGGAAAAAAAGCACGCATGAATCTAACTACATTATATCCAGTTGTCATTAAATTAAATTTCACATTGTCTAGCAAGTACGATAATTATTATACGAAGGGAAGAACGCAGGAGGAGAAAGGAGAGTAAAAATACATTAAGTTATTAAGTTCCAAAAAAAAACATCGGTGGTAACTTGATTTTTACATTTGATACTTTTCACATTTTGCACGTTAGTAATATTTAAAAGTTTTTATGCACGCACACACACACGCGTGCGCGCTTGCACACGATAGTATGTTTTGTGTGCGTACCTGTATCCTTTTTTGATTCCCATTTGGAGAGAGGGAGGGGGAGAGAGAGAGAGAGAGAGAGAGAGAGAGAGAGAGGGAGAGAATGTATGTGTATGTATGTTTTATATTCGAATTGTTCAGAAATTTTAAAGAGTATTACTTATGTTTTCTCTCCATATAAAATTTTAATTCGTGCCATTATCATAATTGCTGTATTATCAAGGTGAGTGAAGCACTTAATTTTGAAAATACATTTTTATTAATCGTGTACCGTGACCGTCCGTTGCTAATGTGTGAATATCAAAAATTGATGAAGATATTAGCTTTGACTTCTTAAACGACTAATTAATAACGCGATAATCCTTTTGATGTTTTCTATCCTGACTTATTCATATCTTTATTTCAGTCTTTATCTATATATTCTATCTATCTATCTATCTATCCATCCATCCATCCATCCATCCATCCATCCATCCATCCATCCATCTATGTATTTGGTATATCTTTTTCTCTTTCTCTTCCTTTTACTCTCTCTCTCTCTCTCTCTCTTTATTTTTCTCCTATTCTGTCGCTCAACTTCCTCTCCTGTCTTTCTTTCTTCCCCGCTCTCTCATATATATATGTGTGTGTGTATATATACATATTATAATACGAGTATTATAATTTCGTATATATATTATAATATGTATATACGTATATATACATATATTATCAACAGTAATATATATACATATATTCAGTAGATATTTACCAGATATTCCATCACAATTATTAGAGAGGAAAAGAAGAAAACGGGAACAAATTGTGTACGCGTGTAAAAAAATGTTCATACTATCCTAATATTCTCTTCCGCATACATTACACGTGCGCATGCATTTACACATGTATGTGTATGTACGTAGTGACATGTGTAGATCACGCACACACGTATATATGACAATGATAATATCCGATTCTGTAGGTATGATCGATCTCATGGAAATCATCAACAAAATTAAAAAATAATTCATTATTTACCGCAGTTTTACAAATTTATATGATAACTTTTTGGAACTGTCTCAAAGCAAAACTTTCACTGGTGCGGTAAACAGGAGGGAACATAATGAGTGCTTTTTTTTAATTCCTATTAATTTAACGAAAGGGTATGAAGCTCCGTTCTAAGCATTGCTCGATCGCATATAGCACAGAAATTTGAAAGAGAGTTTACTTCTGATAATTTTTGGTGACGGATTCGAAAAGCTGATCGGAAACGCGTGACGATTTATGATCAGCCCACCAAGGCTTCGGTAGGAGGGATATACGTTGCCATTTTAAAAGAGAATGAAAAGTCAACTAAATAATGCGTCCGAATGCAATAGATACGTAAGGTCCAGGGGCGGAATTAACATGTATATATGTACGAATCAAATGCTTCTAATTATTTGGCAATTACAAGTCTTTTCTGTATTTTAATTAAATTCTAAGTACTGGATCTTAATTTTTACCGATCGTATGAATGATATTCCATTTGTTTCTATGTTAAAACCAATCGTTCTTTTCTACGATATTAAGAATAAATAAACGTTAAATATTTATTCATTTTCATTATTTATTTTACTCTGTTTATTTTATCAAGAGTCGGTTTAGGTCTATCATCCGCCTCTGGTTCGGGTTGGAGCCATTCCATTTTCGGTCCTAATCTGCCTGTGGCGATAGAATGAAGTTTGATATATTCTTTGTACCCTATACATGGATACTCTAAGTGTATGTGTGTAAATTACATGCGCTTACCCTGAACACACAGATATAGATTTACACACACATGCGATCTTACACAGAGAAACACATACAATATACGTAAATGTTTATGATATCGAAACAACTAATGGCTGTCGATATTACGTGTGTTACGTGGGTAAACGTTTCCCTAGTATGTTGTACTTTTTCAATGTGTCTGATTCTTCCTGTTTATGTCAAACTTAATGGTTGAATGAATGACAGTAAGGTATGGCAATAAAAAAAAAATCAGTTGATTTTGCAAAGGTATCGATAAAATCAATTTTGAAAAGCTTTCATGTTTATTATACCGAAAATTAATAGCAGTAGCCATGGATCTACGTATTGAAATTTTATTTTATCGACATAAAATTGAACATGCATATATGTTTTCTATTATTTCACGCAAATTCTAGTTACTGATGTAAGAAAAACTAAAAGCAAAGTAAGAGAAAAATTATAAAGTTATAGATAAATTTCCGAGAACATTTCCTCAGAAATTCAACGAAAAATGGATTACCTAAACGAATTCAGATCAATATTTCTCTAAAATTTAACTTTCCTTTTGAAATGACTCTGTTTTAACGCCAATTTTGTTATCACGTCACAAATCCAAACTATATATTTGTATGATTTAATGTTTTTCAATTTAGCTACGCTCCATTTTTCTTTTTACAGTTCCTAAATTGTTGATATTGGATTAACATTTGTCTGAAAATTTGCATTCTTGTTTCATAGGGTATCAATCCGTTATGATCAGCATTCAAATATCAAGAAGTTGCCAAATAATTTTTGGCTTTACAATTCTTCGAATGAATATGAACCCTTTTTGGCTAACGATCTCATAAATTTAACTTATACATAGGTAAAGAGAGCGAAGATTTTTTATCGCTTACAAAAAGATGTATAATTTTTATGCTTTTGTAATGCGATTCCTTCCTGCGCTCGGTTCCTTTGTTAACTTTCCAGTTCCCTTCCGCTAATCACTTAATCATTTTAAGAGCCTGGACCAGTAAAGTAGGTTACCAAAATATTTATCACTGCGTTAAAATGATGAGGGGCAAAATATCGTTTTAAAATGATTACATTATGTTACTGGATTTACAACACACTCCTCTTTCCTCCTGCTCCGCTTCTGCGTCACTTCTACTCCTCCTCCTCCCTTTTCCCCCGTTCCTCCTCCTCCTCGTCGCGTCAACCCCTCTCTGCACAGCTATTCGTGGGACAAGTTAGCCATTACAAATCGCTTTCAGATATTCATCTGCTAAATTTCCATGGTTTCCTCAACCCAATTTATGTTCTATTTGTATTTATCATCGATCATCGTAATTGTAAATTGTTATGATAAACGTTTACACGAAATAATAAATTCTGGTAAAACGTCTCAGAAAAACCATAACCTCGATTGTCCTGCTTTGCAGTATCATCAGGTTCTGGAAGGGCAGTATGTTCTATGTTGGGTGAATAATTGCAGAAACATAATGTAGTGCTTACATTTTCAACAATAATTCAAACACGGGTTTTAACAACTTGATTTTGAAGATTAGCCAGATGTAAGCACAATGTTCCTATATGATAAGAATTCTTTGTTACAATGAGTACCATTATTATCATACTCGCTGTTTTCATACACGCTAATTTCATTATAATTATCTTCGGTACCGTTGGTTCGATATTCGTCATATGTAGATATTGGAAAAAAATTTGTAGGTAGATAAGATGCTAAGTTCTGTTGGGTGTAAAACAGAAATCATTTAATATAATTTTTAACATTTACGCACGGAGGTCTAGAAGTGGAAGGGATTAATTTTAAATAAAACAAATTGTGCATTACCGTATTCGTTTAAATCTAAACAATTCCAAATAAAAGTAAAAACAGTATTTCAACATTTTGATAATCTATGTTAAAATTGAAATTGTAGTCGTTGAACACAGTCTCGTGATATCCTTATACATCTTGTTAACTTTCAAAGTTTATATGAAAATATATATGTTTGTATATTCACCTACAAAAATATAGTAATTTAGTTGGCTTTTAATAAGTATCGATATGTAGATCCTTGCATTCATATCGCACTATAATTCTTTTCTCTTTTTTATGTACAAATCTTTCCTTGCCGCATTACGTATCAAATGAGGAGTGTTACTTCCAAGGTTCAGCATATTTTTGCATCAAAGTTATTAGTAAAATTAACACGCATACATTTACATGCTTTGTCAAACAAAGACTCATTGAATAATAGTTACGCAAATCTGCGCAACTCGATTTGTACTCAATAGGATATACAATTCTTTTAATTTTGAGAATTTGTTTGTTTTCCATGTTACTTTTTTGTTTCCAAATCGAATCAACTGTTGCATACTTATATTTCTAATGCTTGAAATTATAGGACGAAGATAATGCAATGCGGTATAACGAGCGATTTGCAAAGTAGTTGATCTGTATTTCTACTCTGAAATCATAGGACTGTTATCCAGATCTTGGCCTAATTGCTGTAGACCAAAGACCAACGTTCATTTAATCAATCAATGAACCGCAAACATTGGAACAGGATTAAAAAAAGAATATAATAAAATTTTGATGGGATTAGTTTGTAAATAAAATATGTAAAAGCGACGAACAAAAGCCCTTTTATTTTTCCTATAGAAAATTTAAAGCAATACTTTCTAAAAGCTATCGATATGTGTTTACATATATATGTATATGTATCTCTCTTCTAGTTTATGTATAACATGATTTCTTTAAATCAATACAGTTGCTAACACGTGTAACGATAAGGTTACACCATTAATTTCAAAATTTTGCGCACCTTAATGTGCAAATGTATTATCGACATAGGTATTGCGTACTACCGGTTTCATCGTACGAAGTCGAAGATTAGTCGTTGTTTTTAATAATTTTATTATCGATCAGTTACATGTTACGTATACAGTACAGTGGAAAATTTTTCATAAAAAGTGACCAAATCTCAACTTAAGTTAAAAGATACTAAAGACACAAGTATTCTATCAAACAGCTAAACTTAACTAAAAATAAAAATCACTAAATATCAAACAACATTCAGAGAAAAAGGGTAAATTTATTGTCATTTGTGACGTTCGAAATTCATTTTGTCTCAGATTATTATTAGAATGAATTGTGCCAACTTTTAATAGACGCATGTCAACAACTAATTACTGAAAATGGTGGCTGAATTAAGGTAGGTATGTTTTACTGTTTTAAAATGAACTTTGAGGTAGTAGACATAAAAATTTTCTATGAAACCATAAACTCTTGCGTGAAGTCAATTATATTGAAACTTGTTCGTAACGAGAATAAGCAACATTATGTAGGCAAATTTGTAATAAATAAGATTTAAAATAGTTTTCGGGAGTTAAACGTGGTAACAAAGCATCATTGTTAGTGGGTGTTGTGTGTATCACTAACACCATCTATGGCCGCTTTCTAAATTTAATTCTTCATCAGAGTGGGGTGTTGAAAGTTAACCGATGTTATTTGGTGGGGGTTCGTGCAGAAGCTCATGTAAAGGTCACCTTCAATTTAGTCAGACTTAAAACGCGAAAGCGGTGTCTGGGGTTAAGTTCGACTGTATGAGTTTTTCGTCAATTCCAGAGTGAGCAAAGAATCGTCTTCGTTTTAGTTCAATTACAGTTGGATATATATTTATTCGGTGAGTTAAACAAAATGTCCTAATTTTTTTCAATCACTTTTTCGGTAATAATAATTAACATAGTAATCAGTTATCAGTAATAAAGTGATGTTACCTTATAAGCACATTGCACTAGACGATTTCTTTAACGAATTTAATTACTTTGTCTTCCATTGATTTACATGTGTTTTTGAAATAGCTTGACATTTAGTTTTTACATAAGAAATTCGTATTTCTTACGTTTAATGTATTTTCACCGATCTCCGTGCTATATGTACCATTGTCATTCTAATGTTTTGATGCACAGTAGTTTGAAACTGTGCCAGATTCCATTGATTCCTTGTGTACATATTGTTTTATTTTAAAATACGAAGGACTATAAAAAATTAAAGTGGTAGGCCTTTTAAGAGTATGTTTTTGATATACTTTCTATTATTCGCTGTAACTGAAAAGTTATGAAAAGTGATGCGAATTTCCAATTATTCATTAAAGATTTGTTACGCATTTTATCGTTATATTGATTGTTATGCAATGAATAATTATTTAAATAAGATTATTAATATAAAGTTTCGATTTTGTAAAATTTATTAAAATGGTAGCCTATATTTTAACACGAAAAATGTTCGTGTAAGCGAAGATAATGATTATCATTTTAATTTATATAAAAGTTGCTTACAGTAAACTAGATGCTATGTTCATATTATGACAAAGTACATGCAATTTATAGTATTAATAGTTTAACTTTTGTTATTTTAGGTTATATGTTGATTTAAAGCATAATAAGCTAGTTCTTAATATTTGTATAAATTTCCTGTATATCAACGTCTTGCATCATGTCTATAAAACAAAATGCATTATGTAAATGCACAAACAAATCAGAAAAGGATGATACTACGTCAGATTTTCAAATTCTAGTCCAAAGTATATGTTAATTGTATACATGTATTTTATATTTAAAATAAGACTACTGAGAATATTGGAAGATAATGTGAATTGTTTATTAGATGATGATGTATTTAACTCTTTAAAAGACACAAAAACAAAGGCTTCTGTAACAAGTCAGACAGTTTCAAATACAATTAAAAGTAATATTGATAAACGAACAAAAATTTATGCTCAAAATTTACAATTGTCAATGGTTTTTCCACAAGTGAGTAAAAAATTTCATGGATATAGCACATGTTTCTTTCATAAGTATTTTGAACTTAATACAATTATAAAAAACTAAAGTAGATGTTTACAAGAAACTACTTGGGTTCACCATCCAGTATTCCCTTGCATTTTTGTCAAGCTATGGAAGAAAATGTAGATATACATCCACTTCTTGATGAATTTGATATACAATCTAACTGTGAAATAACAATAAAGCAGGCAAATGACTTAATATTTATTAATAAGATACGATAAACATATACTATTTATTATGTGAAATAATAATATTAAAAATTTTGTTTGATAATATAAGAAGGTAGTTATAATTTACTATATTACAGAAAAATAACAGGCATCCTTTCTCAAACATGGCAGAAGATCTAGCAGCACAGAGGTTTATAAAACCTGGTAGTCATAAAGGTAAAGGCCTTGCAGTCTTTACCAGTGGAGGTGATTCTCAAGGTAAGAATTAAATAAGTTAAAGTGAAATACAAACGTACAGCACTATTTGATTAGTTGCAGCACAGTTATGTTCACTAGTCTTTGAAACTGGCTACATAGTCTTATTTATCTTTGAAATCTTTTGTCAATGTTATTTTTTAAGCTTCTTAACTTTAAACAAATTACCTACACAGACAAAGTTTCAAAATCATTCCAAATAAAGTGCTGCAGTATAATGTTAATTGGTGTTTTATTACTTTCACTTCAATAATACAATCTGTCTTTCAGGAATGAATGCAGCAGTTCGAGCAGTTGTTCGAATGGGTATTTACCTAGGCTGTAAAGTTTTTTTTATTAAAGAAGGCTATCAGGGTATGGTGGATGGTGGAAATAATATTGTAGAGGCTAATTGGTCTTCTGTATCATGTATTATCCATAGAGTATGTAGTTTGATTGTTATGTTTTTACTTTAAAATAATGAAAACTATAATAATTATATATTCCAGGGTGGTACAGTAATAGGATCAGCTCGATGCACAGATTTCAGGGAACGTGCAGGTCGTAGAGCAGCTGCAAAAAATTTAGTAATTCGTGGAATTACTAATTTAGTTGTAATAGGCGGTGATGGTTCACTTACTGGTGCAAACCTTTTCAAAGAGGAGTGGTCCGATCTATTAAAAGAATTAGCTGAGGCAGGTAGGTAAAAATAATAGTAACTTATTTCAATATTACGTTTCTTTATATGTATAATTTTTAGAGGTGTGCAAGAAACCGAAAATATCGGGTCAAGGGTCAGATCGAGTCGAGACGAGAATTTATATTGATATCCGTTCGGGTTCCCGAAAATTTCGGGAATTCGCGAGAATCACTAGAACTCGAATGATATTTCGGGATTCATCTACAAACCTAAAAGAATCTTAAATTTTAATAAAAGAAAAAAAAGTTATCTATATTTGACCAAAAATAAAACTCGGCTATCATCAGAGGATGTAGAGAAACTAACTTTCTTATATGAGAATATGAACTAAAGTAATGTACATATCTATATCACATAATTGGGTATTTTTATTCCAAATCCCACTTTTTATAATTTTATAGTTCCCAAGAATCCTGATAATTTCAGAAACATCGCGAGATTTAGATACTTTCGAGTTTCAACTCGACTTGACCCGATCCGAACCTTGGTTTCACAACATTTTCGAGTTCTTATACACCTTTAATAATTTTACTATTTTACTATTGCCGTTTGTTTAGGAGAAATTACAGCAGAACAAGTAGAGAAATACCAACATCTACATATCGCTGGTATGGTAGGTTCTATTGATAATGACTTCTGTGGAACAGATATGACTATTGGTACGGATTCTGCGTTGCATCGTATTATCGAAAGTATCGATGCCATTGTTAGCACTGCATATTCTCATCAAAGAACGTTCATTATGGAAGTTATGGGTCGTCATTGTGGGTAAGTAATTTGTTACATTTAATTAGTAAAATACTAAAAAATCATTATTTCTAAAATAACTTGTATTCCGAAAGGATTAAAGATTCAGTAGTAAAATGATTTGATTGTAATAACTTATAATTTAAAAAAAAAACATTTACTTATCTGTTTATTAATTTTTACAAATCTGACAAACTTTCGGATAGGTATTTAGCAATTGTGGGTGCTTTAGCGGCAGAGGCAGACTATGTTTTCTGCCCGGAATCACCACCTCCTGTTGACTGGCCTGATAAATTATGTAAAAAATTGGAGCAGGCACGTTCTTTGAGAATTATCTCATTTTTTTGTTAGTGTTGTTTCGCCCTAACGTAATTTAACACATTCAACAATTTGTTTTCCAGTTTTATGTATTTTTGATCGCTTAATTATGTTGCATTCCTTCTTACAGTTGAACATAAAATAAAAAATTATCCAAAAATTAAATTAGTAATTAGCTTTTCAAAGTGAGGATGAGAACAAACTTTAACAGGGTAATTCCAAATAGTGTAAATATTGTAAAAATATAATCCTTCATGTGTTTAACATTAGTTTCATATTTACCTTTCAAAGTATATTTTTCGATTTATATTTGAAATACTACCAACAGAGGACTGAGTCAAGAAGCTTTGTAAAGATACACAATAAGCATGCCCTTGATCAATAATTAAATTGTCTTTTATGAAGTATGCTTATATATGATACATAAGATTTATTATCCTCACTATACTGTATTGTATGTACTAAACTTATTTCTATTTACAGTAAAAGTGTGTCTGCTCCTTTACTAGAATAGTTAAATCCCATAAAAAAATAAAAGTATGTTAATTTTTGACCACTTGTATTGCAAATTTCTCCTAATAACAAAAGTTTATTACAAATACTGAATCAAACGTGAAATCTTCGAAACTTTACATTTTTGTATTGTTTTATCATCTTTATATATCTTGTCAGCATAACATGAAAATCATTATTTAAATGTACTATAGTTATTTCCTAGTTTATATAACCTAATATTTTTAGTTAGCTTTTATAACATACTATTACAGTTACCTGGCTCTAGTGGCAGCCATATGTTGTGAAGCTGATTTTGTGTTCATCCCTGAGTGGCCTCCTGAACAGGACTGGCCAAATAAGCTGTGCAAAAAGTTAATCCAGGTTCGCAAAACCTTTTTTTTTTTTTTTTTTTCCAAACGGTTCTATAAAATTATCCCTGTCTTTTATCCCTTGTTATAAACCATAAAAAAAATTCTGCTCTTAAGTTTGTGCTCTTCCTGTTTAATTGGTAAGAAAAGGAATATTAGATGACTTCGTTTAAATTTAGTTTGTTTGTCACTGTAAGCTTGGTTTTTGGTAGTTTCATTTTGTATTTCATTTAAGTACAAGGTTATGCTCGTTAAATGAGTTCTATTCCGTTATTTTTAAATTTAACCAATTAAATGTGTACAATAAATAAATGTTAGTGTCGACATTTCCATATTGTCATCTTATTTTATCTTAGATATATTTTTTCTCGAATTGGATTCACTTCGTAGATAATCTTTTATTATTTATCTATGAAACTTTTAATTTGAGACATTGTTTTTGAAAAGTATAAAGATTATAAAATTAATTTTTTAGGAAAGACTTACTGGGCAACGACTTAATATTATTATTGTAGCGGAAGGTGCGGTAGATAGAAATGGAGAACCAATTACTGCTGAAAAAGTACATAAGGTTGTTGTGCAGAAGTTACAGCAAGACACTAGAATTACTGTTCTTGGTCATGTTCAAAGAGGTGGTAATCCATCAGCTTTCGACAGAGTTTTGGTTAGTCTTTCTGTAGATCTATGCAATGTCATGGTGTTTTCTTTTTTTCTTCCTTTGTTTTTTTCTAATAATGCGTAAGAGGTAAAAGTATTACATTAAATTAATAATAATATATAGGGTTGTCGGATGGGAGCAGAAGCTGTAATGGCACTAATGGAAGCAACACCGGACACTGAAGCTTGTGTTGTTACACTGGATGGCAACCAAGCTGTTAGATTACCTCTTATGGAGTGTGTCCGTCGTACTAAAGCAGTAGCACAAGCTATGGCTGATAAGAACTGGGAGCTAGCTGTTCAACTTCGTGGAAAGTAAGTTATTTTTATCCATGTTATATGTTAGTATAAAAACTCCATTGTATTGTATTTTTAAATATTTTTAGGGGATTTGCTCGTAATTTGGAAACATATAAGATGTTGACTCGGTTAAAAGCACCTGTAGATCATGATCCTAGTAGGGTATGTTGTAGTTGTGTGCATAGTAATAGAAATAAATACGAACTTAAAGCCTTCCATTAAAATTTTGAAGACATGAATATTAAGATGTTACTAATTTTTTGTTCTGCATTATTAATAAATTTCGGTTAAATTAAATAAATGTGTTAAAAAAAAACATCCGAAGGTTTTTAGTTCTGGCATTTAGAATATATTAAAGGCGGAGATTTATTTTTATTACATTTCTTATTTAATACTGCTTCAGGAAAGTAATGGCCCTACATTAACAAAGGTAAATTTGTTGGAAAAAAGAAACTATAAATGTACATCTGTTTGCCAAGTATTAAATTTTTATGCTTTATAACACAGTTTTTCTAACACCTTCATATTATCCTTCTAAATTAGCAATTCACTTTATGTGGACAAGTGAGTTAACAAATTTCTAAATGTTGTTCCTATTATACAATTCTTTCTATCTATAACAAATATTTTCACTAGAATAAAAGTAAACATAAGCATTGTATAAATTCTAATATCAAACATTGTATTGGAACTGCAGAATGCGTGTATTTTTGTTTCTTTTTGTATGCACGTTGCATGGAATGACTTGAAAGTTTTTCTGGAGCTTAACACAGAATATTGTTGCAGGACCATTATACATTAGCAGTAATGCATATTGGCTCACCTTCGTGCGGTATGAACGCTGCGGTGCGTTCTTTTGTCAGGAACTGTATTTATCGAGGTGACAAGGTATCATCTTAATGTCCACTATATCTTTTTATTCTGATATAAATGTTATATTACAATCTTTTAGGTTTATGGTATATGTGACGGAATATTAGGCCTCATGGCTGGAAAATTTAAATTAATGGATTGGCCATCTGTTACCGGTTGGGTAGCTCAAGGTGGTGCTTACTTAGGAACTAAGCGTGCTCCACCTAAAGAAGAACAATTACCGCAAATTGCTCAGAAACTTAAAGAATATGGAATTCAAGCTATACTTATCATAGGAGGATTCGAGGTAATGATTGTTTGAAGTATTCGTAAATTCCGTTTTTCAAAGCAATCGATTATCATTGTTACTGATTTTTCTAAAAGGGTTATCAAACAGGACTCACCTTTTTCAACGCCAGAGACAAGTTTGAAGAATTTCGAATTCCAATAGCTATGATTCCGGCAACCATTAGCAATAACGTTCCGGGAACCGAATTTTCATTAGGCTGTGATACTGCTTTAAATGAAATTACGGAGGTAGTGTTTCGTATGCCGCAAATGTTATTTTGTAATAAGCACATACGAACAAAATTTTGTACACATAAAGGTGTTTGGATTATTTTTTAGATTTGTGATCGAATTCGACAATCTGCACAAGGTACAAAGCGTCGTGTATTTATTATCGAAACTATGGGTGGATATTGCGGTTATTTGGCTACAGTTGCTGGATTAGCTGGAGGTGCTGATGCAGCATATATTTTTGAGGAGAAGTTTAATATTAAAGATTTAAATCAGGATGTCATTGCGATGGCTGCAAAGATGTCTGAAGGTGTGCAGAGGGGTCTCATCCTGAGAAATGAAAATGCTAATTTGAATTATAATACAGATTTTATGCAGAGACTATTTAGTGAAGAAGGAAAGGGTCTGTTCAGTTGTAGGATGAATATTATTGGTACGAGTTTAATAATTATTTTATTTTATCATATTCTAAGCAACAGTAAATGATAAGTTGAAAAATTTGTTATAGGACATATGCAGCAAGGTGGTTCACCTACTCCATTCGATCGAAATTTGGGTACAAAAATGGGTTCTAAAGCGGTTGAGTGGTTTACCGAACAATTAAAAAAATATACTAATGCTGACAATAAAATAACAACGATGGACGCTAATAGTGCAGTTATGATTGGTATTGTACGAAGACAATACAGATTTACACCGTTTACAGAACTTCTTGAAGTTACAGATTTTGAGTAAGTAACAGTTGATTCAGTTAAGCTTCCTTCAATTAAAAACTTTGTATAATGTTTTCAGACATCGCATTCCAACATATCAGTGGTGGATGAAATTACGACCATTACTGAAAGTTCTAGCAAAACATGAGTCTACGTATGAGGAAGAAGGACTTTATATTACAGTAGAAGAAATGGATCTTGATAATGACCCACCTCTTGTATAAATTATATGTACAAGGCGGAAGGTAATGTTCCATAAATATACGCTGTTAATTGTAGATTTTATTAAACAGTATTGTATGGCATTATGATGATCATGTTCCATTGTTATTTGTGAGAAAACAAAATGATAAAACTTTAGGTACACAATTGTAGAATGTAATGTTTTGACAGGATTTAATATAGATCAAGTACTTTGGCGTTTAGTATAAAATCGTATTGTATATATACACCTTTCGCTTGTATACATTTAGCTATTCGATTACAAAATGCGCGTCAGTAATTTATTCCTTACAATGTGAACTGTCTAATAAATAGTAAATTATTACACATTATTGTCATAATCAAGAATATGAACTAATATTTTCTGTATAAGATACTAAACCTATATATTTTGATTGCTACTTAAAGTCAAATAAGAAGTAGGTACAAAGATAGTACCTGAAACGTGGAGGTAAGCTGTACATTAGTGATATAAGAAAACTAAACAAGTAGCAAAACATCTAAATTCCATTTTCATTGGTAATAAATGGAGATTATATTGTTGTATTGAACAGTGTTGAATGTTTGTTTTGAAAATAGAACAAATGAAAATATAAATATTAATATAATGTACAGAGTTTAAATGTTATAATATAGTAAAAAGATACTAAAGATAACGTAATTACATATGAATATGATGATAAAGATGAATTCAATTAATGATGTTAACCTCTCAATGTGACATTCAAGTGAAATAGCTTTCAATCTTATCTGATAAGAATCTTGGAACTAATTACAATATTCCAATTATTCCAATTATATGAATTTTAAAAGTTCATAACATACTAAACGTTCAATTTTTTTCTTGTAGCTTTAACAGAAATTCATTAGAATGCAAACGCTTTTATAGAGTATTGTATTCTGCTCATTGCGAGACTTTTAGTTACAATTTGAATTACGAATCGAATTACTGCCTTCATGACTACTTTACTATTTCTCGAGTAAATCTACTAGGCTATATTTGTGGTCTACTAAGATATAAAATTAAACATAATGTGGCATTTCTTCTTTAATGAAAACTTATCATTTGGTTTAGCTTTGCCTATAGCTATGAAAAGCTATTTGAAGGATATACTTGTCTACCTCAGAACATAATTTGCAACGACAAGCGATACTTAGGACAAATTAAAGACCTAAGTCGTACTGGTTGCATATAACCTTAAACGATTTTGCTAAGATTTAAGGCTTGTGACCACAAGAGTATTTAGATTTAATTCGTGTTATTATTGTACTGGTGTACTTTCATGTATTCATCTCTTGATGAGTCGTATAAACGTTAAACTTGCAATTGTTTTCTCGAATATAAAGTCGTAGGTACTATTCCTACGAAATCTTAAAATGAAATGTATTATTCCGGCAAATTATCATGACATTTTACCAAATCATTCATCTTAAATAACTTGAACGATATTCTTAATATGGGGTGACATTAATTGGGATTTGTTGATACATGTGAGAAACAAAGAATATTTTCAAAGAACTAAGTCATGTCCATTTAACATACAATACAAGCTATGTATCGATCAGTAATGTTACATTGTTAAGGGATTTCTATATCTTTGGCTATTATTTTGCCTTTTTAAATGTAATCCATTTCATGTGGTCGACTACAGCCAAATATTAATACGAAGTATTTAATATAGAAGATATGTAGCTTCTCAAAGACTTAATTTAATGCAACACATACAAAATACAGTATAGTATATACTTGTCACAGAGTTCTAAACTATCTAATAAAATAAAAATGTGCGTATTCAACACAAAATTATGTGTTGTTTATTTAAGGTCGTTACTATACATGAAAATTTATTAGCTAAGTATAGAGGTAATAGATGTTATTGTCAGATACATAAAAGAAACAGTATTATTTGAGATGAACGAAATTTTGTCCGTAAAGATAGCTATAGAAAATTCGAAGCTTTCCTTTTAAAATTTCCTTTACATCATGCATGATTATTAAAAATATAACCCTATTCTGGCCTAATAAACAAGAACAGAATTTAAAGCTGCCTTTGTACGTAGAGACAAAATTGTATACTTTCACACATTCAAATGCATAATGTATTTTATACAGTTTTACGTGCAAAGCCCTGACATTATTTTACATCATATGTGTTCAATTAAATGAATCAAAATAAGCAAATAGTGTACTCCATTGCTAATCACGCCGATACAAATTTGTAATGTGCAAATACGCAAGCGTTAATGTGTACTACTAATGATTAACTAATAATATAATAAAAATATAGCATTGAAAGAATATTATTTTTGCGATCACGAAAATATAATATATTTTCGACTCATTGTTGATCAATGAATTTTACAGTTTATCTCTGACATGACCTATATAAAATACAGAAATTATTTTTTTCTAACATCGAATTGTTGAATACATAATGAATATTTTCTCTTTACCATCGCAAAACTATTAACATATTTATTCACAAATAGATATTTAAAGTTTTATGAAGTACTTGTGGTAATTGCACACAGTTTTAATGACAAACGCATATAAATATGTATAAGAGTATTGTGACCACTGAAAGTGTACCTAATATTACTAATAAAGTATATCTTGTAAAGATTCTTATTGTACGATTTAATATAATAATAATAATCACTATTATACTATTATTGTTGTTGTTACTGTAATTATTAAGGTGACCAACTTTATTACACTGAAAGGAAGAGAAATAAATTGAAGAAAAAGAAAATTGTAAATGAAAGGAACACTTTATTCATTGCAACAATAATACATCATAATATGTTAAATGCATAATAAAATCATTTGTAACATTTTATATTGTAATTATGCTTACATGCCTATTAATTAATATTTAAACAAGTACTTTACTATTGAATGAATAGATAGAACTTAGATAAAACATACAAAAGAAAGACTGTCTTCCCAAAAGGAGGACCTCATTATTCTTACTATAATTAGTACTTGTATATAAATATTTCGTCACTTCTAAAAGAATTTGAACATCCTTAATACGGTTATTGCCTCTGATCTCCGTCGCACTTGAAGGCAATAGAGCATCCGTATAATAATGTATCAAGGATTACCAATTAATACGATTAGTGTAACATCTCGAAAAAAGTAATTTTTCTATTAATATTGTAGAAGTACAAAAGAATGGGAACCCTCATAATTTTAATGAGCATTGTTAACGTTACAATGACTTGTGTGGTGCCAACAAGTTAGAATAGAAAGCGCCACATTGTACGATATTGGTTGCGTGTTTCCATTCGTTGTTTCTCTGGCGGTGATACTGTTTGCATCTGTGATGCCAGGTTGAGGACGGGAGTTCTCGAGAACATCCCCTACCACTACGTACACACCGCAGGAGACGCCTGTACGTGAGCACAGCGTTTCGGACGACTTCGGGAAATCGAGAGAGAAAACAAATGAAAGTGTTTCTTTCTCGCTCTTGAAGCGCTGAAATCCAACCGATGTGAAAAGCAATTTGGAAACCTATTTATTTGTACATTATTTTACCGAATAAACGTGCATCACTCTTGTATTCTTAAATTAATGGCTTTTATCATTTATTTGTACTCTTCAATTTTTCAATATCAACTGTGGTTGAGTCAATGAAAATAAAGTGCAGAAAGCTACCCTTTCCATTCTTTAATTTTATAATTGTTATAATTCAGAAGGAATTTAGGAGAATTTAAAATGAATTTGGAATTGATATTCTCATCCATAAGTCACTGGATTCGTATATTTTATTTAAAACGTTTACTGACCTGCTATATGGCGAAAAATTAATAAAACTGAATAACTACGTTATGCAAATGTATTAGACACTTACCATTATTCTAAATTTATTAAGTGTCCAGTGAATCGTGGATGAGAATTTACGTATTAGTCTAGAATGATATATGTCTATATGTAAAACTGGGAAGGCTTTAAAAATTTTGAAGATTTAATTTATTGTAAAACACCGAAAAGAGTTTTTCAAAACATGAATTTTAGGATTTACGCGTAGTTCTTAGCTTGATATCGCTTTACATAAAACTCGCAGTCTTTGAAAAGCGATATCAATTCCCAGGTCTCACCACGAGGAGGTCACTACGCAAACGAGACCCACCTGAAATTCAAATTACACATAATTATACAAAAAATGTGAAATATTGAAGGATCCTGCAAAGCAATAAAACGAATTTCAGGCATTCATAACAAATAAATTAACAAAAGATATAATAAAACATATTTCAAATTCGCGCTGAGTCGTACTGCGCAATCGCGGCCGGCTGCTGATCCGTGACGCCAACCGAGGTGACCCTTTCCAGCGTGGGACGCCATCGCGTACGGACGTTTGATAGGTCGAACGAAACGCATCTCGCATAATCGCCAACCATAAACGCGTTTTTACGAGTTATAGCTTCGTGATTTCGCGTAATTTAACCCGTACGCTACTATTAACGGTCGGGAGTGTTAGATTTTTATTTTTATTTGTTTTTATATCACCAATTCGATACAAATTCAATTCGCCTACAGTATTTCGCGACCGGGAGTGTTAGACTTTTATCTTATATTTTTTTTATTAACGAGTTGTGGTTCCTGGATATAGGACTGCATCCTGGATACTACTGATGCTACTGATCTACCCGATGCAGGCTATGGGGACTATAGAAGACGCGTGATGCTAATCGCCATACGGTGAGTCACATATTTCATTGTTCTTCCGGTTCCCAATCATGTCGTAGGATGAATGGTCCGAAACGACACCGGAATTGGTCGTATTTTTGCTTATTATTGCGAGCATAGTGACCACGAGTATTTTATTACTCGTGTACATTGATATATTATTTGTCAAGGCTTTCTTGTGTCTCGCGGTTGCATAAATTTATTACATCCATTAGTGTTTCATATGATTTAATAATTTTACACAGCTTCATTGTATTCGGTATTATTTGCATTAGAATTTCATATTGTCTCATAATGAAGCTTCGATCTATTACGCGCAAAAGCTTTCGAAGGACGTTCGGGCTTGCTTACGTACTGTAAACAAAAAAGCATTTCGCGACGAGCTGGCAGGTGGCATCGAAGCGACAACTGTTGAACACTTGTTCATTGTTTTCGATTCTTAGAATTGTCGCTTCGATAACGCTACCACTCTAGGGTTTTTTTTAATGTGTTCATTCAGAGCTTGGAAAAATATTTCATGTAGTGAATAGAATGCAGTCTACTCTATGTTAAAATGTTATAATAAAGTATAAGTGTCATACATGAATTAGTTAATATGCATATATTAATATTTTAATTATATTAATATATAAGTGCATTATAATATAATAGTTAATCCAATTCGAAGAAATTTTGAAGTAGCATGTAACAATAGTTTCTTAGTAATCTTGAAAATATTAAAGTCCGATTTTAAAATATTCTCTTTTCCAAATTTTACCTAGCTCTGAATATTTGCCCTTTCCCTTTCCATTTCTCCATCCTAATAATGAAATAAATAAAATGTGTGAAATAAATAAAGTGAATAAAACAAATAATACCATTCCTTGTGTTTAATTATTCTTTCCTCTGAAAAGTCTTAGATCGTTAGCTATGTTACTAATTATATTTTTAGCTGGGATTCATAGCACACATGAAGACGCAAGGTTAGTGATATTTTTACGTTAAATTATATAGCAGCCTATATGCAATAGGATAGCGAATTATCCATGATGCAATTCAAATTTAAATTATCTGTCAGGTCAAAATTAAATACATATTAGAGGCTTTAATTTAAATACATATTTTGTTTACAAATTTACAAATGAGCAATTGAGGGAATTTAGTATAGATTGAAAATTCTTATTCAAATATTGGAACCTTGAATCTAAAAAATTATATCTAGAAATTTTTAATTCAATAATTAGTGCTGCATTGAGTTCTTTATTTGTTCCATTGTTCTTTCAAAGTTTGGTTTTTCGAAAGCTTTTTTTTACGCACATAGAGAATAATCAGATATTCTTATATAAACTGTGGATGTTTATGCAAATGAATATTTTTATTAGTACAATTAAAGGAAATGAGTTTAAATAAGAAATTTATTTCGTCTTCTAAATATCATAAGCTTTAAATTATTTTGTATATTAAGTATATTTCGTATTTCTACATTTATTTATAGTTCCCATAAATGCATAAACATCTATGGTTTAATCGTGAGCTGCTACTAATATTTTCTCGAATTTATCCTTATCTATTTTCATTCAAATATTATAGTCTTGAATTTAGGAATAATATCTATAAATTTAAAATTCATTAATTAGTGTTTCTTTGGATTCTTTATTTGATGTGTTGTTCTTTCGAAGTTGTTTAGTCCGGAAGCTTTTTTTTTAACGCACGTAGGGAATAGTCGAACATTCATAAAGAAATTGTGTATGTTTATGCAAATTAATATTTTTATTAGTACAATTAAAGGAATCGAGCTGAAATAAAAATTTATGTTTTGCACATTGAGTGTATTTCTTGCTTCTACATTTATTTGAATTTCCAATTAATGCATAAACATCTATGGTTTAATATCGAGTTGCTGCAAATGTTTTGTCGAATTCATTCTCATCTGCTTGCCGAAGAAGAAGGAAATCTGCAGCTGTATCTTCGAAGAGGCCCGACATATTGTCACGAAGAGGGCTGCAACGTAATGGTTGTCCATATTAGAATAGGCATTCTGTTCTACGATGGACAATCATTTTTTGTTTTACTTTGTCACTATGCTCGCTATGTGTTCTTTATCTATTGTCCAAAATCGAGAAGTACTAACACAGATTTCGTTCCCAAATAAAATATAATATTATTCTGTACAAGTTTTGAATATTCAATTTTCAATTAATTAAAACATTCCTGTGTACTACTTGATATTTGGGTCATTTATTGTTTAATGTAAGCGGTAAGTCTTTTTTTATCGTTTCTACTTGCATTTTCGAGAGCATATAAAGTGCTTCATCTAATATTTAAATCATAATTACGAATATTCAACTTTTAACTAAAACTTAAAGCTTATTAAATTGGTGTTGCAAATTAATACAGCCTCTCAAGTTTTCTGATATGAATATTTTACTTTATCTGATATTTCAAACTTATTAAATTAATATCTTGTATCATAAGAGGCTCTCGGGTATGTTCCCGATTTTTTGTTTTGAAAATTGTCACTTTATTTCGGAAAAAGTAATGGTTTTGACAAATGCTTAAATTAGATCTGTTAACATCCACAGTATTGTAATATTATTGGAACAAAATACATTAATTTCAATTCCAACATTAAAATTCTTAATTTACAAATAATAATCAATTTTTTAATTACAACGTTTTAATTTAAAAATTTTTAAATCATTAATTAGTATAAGTACTCCTTTGGGTACATCGCAAGATCTGTTAGTCTTCTCAGAGCTGTTTAGATTTTCGGAAGCTTTTTTTTTAACGAACGTAGGGAATATTCAAACATTTCTAAGTGAACGTGTAGTTTAGAAAAATTTATAATTTGACGAACTATGTTAAAAATATTTAAATGCTACAACCTATAAATTAGTTTTAATATTTTATATATTTTACGTATTGCATTTTCTATTTCGTATTCGTTTCGGTTTTCCATAGATGTTTCGCTGGATGATGAAGTCACAAAGAGGCTTGCCAGAAGATCTCGGAATTAGTATCGCGAATTAGAATTGTAGGTTTTGTCCACGGGTTTCTTCCGCTTTTCAGAGAGTTTCGAAAATAGTCAGTCTATAGGTTCAACCAATTTAGGACTTACGGAAAATAGGATCTACGAGGGGAGGGTTTAGGGATTTACAATTTAAAGAATTTAGAATAGGGGGATAAAGGGTAGGGAGTATCTTGATTCAAACCCTCCGTTTAGGCGGAGTTTGGTTTACTAAAGTTAGTTTAGTAGTCTGCTAGTACCATTAAATTTGGTACCTTTCGTTCAGTAGTCAGCGTGGCCGTGGCGCGTATATACTCTCAGGGCCCTCCGTTCACGCGGAGCTTGTTTGTTGAAAGGTCTCAGCCACGTTGCATTCGCGTGCTTTTTTATTTGTTAGGGGTACCGGGGGTGGGTTTCGCGGTCGTGACGTTGGGGGTACGCGGTCGTAACGTAGGGGGTACGCGGTCGTAACGTTCGCGGTACGCGGTTTAAGGGATGGATTCAAACCTTCCGTTCACGCGGAGTTTGGTTTAGTAAAGTAGTAGTCTGTAAGTACCTTTAAATTTGGTACCTTTTGCCCAGCAGTCAGCGTGGCCGTGGCGCGTATATACTCTCAGGGCCCTCCGTTTACGCGGAGCTTGTTTGTTGAAAGGTCACAGCCACGTTGCATTCGGGTGCTTTTTTATTTGCTAGCGTATTCCGGGGGTGGGTTTCGCGGTCGTAGGGTTGGGGGTATATGGGGGAGGGGGGTGGGAGCAAACCCTCCGTTTATGCGGAGTTTGGTTTAATGGTTCAATTCTGTACATTTTGGTACATTCAGTCCGGGGGCCAGTCTGTTTCTAGCGCGTATATACACTCAGGGCCCTCCGTTACCGCGGAGCTTGTTTCGTTGAAAGGTTATAACCAGGCTGGACTCGGACTTTTTTGGTTAGGTTAACGCGCGCGAGGGTTGTGGGAGTGGTGGGTTTAGGGAATTCGGTGAGCAGGCGCGCGTGGGGTTCTATGGGTGTAGAGTCAAGGGGTATTAGTAGGGGCAAAGGTATAGAGATAATCGGTGTAGGAATACGGGACACCAACCAATCGGCGTGGGTTGTGGGAGTAGGACTCGGGGCGTTTTTTGCTAGGGGTGTAGGACGAGGGTGCATCGCGTTTAAGGGGTTTATGGGTTTAGAGTCGAAGGGTGTAGAGGTTAGAATCACGTTTAAGGGGTTTATGGGTTTAGAGTCGAAGGATGTAGAGGTTAGAATCACGTTTAAGGGTAAGCGGTTTTGTGCGTGTTAGATTCCGTGGATCAGGGGGTAACAGTATAAGGGTGGGGGCTTTGCGGGTATTCGGGTCTTCGGTGGCGCGAAGTGCGGGGTGTGGGTTCAAACCCTCCGTTCACCCGGAGTGGATTCAAACCATCCGTTCACACGGAGGTTGGTTTAGTAGAGTAGTCTTATAGTACTTTATAGTACTTTGTATTAGATAATCAATTGTGGCCGTGATGCGACCCCTCCGCCGGGGGCCGTCGTGCACAGGTGTGATCCTTCCAGCATTTCAGGGTCCTCCGTTCACGCGGAGCTTGAGTGCGTTTTAGCGTTATAGCCACGTTGAATTGGGGTGCTTTTTTATTTGCTTTTGTATTTGCTAACGGTTTCCGGGGGTTGGTTAAGGGGCCGTAGGGTGGTGGGGGGTACGGTAGGGTGGGGGGTGGGCGCAAACCATCCGTTTATGCGGAGTTTGGTTTAGTTGTTCAATTCTGTACATTTTGGTACATTCAGTCCGGGGGCCAGTCTGTCTCTAGCGCGTATATACACTCAGGGCCCTCCGTTGACGCGGAGCTTGTTTCGTTGAAAGGTTAGAGCCAGGCTGTACTCGGGCTTTTTTGGTTAGGATAACGGGTGTGGGCCGTGGGAGTGGTGGGTTTAGGAAATTCGGTGAGCAGGCGCGCGTGGGGATCTATGGGTGTAGAGGTTAGGATCACGTTTAAGGGTAAGCGGTTTTGTGCGTGTTGGGTTCCGGCGATAAGGGGTAATATTTTAAGGGTGAGGGGTTTTGTGCGTGCGCGTTCCGGGAATCACGGTAATAGTATAAGGGTGAGAAGTTTGTTGGGTATTCGGGCCTTGGTCGCTGGGGTAAAAGTACAGGGTAAGGGGGTGCTGGGTTGGGGGGCAGGGTGGGTGGGTCTCGAAGTGCAGTCACCTCCTCGTGGTGAGACCTGGAAATTGGTGCTGGTTTTCCGTTGAGTAATCAGTGGAATATCATACCAAGCTAAGAACTGCGCAAGAAATTTATGGTTCAATTAATTTTGAATAAAACTTCTAATCTGCAATTTGTTGGACATTTAATAATTTTAAAATAAAGATGAAGTAAGTATAGCGCGGTGGTACAGTCCTATTATTCAACGTATAGAGAACATTAAATTGTATTATCGTGTTATCTAATAAACTGTTTGATTGAAATATGCACACTTTTATATGCGTTGCATACATTCACGGATAATTTTCTAATAACATAATTTTCAAATCGCAAAAGGTACTTTTCGGGAATAATTTAGTATCTTAAAATTTTGTCCCGTGACACTTTGAATCTCGTAGTAATAGTTGGTAACTATTGGTTTTCGAATTATAAATTTTATCACTCATTTGAACGGTTAATATTGAATATAAAAATAAATATTGTTACAGAACTCGTCTGGACTTGGAAATGAACGACGGGACAACTCCCAGCATCTGAAATCTGCAGTAGAAATTACACACATTAGAAAATCAGATTATTTGTTGTAAAATTATTTTATATAATGTGTTTTACAAAAAACATAATAAATTAGATTAATTTAACAGTATTACATTGCTTTATCATTTATTCCCTCTCCTGTCTTATCTAAGATAATAATAAACAATATCCTGCAAAATTTAAAAATAAGAAAATTTCTCAACTTAATGACAAGCTATTTAGATGACTGATGGTTCAAATTAAAGATAAAGATCTCCGTAACTAGAGATTAATCATATCGTATCAAAAGCAAGCGAGACTTTGGAGAAATAAGAATTAAGGAAAAAGGTAAACGAAGGAAGTGATTTTAAATTTTCGCGCATAAATTAAGTAACTTTAGTATACGGCTCCATCTATTGAAGAATGGTTCAAACTGTTAACGAAGTAGTTCGTTTATTTACCGTATAGATGGAGCAGCAATGTCTTTCTTCTCTGTCTCTTTTTATTGTTGGTAAAAATGCGCGAGTTGTTTGCGGGTTTCCATGATAGATGGCAGGCCCGATCAAAGTCAGTTACCACATTTCTTTACTTGTCGATAAATGTTTGTCAACAGTTTGGATACTTTCTGGAGAGATGGCGCTGTTAACGTTATTAAATTGTTTTAGATATGCGGGAAATTTAAAAATGATTTTATTTATTGTACAAAGATAAATTGTATAATTATTGTGTGTTATTATAAGTTGCTAATGTTTAACCGTATGTGTATGTACGTGTATATATATGCTTCTTTGAACGCTGTGAGACTTGCCGAAGATGCTCTTTGTTCTCCGTTTCGTTAGCGGAGGCAATAAGAATATCATCTATATAACAAAAAGCGAAATTTAGACCTCGGAAAATTACGTCCATGTATCGCTGGAAGGTCTGTGCGGCGTTTTTGAGACCAAATCAGATTCAGAATTAATAAAAATATTAATAATAAATACCAAGAATGTTATACAGAACATGTTCTTTTAACAATTAACGATGCTTTAGAATCGTAAATTTATGGTATCTTTAAACTCACGAATAATTTATTAAATTTTAATTGTTCGTGCAATAAATTATTACAGTATCTAGTGACCGGCATTCTTTAATTAATTATTAGTTTGCAAATATAGCCAATTTTTAACACAAAATAGTTATTCCTAAATTTTTATATCTTAAACCTCTTACTGAAAAACAATCAAGTCGAAACTTCTATAATCCGAAGAGTTTTAGTACATTAATCAAGTGATTAGGGAAATTTCTGCCACAGAAAAGAAAAAAAAAGGAAAATGGAAGAAAAGAAAGTCGAAGTTTGAACCTTAGATCTCAGCGCTTCAACAGCGAGAAAGAAACACTTTCATTTGTTTTCTCTCTCGATTTCCCGAAGTCGTCCGAAACGCTGAGCTCACGTACACGCGTCTCTTACGGTAGTGTGCGTAATGGAAGGGTGTGCTCTCGAGAACTCCTGTCCTCAACCTGGCATCACAGATTTTTATATGTATAGGCTATTAGGGTGATTGACTACACATTTGATCAGTTGATGTGAGTTATTCACGTACCATCATTTTGTGTAACGTCGGTGAGGTGTGATCGGAAAAATCGTTCTTTTCTCGCAAAAAATGGTTGCCATAAAAGGTCGCAAGAATTCAAATAAAAATCCTCCTATATTTAGTCATGAATTTGTTATTCAAAATCATGGAGATATCGTTTCTTGCGTAGCTATGATTTTCGTAACTGGCCTGATGGTACAGGTAAGGATTTAGTTTTCACAGTATCGATCACACTTTTATGTTAGGCATACGTATTTTTCATACTTTGTGAAAAATGTTGACTTTCTTTCATTTAATTATTCAACTGAAATAATATTTAATACGTACCTTTACATCACACATTAATTTTAATTGTCATTAATACGATAACCATATGTTACCATTATTGTCGGTACATACTTATTTTATTAATAGATTTGAATTTATGCACTATATTTAGTTTAAATAAAATTATACGTGTCGTTAATTTCTTTTGTTTGTTACTGCTTTATCTGATAAAACAGTATATCATGTATTTGTTTTATTAATTATTGTACAAATTATTGTTTAGGCAACATCGCCATGGGCATATACATTTATTGCTATACATCACAATGTAACTTCAGATATCAACGATCCAACTATGCCAATCAAATATACCATTGGTTGGAAAGATACATGTGCTGTGTTTTTTTATTTGTTAATAACAATAGTAATGCATGCTGTGTTTCAAGATTATATCTTTGATGTAAGTCACATTGATTTCTATGTGTTTTTTTAGTTTTAAGTATTTCAAGAAAAGTAATTTTCATAATATAATCTTTTTAGAAAGTTTCAAAACGTTTACATCTTAGTAAGGTAAAACTTGCTAAATTCAATGAGTCCAGTCAACTTGTTTTGTTTTATATATTGTCTATTATGTGGGGTATAGATATTATTATCAGGTATAAAGTAAATAATATTAAGTAAGAAATGATTTTTATATGTAATTAAACATAAAACAAATTAATGTTTTTTCAGAGAAGATTTGTTATTGAATATAACTTCATTATGGAAAGAATACCCTACATCAATGTCCTTTTCTTTAAAATTGTTCTTTATTGGTCAATTTGCTTATTGGTTGCACTGTTACCCTGAACTATATTTCCAAAGGATAAAGAAGGAAGATATTCCACCTCGTGTTACACAAGCAACTATTGGATTGCTTTTTACTCTTGTAGCTTATGTTTTCAAGTATGACAATAAACTTTCTTTCTACGTAATATTAAGTATATTCTGTGGTGTTTATACATTTTATACAGTTTCCAGCAAGTAGGAATGTTATTATTGGTCCTACATTATATAGGAGATGTTATGCTTCATGGAGCTAGACTTATTCATTTTATTGGTAAAAAGGAAAAGATGACAAAGTGTGAGTACAATTTCATTGTATGCCCTTTTATGTGAAATGTTTTTAATAGTATTCTACAATTTTTGTATTGTAGTGGCATTTCTTGTTGGTAATGCACTGTACGTTTTCGTACATATTGTAACACTGGCTATTGCAACCTTAGTGTTCCTATATGGCTTAGGACAAGTTGAAGATATACCTGATTTCACTACTGGAAATTTTAACACTCCGATTATACGATTTTCAGCTTTAGCTATTATTATTATTTTCCAAACTTATCTTTTTTATATATTTATAATTAGGCAAATTAAGCGTGCTCGTGAAAATATAGTTCCAGTACAAACAACAATAAAATCGAAACAAAAATCAAAAAAAAGAGAAGGTGAGCAGAATTCATAAAATTTTCTTTATTGCTTATATATTTAAGAAACTTAATTCAATGTAAAATGTAAAATGTAAAATTCATCTTTGTTTAGGAAAAAAGTCGGCTACGTCTGAAGACGATGATCTGCCAGAAGTTGATCAGGCGACTAAAAAAAATCTTAGATCTCGTTCGTACGCAAAAGCAAAATGAATATGTATTTACTACAATACAGGAGACTTGTCAAGGCTGATCAAATACCTAATTTCATTTATCTGTGTATTATAAATAGGGTTTTTAATAATAATATTTCTGAGAACCATAATAATGCTTCTTTCATTTAAAAATACGAATTATCATATGATCTTTTTCATGCCCAACTCTAATTATAAACTTCGATATTATTTGTTTAATTCGTTTCAATTCACTTGTAATATATTGTAAAGTAAACAACTATTGTACGAAAATTAAAATTCATTATATATGTAGCGGACAATAAAATAATTTTGAAGTCAGTTTAATGTTTACTGTGCTTTATTGGGTGTATGGCCCCCCTTTGAAGTCAGTGCCATCTATTGTTTGGTGACTGAAAACTGCTGCTCGTTAACAGGAACATAGAATGATCAAAGAGGTCGGCGTATTTGAACGCGTCTGTGATGTCACAGACAAAGACCTCGAAACTGTGTAAAAAGGACAGAGATATTTTTATCGGGAATCAGAGATCATTAGTTAGTTATTCAATGTTTATGTTTAATGTTGCTAACATCCCAAACTATTCGTTTATGTACATTCTAATCCAAATTTCATTCCGGACAATTAATTACTAACAATTATCTGATGCAATCAAAGGCTGCATCTGAATCTCTACCGTCCTAGGGTATCATATTTTTTGTATCCCCCGATGAAGAAAAAAGGTAGAGAGAGGGGGATTATAAGCTTAAAATACTGGATTCGATAGTAATTTTTATCCAAATCTATTAGTTTTTGTAAATATTTTTTAATATTTATTTTAAAACTTTCTCCGCATACACTTCAGTTCTGCAAATTCATTGATTAAATAATCAAAATCAATATAATTTAAAACATTTTTTATATTTAATGCATGCATTTAAGCTTTCTTGATTCATATTTGTATATAATTTTTTATACGACTTAAGATCGAAAGTGTTTGCTTAATTTATAATGATCAATTGTAAAATTATGTAATTAAGATCGCACGATTTCTTTATTGTATACGGAAGGTTTTCATCAAAACCTCCGCCTTCTAAAAGCTGCCGCCCTAGGCTGTACCTTATTTAGCTTATACCTAAGTCCGCCTATGCTGGCGGTCCGAGCCTCGGATTCCGAGCTTCTTGATACATTAAGAGTAGTTGTCTCCTCTTGACAGTGGAGATGGCTGCTTTTCACTTATCCAATGGCTAGCAATTATCTAAGCTGTACTGTACCTCTAAAAAGAGCATTTCTGATTCGATTAGTTTTGATAGGAATCGTAAGTATGTAATCGAAAGGACGAAAAGAATGCTACCTTTCTTAGGCGAATTTTTGATAGATGTTTTCCTATGAGATACCGTTTGTATTACAATTACTTTATGCCGTAAAAAAGAATACAATGCAGTAGGTTCTGATATATTGAGGTGTCAGTAACTTCAATGGGACATCCAAACCTGGGCCTACCTAAAACTCTCTAACTTTTATCGCTGAAGAGAATTTAATATTCCACATAGTATGTACATTGAATCGTTTTGACAAATGATTTCCTTTATCTGTGGATAAAAAAGTTTAAGGTAGAACTGCCATTGGCATTATTTCTGCTTTTCTCCAATTCACATACTAGTTTCCTCCCTATGTATTTGATTAGTATAGAGTATTTCAATGCACTTTACTGTACTTACGTGCGATCAAATGTGTAATATTTTCCGGCACGTGGTCTGCGTGGATTGGCTATCGTTGTTTTACGATTATTCTTCCATGGCATAAGATTCATTGCAAATTTAAAGGTATGTATGTTTCATTGAACCAAAATTGTTTCTATACAATGTGTTATTATGAAACCGCGTATCTATATTATCATCAGTATTTTAATTCACATTTATTGACTGCGTGATCTTTATAGAATTCTACTCGATAAGTAGTTTGATGTTTTCGTGAACAAGGGTTTGTACAATTTTCCATTTGCTCTGCAATAACAATAAAACAAGTGTACTATTGTGACAATAATTCTTTATCCATAACAGATACCTTTAAAACTTCAGCTGTTTCACCTTACAGCAAATCAAAAGTATAATTTCTAATCTTTCAAAGCTTTTAAGTTATCAAAATCCGCTAGTATTGTCGTAAGTCACAGGAATCTCTAATATTTGTACTTTAAACACTATTAATGGTTTACCTGTCATTTACAGATGCAGTTAATTGTATTTGTTTTACTGCTGTGTGCAATATCTATAAAAGCAGACAAGAAGATCAACAAATATGTTACTACTTTAATAGATGCAAAATGGAAAGAAACACCTTTAGTTCTCGAAGCTGCTGAATATTTACATGATGAAAATCCAAGTTATTTCTGGAAATTCATAGATGCTTTCGCTAACTATGGCTTTAAGAATGGTAATTTTCATTTAACTGAACTGTTTTTCATTGAAAATAATATAATTTGTAATAATATAATATGTTTATTGTAAATATAATATGTTTCTCTTTTCTAATAATTACAGAGAAAGACAGCTATGATGCTGTTATTGCATTTGCTGAAAAATATTTATCTCCATCAGAAGTAGCATTAATGAAATTAGGATTATCTTTACGGATTTATTCAGCAAGAGTTGAAATGTTTTCACAAATGGCAGAAAATAAAGATATTTCTACCCTCAATTGCTATAATATAATTGACATTGGTGGAACATTTACTTGTTCTTTAGAAGAATTAGAGAAATTAGTTAATCAAGTATGTAGTAAAATCTTCTAATATATGCATATAAATTATAAATTATGTACATTTGTACAAGTACAAATTATGATAGAAATTATGTTTTATTATTTGTTTCATAGAAAATTTGGTTAAATCCAGATACATATAGTGTAGATCATCATTATCAGGTTTCTCAACAATCAACAAAAATTATTATACTCTATGGTCAAGTTGGAACACCAAAATTTTCAGATTTCCACGATAAGCTAAAAAGTCTTGCTGAAACTAGGGATATTGATTATGTCCTGCGACATTATTTAAAGGTATTATAAGAAGGTATTTGATATAACAATAGCAACAATTTTATGACACTTTTCTTTATAATGTACATAGGATAGAGCAGATGGAAATGTACGTCTGTCAGGATATGGTGTAGAATTGCAAATGAAGTCTACCGAATATAAGGCAACAGATGATTCAGATATCAAAGATAATACAGGCAAGCGCTCAGAGACGGCGAATGATGGCATGGAAGAAATAGATGGAATTAATTTTATAACTTTAAAGTAAAGTGGTTATATTCCTATTATATTTTTAATTTTCATGCCTGTATTAATGTTCATCTTAAAGTATATGTATGTTTAATTTTACACAGCATTTATTTTCTGTATTATCATAATGTAATTTAATTACTTTAGGAATTTATATCCTGACAAACAATCGGAGTTGGATAAATTACAAACTCACTTGCTTGAAACTAGTCATGAAATTGGTGCTTTAAAAGTATGGCAATTTCAAGAATTGAGTCATCAAGCAGCTGAAAGAATAATGAATTCTCCCACAAACGAGGCTGTTAATGTTTTAACAGATATTTCGCAAAATTTTCCAATGCAAGTAAATATTTTTTTATAATAATGAATAAGTTCATCGCTGTCGTTTCACATTTTTACCTTATTTGTTTTAATTGGTTTCAAGGCGAAATCCCTAATTAGAACGAAAGTTAATAGTGAAATGAAGAAAGAAATGAAACTCAATCAAGCAATGTTTTCTACAAGCTTAAATATACAACCTACGGATACCGCATTATTCATCAATGGGTTGTTTTTCGATTTGGAAACAGTAGATGTGCTTAGTCTTTTGGAATCATTAAGGAGTGAATTAAGGGTGATGGAATCTCTTCATAAGATAGGTACGACAAATTTTGTATATTGAGAATAACTCATTAAAGACAGAACAAAGAATGATATAATGTTACTGGATATTCCATTTAAAGGATTTAGTAATAAAGAAGTGAGCACCTTATTGACTTTGGATTTATCTAGTAATACGGATAAGCAAGAATTCGCAATAGACATAAGAGATTCAGCTATAATTTGGGTAAATGATATTGAACAAGATTCACCATACGCGAGGTGGTCCTCATCCTTAACGGAATTATTAAGGCCAACTTTTCCTGGAATGCTCCGAAACATCAGAAGGAATTTGTATAATTTGGTTTGTAAACGTCTATTAATAATAATAATAATTTTAATTAATTGTTATGTAACAATTTAAGATAATCATAACGGAACTAATCTGTGTAAAAATTACACATTTCAACAGGTATTGTTTATCGACCCCTTAAGTAACGAATCTATTCCTCTGATAACTTTAGCACAGTCTTTATATTTACATTCTGCTCCGTTAAGAGTAGGTTTTATTTTCGTAACGAATTACGATAGTTCTGCAACTGGATTAATGGATGCCAGTATCGCAATAAATAGTGCATATCATTATTTCATGGAAACTAAAGGATCGGATCATGCTTTACAGTTTCTGATAGATGTAAGACATTATAATCGACCATTTCGCTGCGTGATCCCATTGACTATATATGTTACATTATTATGGGTTGCTAAAACTTGGGAATACATGGTATTATGTTTTAGCTGGGAAATTACATCGGATCAGAAGGAATAGATGTGGGGGATGTAAAAAAGGCTATAAGAGCACAAGACTCGTCCGCTAATATAAACTATATTCTCGGCGAGGAGTCTGAGTATGATGTAGGACGACATTTAGCTAGCGACTTCGTGAAGCGTTCTGGTTTTAAGAAATTTCCCCAGGCCTTATTAAATGGGGTACCTTTGTCATCCGATCAGTTGAATGCAAATTCGTTTGAAGAAGCTGTTCTATCTACCATTATGTCGCAAACACCTGCACTGCAGAAAGCGGTGTATCGAGGTGAAATAACTGAAAGAGACAATGTAGTTGATTATATTATGAATCAGCCGAACGTTATGCCACGGTACGAGAGTTTACTTTAGAATCTGCGTGCAAGATGTTTGTAACTTTGATTATAATAATTTGTACATTTTTCTTCTTCTTTTTTTTCATATATCATAGTTTAAACGAACGAATATTAAAACCAGAGAAACACACATGGTTAAACTTAATTGGTTCTATACCCAAAGATGAAGATTATTACAAATGGAGTCCTCAAGACTTATCAACCTGGTTGATGAGCAAATTACGTTATATATATATACCACGTCGTACAAGTGCACATCATTTATATACATTTTGGGTTGTAACAAATTTAAATGATTCAAAAGGGAGACAGTTATTACGCGAAGCACTCGATTACATAGTAAGTGAACTATCTTACCTAATTATGCAATGTAGAAGCAAATTTTTTTATATTAACATAAAATCAACATAAAAGAAAAATTATCACGATTATGATTTAGCAATCAAATACAGATGTCAGACTCACTGTAATTGTTAATCCGCTTGCTGATACGAATTATGATAATATGGTCGACATTAATCAAATAGTACTGGCTGCATTAAATAGCCTTTCAGCAGAAAAGGCTTTTCGTTTTATTTATAATATGATTAAAGAAGATGTTGCGAACGTTAATATTAGCGATATAGAGGTGACTATTTCCTTTCATAGCTATCAACAGTTTAATTTGTAAAAAAAATAGTACACGTTTCGATTAAGTAACAATTACAAAATTAGGAAGAGGCTGTAAAAGAGCAGTTAAACAAGCAAGTCAACGAATTGTCTGTGCATCGTCAATATGTAAAAGCAGTACTAAAACTGGAAAAAGGAGCTAGAGCGATCGTGTGTAACGGACGATTAATTGGTCCTTTAGATGACGATGAAGAATTTACAAGCGAAGATTTTTCATTATTGGAAAGGTTCAGCCAAAGCATTTACGACGATAAATTATTTAAAAAATTAATAAAAGGACAATTATTAGAGGATGATGATGAATATGGTACGGAAGCTGATTTATAAAAACATATACAACTTAAAGCGGGGGCAATTATATTACAGGTATTGACGTTGTAATGATCTTTTGTGCAGAAAAGAATGAAATCACGGATGACATGATAATGAAAATTACATCTTTATTAGCGTCACATCCTCAAACACGAAGCCGATTTCAAGTTCCTTTCCACGGCGACGATTACAGGTGAGTGTGCAAACGAAACAAAGCTTTGAGGATGATTTTCACTCGCAGACGTGTACGAATACGTTGATAATTTATAATAAAAATTTGATCTTATGCATAGTGCCATAAAGATTCGAGCAACGAATCCTAACGAAGTGACATTCGCTTTAATTGCTATCGTCGACCCAGTATCTCGTGGTGCTCAAAAATTGGGCCCAATTTTAAAAACGCTTCAGCAATCTTTAAACTGCAATGTTAAAGTGTTCCTGAATTGTGTGGACAAAAACAGCGATATGCCATTGAAAAGGTATACTGCTAGTGTTTTATTTTTCATACGAAAGAAGAATAGGACAACGTTTGGCTGTTTATCTTGTTGAATGATTTTGCTTGCGTTGTTTCAGTTTTTATCGTTTCGTATTTGAACCTGAATTACAATTTTCCTCCGATGGACAGATTAACGGAGCTATGGCAAGATTTACCAAATTACCGAGTTCATCTCTTTTGACACAGTACATTCACGCACCAGAAAATTGGTTGGTCGAAGTAGTTCGAAGTGTTTATGATTTAGACAACATAAAATTAGATAATGTAGCGATTGGGGTGCATAGGTAAGTACAATGATGGTCAAAGAGAATGGCGGTAAATTATATTTCCCTGTATATTTACTATTTGCCGTTACAGCGAATTCGAATTAGAACATTTACTTCTCGAAGGTCATTGTTTCGAGGCTGTGATGGGAAATCCGCCACGCGGGTTACAAATCACATTGGGGACGGAGAAACAACCGTTAATGGTGGACACTATAGTAATGGCAAATTTAGGATACTTCCAGTTGAAAGCAAACCCGGGCGAGTGGGTATTGCGTCTTCGGCAGGGACGATCAGCAGAAATTTATGATTTCACTACTGTTGGTGGTCAAGACGTTTTACAAAAGGACAACGATGTAAAAATTGTTGTAAGTTCATTGAGAAGCCATGTGTTAAAAGTAAAAGTGTCTAAGAAACCAGATAAGGTCGGAATGGATCTTTTATCGGAAGACGATAAAAGTTCTGGCCTATGGAACTCTATTTCTAGGTAAGTAAAATCTCTGCCTATTTCTCTCCGCTTAGTCACGCGTCGACCAGGTCGACTTTAAAGTAGCTTCAAAATCGTTGTCATTAAGCAACAATATATATACAGTACTTTTAACGTCCGTTCGATGATCCTCTAACTTTAATTTCTATTTATTCTCTCTTTTTTTTAGCTTTTCCAAATTTTGGTAAGCTTTCAACAACTATCAATTATCATTGCGAATAACGCGTATTCTTCGTAATATAGAGACAGATACGACTAGATCTTATCGACTAATTCTACATCAGAATCGAATGTTGTTCGTTGTAGTACAGCAACAGCTGCATTGTCATTTATTCGCGTTACATTCGCGAAAAAGTTAACAGCACAACATCTTACTTCTTACTTTCAGTTATTAATTGTATTATTATTATTATTTTTTTTTTTTTGAAATTAGGACATTTACGACAGCGGATGATAGCGATGACCAGGATGAAAAGTTAAATATTTTCTCTTTGGCCTCTGGTCACTTATACGAAAGATTCCTTAAAATTATGATGTTAAGCGTTATAAAGCATACGAAAAGTGCTGTGAAATTTTGGTTCCTAAAAAATTATCTTTCACCAACGTTAAAGGTAAACGATTACTTAAACTGAATGACACAGTGGATTAGCGAGATGATTAACGAGTAAAGCGAATTTTTCGTTAGGATTTTTTGCCACACATGGCAAAGGAGTATGGGTTTGAATACGAGCTTGTACAATATAAATGGCCCCGTTGGCTTCACCAACAAACTGAAAAGCAGAGAACCATATGGGGTTACAAAATACTGTTTCTTGATGTGTTGTTCCCGTTAAACGTTAAGAAGATAATATTTGTTGACGCCGATCAGGTACAATAATCTGGAACGAGTAATTGATACAGTTTCTAATAATCGTTGTTATCGTAATTATTTTCATTGTCAATATTACTGTTGCTGACAATGTTGTTAGGTTGTGAGAGCAGATTTAAAAGAATTAGCAACCATGGATCTTGATGGAGCCCCATACGCGTATACTCCGTTCTGCGACAGCAGAAAAGAAATGGACGGATTCAGATTTTGGAAACAAGGTTACTGGCGAAATCATTTACAGGGGCGTGCATATCATATCAGTGCACTATACGTGGTAGATCTAAAGCGATTCCGGCGAATCGCAGCTGGAGACAGACTGAGGGGACAGTATCAAGCACTGAGTCAAGATCCTAATAGTTTGGCCAATCTTGACCAAGTTCGTAAGATAACGATAGAAAAACATCGATCCAGAATAATACATGACAGTTAAAATTAACTCGTTTCAGGATTTACCTAATAATATGATTCATCAAGTGGCTATTAAAACATTGCCACAGGAGTGGTTATGGTGCGAAACTTGGTGCGATAATGCGTCGAAAAAATATGCTAAAACTATAGATTTGGTAAATACAGTTTACTGATTACCAACGGATTTGTAATGTAATCAATTGAAATGTAAAATATTCAATTATTGTATTCCAGTGTAATAATCCGATGACTAAGGAAGCTAAGCTACAAGCTGCCGTACGCATTCTACCAGAATGGGTGGGATACGACGAGGAGATAAAAGGTTTACAGCTAAAGATAGAGAACGAGAATAGGCAAACGGAAAAGGAATCGAATGGTATGTCGATCGACGGCAAACAAATTATTAAACGAGTACTTTTCGTAACGTATACGTGTAATTTTTGCTTACCTTCTTCTCCTGTTTACGTTTGTATCAGATACATTCACAGTTACAGAAGATATCGTGAAGCACGAAGAATTATGAATAAAAATGGCACAAAGCAGGAAAAATACGCTGTGCTTTTTGAATGGTAAGCAGCGAAGGGAAGGCAACAAGTCGGACAGTGTGCGAGACAAAGTACGAATTATTATATATGCTTAATTTTGCAACACAGATTGGGTTGTGATCGTTTCTTAAGAGCTCGCTACAAGTGGAAATCGATAGTCGAATATGTGGTTACCGCGACAAAACCTGGTAGCGTGCATTGGGCCTTAACCTTTAATCGGTGAGGTGGAACTCTCTAATCATTTAATGTATTCAAATTTGTTTTCTATTCGTGTATTAAATTTATCATAATTTTGGAAAGAAAAGACATTTATTTAATTAGGCATATAACAGGCATATTGTTAATGTAAACACTTTATTTCTATGATCAATTATAACATATATGTATGTAACTAGCGTAAAAATTGTGCGGGGTTTTTCAGACTCTCACCATTTCAGAGTTCAAATATACGGCGATACATTCGGTGATTTGGAAATGAATCTGTTGTTGTCACAGTATTTAAAGTAATAGGTAATCGTAGATGGAGAAGTATGTTTATGCTGTTCACACGATTGTGATTTTATATTGTCTACTTTATAGTTGTAAGAAATAAACTTGTAACGTTTGTAAGCCACCTTTCATGAATACACATTCCTTAAATCAATTGTTATCGATGTCTCTGTGTAGAAAAGCAGAAAGGAACGTTTACTTCGGTTGTTTTTCTAGTGTACATACAATGTCAGTCGGCACATTAATGTAGAACACAGATCTAGATGAGAGACTAATTAGAAATTCATAAAGGTAATATGGAACGAACAGATTTTTACTTTGTTATTAATGACGGTTTCAATCGGTGGAAGAATAAAAGCACTTATTTATTAAAAAATGATTATTAACCCTCGGATCGTTAGAAAAGTATTATTATAATTAATAGTAGTAGTAGTAGTAGTAGTAGTAGTAGTAGTAATAGTAGTAGTAGTAGTAATAGTAGTAGTAGTAGTAGTAGTAGTAGTAGTAGTAGTAGTAGTAGTAGTAGTAGTAGTAGCAGTAGTAATAATAGTAATTAAATGAATTGTAAATAAACTGTACCGATTCAGGTGGAAAGCGTTATCAATGTTTTTCAATCGATTGAAATTGTTTTGATTCATCGGATAACGAAGGAATCGAGAAGGAGAAAATGTCGATGGAAGGAAAGCAACAAGGGGAGAATACAGGAATAAAAACACGATTGATCGAATCGAGTATCGATTGCAATTGCTTCCGATCAGATGGTAGCGATCGATCGATAATTGAAGTGAGGAAAATCGGTTCGCTCGAGATCGAGATAGAGAAAACGTGTACAGTGCAGCGGTCAGGAGTTGGCCCGTTAGCTGTCTAGACCCTCGCTTCGAGCAGGGACCAAATACTGAGCGTCGCACAGTAGGTAACGGGAGAAACTGGGAGCGACCGTTATCGTTTTGCTGGAATGATCAACGTTGCGAGCGGCAGAAAATAACGGAAACATAAGAACGCGATACATCGAAAATCGAAGCTATCTTGTAGAAAGTGCGACAAAGACGAAGCGAAGACCGAAGAGATAGGAAGTTTGAAAAGCAGAAACAGATAGTGGAAGTGAAAAGTGGGAGAATGAACGGCGTCAGGAGGAGCGGTGAAGCAGGAGGGAAGTAATTAGTAGAGAACGATCTTCGAACATGGGCAGAAAGTGGGGTAGAACGGAAAGAGAGGGACAGCGAGGAAGCGAGAGAAAATGAAAGGAGGAGAAACGCATCGAGAGTTATCTGGTAAAACAAATGGACTAGACCGGACAGAGTGGCTTGTATTAAAAGACGGAATGAAGTGGCAAGCGGCTTTCGTTGTTTCCGTAACTAGTGACGCGTACACAGTCCATCCACGTATTTGCGATCAGTCGAGGACTTAGTACGCAACGAAACTGGTTGATTTATCGTATTGCCCTCGCATCGCACCTCCTTCTTTTCGCCTCGATTTTCCCTTTGTTGCCTTGCAACACGTCGCATCGCGTTGTCTCATCGCGCCGCGACCTCCCGTTTCCGTTTTCTTCCCTTTCGCTTTTATTGTCCATACTTTGAATCAATCTAACGAGCGGTGAATCGACTCGGTTTGCTCGTTGCTTATCACGATCAACGCCGGTGTCCATCGCACGGCACACATACACGTACATATATTCAACTGTTCCGCAGACGGATTATGGACGACGAAAGGATCAAGCTGTGAGTTCAAATATCCTTCCGGATTCGATTGGATCGGATCAGATCGCCTCTTTCTAACTCACCTTCTTTCTAACTATGTGCTTGCTTACTTTATCGTTAGTAAATCGTAACGTGTTACACGTTACCTACCTGTGTCCGAGCGTTTTCTCGAAGATCGTCATGCTTTCTCGATCTACGGTTTTCACCCGAGAAACGCTTTTCATATAAAAAGGATAAAGAAACGATTGCTGCGACATAGGTAGTACTACTTCCGAGTACCAGACATTTGTTTGTTTCTATTCGATCCGTATCGACCCGGTGTAAGAAAACGTCGTTGGACTTTTGTTACTTATAAAACTGTATGCTATACCGTCCGTCGAAATTGTACGGATCCATACATGACACAATTGTTTCCTCTTTTCGAACGACTTTCGCTCTTTCTCTTTCTCTTTCATTTTTCGTCCAACGGGTTGTATTCGAATGCTCGGTTCAATATTTACCGGTATTTCGATAATACAAGAGTGAAATCGATACGTGTATCTGGTATTCGGACGACGGTCATGCTCTATGCAGAGCAGGAAATGCATCAGGTCCCGTTCGAGGTCGATCGTAAAACGGAGATGATAAATGCCGGACGTTTAATGGAAAAAATATCGTTGAAATCCATGGTGAAACTGAAATCGAGAATCATGCGTTAGCGCATCCCTTGCAGCGTTACCTCGCGGTTATTTCTATCCAGGGTGTCTGCTTTTCAAACGCGGTCTCACGTTCCCTACCGGCAAACAATTGCATAAACAACGACCTAATTGGGTACTATGTGAATGAACAGGAAAAAAGAGAAAAAGTAGAAAAATGCACACCGTCCAAGAAAGATACAAGTTCACGGAACGGAGAGCGACGAAACACAACGAGCCACGCGTATCGTGGTGGAACAAAAGGACGATTCTAAATACCGGATACGATTCGCGTCCGGTTCGGACAGTTTTGTGCACGACATTATCGTTGCGAGAGCTATAGTCATTTCCCTAACGATCGTTTCCACGGATAGCGATCTAACGAACGAGTATTTGCACACGGCATTCACAACGGTATCTTACACGGTGAGATAACAGGCTCGAAAAATAATAATCGCTAAGAGGATCACGCGTGATCTTTCGTGGGAGCACGTCGTCGTACCGTTCGATCCGTTTTCGATCTTACATCGAACAATCCGTTCTAATTCTCTCCGATCTTCTCCGCGTATCCTAGGAACATCGGGGAACCGCAACACACGCATTGCGATTCCCTAACATTCTCTTCGCCTCGAGATACCGCGATCACGACCATGACGAATACCGGCAATGGTTAACGATCGTAAACAACGGTATTCCCGATATCTAACACGGATGTAAAATCAGTTGGACCGTTCATTCTTTTTTCTTGCCGTTTAGGTAACGAGATACGCGGCATCGAAGATGAAACACGTGAAAAATTGTATTAAAGCGGGATTAAGCTACCCAGCTGTCCGGGGCATCTTATAAGCCTCTTCGCAGCGCGTCGAATGATGAGACACACACACACACACACACACACACACACACACACACACCCCGACCCGTCTCCGTTTTCTTGTACTCTGCCGAAAACGGACAAAAATGAAGAAAGATAACAAAACTTATCCCTTCTTTTTCTCTGTTTTCCATGTTTTTCAGGTACAATTTGTTTCAGGTACAGGAAACGCCGAGTATCGATCGCGCGTACTAGAAATCGAACGATAATAAATTCGGCTATAATCGTTAACGTTCGTTTGTAGTTATCTTTCACGTGAACGAAAACAAAGAGAGAGAGAATTATTACCGATACAGAATCGTAAGAAGGGTTTAGTTTCGACTATCCAATAATTGTTGGTACCGCGTGCAAATAGTAACTGGCGACGGTGACGGAATGGAGTATCGTAAAATCGAGGAAAAACCGCATTGTGCGACGAATCTCGCGTTTCACGACTTTACGGAAACGATCGCGTATGTCGTTGACACGTTTATCGATGTTTTGTTGAATCCGTGTATCCGGATGGTAAATACGACACAGTTGAAAACAATGGATTGTTTTGTTTGCCGGTTAGATTCAAAGAGAAGGCTGTGTACGGATATGGGACGAGTATTCCGCCGAATAACAACGAAGTCGAAGAAACAGAGGCATCGCCGAGAAAAGTGATTTTCTGTGTGCATGGAAAACTTTCAGGCTGCTGCACGGTAGCAAAGGGTACCACATCGATCGAAGAGAACGCTACATCCGCCAACACCGGCGCCGATTTTCAACAAACGTCTACTAGTAAGAACTTCTTCTGATCAAACCGTCGAACGTCTCGCCTACCCAAAACCTATCCTGATCTTGTTTCTTCTCATCATTTTCTTAGCCGTGCCAGAAGACCACTGTCATAGAGAAAGAAACGAGGAGATCGATAAAAAGGCAAGAAAGAAATTACTGCTTGCTAGTACGCTATGCGTAATTTTTATGATAGCAGAAATCGTAGGTAATACACCATGTATAGACATACAAGAAACACATGCGTGCAACACGTATCCAGAAAGATTATCTGGAAATTCAGACGAACAATTATTTCTCGACGATACGTTTGCTTCGCTTTTCATTTCAGGTGGAATACTGTCGAATAGTTTGGCGGTCGCGACGGATGCCGCGCATTTACTGACCGACTTCGCCTCGTTCATGATTTCCCTGTTCTCGTTATGGGTCGCGAGCAGGCCAGCGACAAGAAAAATGCCTTTTGGCTGGTATCGAGCAGAAGTAGGTGGTGGTTTCTCAAAAGCTAACCATCCTGCTTTCTCACCATTTCTCCCCACTCTTTCGTTTCCCAATAACCTGCACGTTTTATACATACCATTAACACAAGATATTCCTCGTTGTTCGTAGGTAATTGGAGCTTTGACGTCGGTTCTACTGATATGGATAGTCACTGGAATCCTTTTTTATCTGGCGATCGAAAGAGTAATTCATAAAAATTTCCAACTAGATGCGACAGTCATGTTGATCACATCCGCGGTGGGCGTTGTGGTAAATCTAGTGTTAGTGATCTATTATATTCAATCGAAATTATTAATCGGCCCTAACCGATCGATCGCGTTAGATATCTCTGTAACTTGTTTTAAGCAGCTTTAATCTTTCAGAATGGGTTTATCGTTGCATCAACACGGTCACGCTCATGGACACGATTCGGGTAAGGTGAATCGAAGTATAGGGGACAACAGAATTGACGAAGAAAATATTTCCCACGATAGAAAAAATATTAACGTACGCGCTGCTTTCATCCACGTCTTAGGAGACTTCATACAAAGTGTAGGAGTCTTCGTTGCAGCGTTGGTCATTTACTTTAAGGCATGTATACCACCCACCCGATATTTGTTGTGCACTTCAAGCATTTGTTAACAAAACAACAAAATATACATACTTTCTAGCTAATATCGATGATGATGATAATGATAATAATAATAATAATAATAATAATAATAATAATAATAATAATAATAATAATAATAATAATAAATAATTACAGCCAAGTTGGAATATAGTCGATCCAATTTGTACCTTTCTCTTTTCACTGTTAGTTATATTAACCACGGTTGCGATAATCAAAGATGTGATGAACGTCTTAATGGAAGGAATTCCGAAAGGTTTTGAATATTCACAAGTGGAGAGTACGTTTATGCAAATTGAAGGTGTGGTTAAAGTGCACAATCTTCGTATTTGGGCGCTTTCGTTGGATAAAACAGCATTATCCGCGCACCTTGCGATAGGTAAGTAAATTCAAATATTTTTCGATCACTTTTTAACACAACACTTTCAATACAACTAAAAACAAACAAATATGTATGTCATACCAAACCATCTGTAAACACGATCAAACAACAATTAATTCGTTTTCCTGTTTCTTTTTCTTGTAACAAAGAGCCAGGCACGAGCCCCCATGATATACTACGCACCGCTACTAGAAACATTCACGACAAGTATAAGTTTTTTGAAATGACGCTCCAAATAGAGGAGTTCGACGAGCGAATGGAGAACTGCAAACAATGTAAAGCGTTGTCGCAATAATTGCAAATCTTCGCTGTATCAATCATACGTTTCCCGCTCTTTCTTTCCACCCTTTTTCAACATGTAATACTAATACACGATCAAAACGAGAATCCATCGACACTATGATATTCAAAATGTTTGCGAACTCCTGCAAAAAGTCGTACAAAATTCAACTGTTCAACTTTCCATGAATATACGATTCATTCTCTTGGAATAGAAGCAATATGTCGATAGCTTCGCTTTTCCTATTCGCATCTTCAATTATAAGCCGATGCAACGATTTGTGTATCTGTTATCCGATCAGATATTCGGTAATGTTCAACTGTAATTCAGCAATTCGGTAAACGCTTGCCAATATCAACAAGCACTTTTATTTTTATCGTTTATTTTAAACTAACCCTTTCTTTCTCCTCAAACAATTGTATATAAAGTCACATAATCGTGAAACGATTTATTCTGTATCCACGTTTTCTGACAGCATCGTCAGACAAAGTACAATTTTCATAAGTGTGTAAAATAGAATAAAGCTAAGATTGAGAAAAGGAAAAAGGAACCGACCGAAACGATTTGTTTTTATTTATTTATAACATATATGTAATATCCTATTGACCGGTGCTTTTAAATCGAAGAAACGTTTCGAGTTGAACCGCCAAATATATCGATATCTGATATTTTTATCATCGAGTCTCGTCACGCTATACTCATCGCCAACTTCAATCGAAACACTTTCAAACGTACATAACCCCTACTCAGTATTGTTCGCGAGAACGTAAGTATTGTTTACGCGTAACCATCGAGCACAACTGTCGAAACGATAACCATGTCGGAAGAAAATCAATTAAGTTTAAATAACGACACGAAAGATGCTGCGACGCTATCGGAATTATTCGACAAAGCATTCGAGCTATTTAACGACATTAACAAGACGAACGAACCTACGAATAGCCCAAAAGTTCAGGTATTGTATACCAGTAATTGTATATAACTTGTATTTTTATGAAAACAATTACCGTTTCATCAACGTTTCACGTTTATTACTTCATTTCATAACTACCAAGGTATACTCAAATACTGTTTTATCCCATTGGTATATATTAATACTGTCTTTCTGTTTCTATTATCGCATCTCAGTCTGATATCAGACAAACTATGAATATGTTTGAGGAAGCAACAAGACTAGTCTCCATAGTTGATATGTTTAGCGAAAATGAAAGTTTCGATGAAGTGGCTACAGAAAACATCAAGTATTTTTTATTGCCAGCTTTCCTTGGTACACTTACTACCAAAATTTGTAACGTGGAGGACCGAATGCACATCGTTAATGTTGCTGAAATTTATTTCGTCGACTTTTTAAAGCGCGTTAAAGCTTATGGTTTAACCGATATCGAAATACCTGAAATAAAGACGGAATGCGAGAGAGAAGCCGCATCCGGAAAGATTCGAACGAATGCCGAATTAATTACCGAAATGGTAAGTATTGTCTGTGGATCATCGCGTGTACAAACGTTAATAACACTTCTTATTACTGTCGCTGTATTCGTGTGTTACAGGTAAATCGAAGAAACACGAAATTACAGAGGTACAAAGAGCAAAAAGAGTTGGAATCACGTTTGGAAGTATTAAAGAAAAATCTGTCCAATCCAAACATAGATGATGAAGTCAAGCGAGAATATATTGTAACGCTTATCAAATTATATGTCAATTTAACGATAGAAGAATTAAGTTCGTTAGCAGCTGAGAAACCGATTTTGGAACACATGAAAAATATGGGGAAGAGCGAAACTACCATGTCTGTACAGCTTTCGCATAAACGTAAACCATCCCCTACGAAATTGCAACCGATTATTATCACTCGAGATGAGGTGCAAAAAAAAGTATTCGGAGTTGGTTATCCCAGCTTACCTGTCCTCACTGTACAAGAATTTTACGATCAGCGAGTGAAAGAAGGAGAGTAAGTAAAAGAACTTGATAGATACGATGCTAGTCATAATTAAATGATAAATTTGAACTATTTTTTTAATGAATTTTCATTTTAGGTGGCCCGGCGGTGTGCAAGAGCATCAAACAGATTCTAAGTGTTTGCAAAATTTGGCAAACAACCAAGGAAAGGATAACGAAGAAGAAGATGTTAAGAAAGAAGAAATGATTCAAGAGGATGATCCAGAAACCTTAACACGTTTACGTGCCATGGATGAGTATAAAGATACGCATAGAAGAGGATGGGGGAATCGTGCTAATAGAAGTTGAACAGTTAATTCGTTTTACAAGCATCCAGAATATACTGGTTAACCAATTTTATATGTATCCTATGAATATTTCAACCCCGATTGTAACTATACTTCTCTTATCGTATTTTCCTCAACTTAAAACGATATATCGTTAAAAATAGTATTGCAGATATTTACAGAATTATATTTAAATAAATTGACAAGGAGATAGTTGATTTGTTCATTATTTAATGTATCCTTTCTATAAATCTCGATACATAATTTTCAATAAGAAGAGCGTTAATGCGTACGTTGTAAAAGAAAGTTGTAAACAATACTGAAAGGCGTTTATTACTTGAAGCGTATGAATAGTAGATGGCGCGCCACCGGCTAAATACATCACAGGCGCAGGTGTTAATTCGAAAACGGAAATACCGTGAAACAGTGCGCAGGTATACAGGTGGGAGTTATATGCGTCAGCAACAGGTTGTCAAGTTACGGGAACAGGTTTTTGCCTTTCCTAATTTTCGATGTAAGTTGAATTTGAAAAAGTAAAAGTTATACACAGACGCGTAAAATTGTTTGGTCATGTTTCAAGATAGGCTTTTGTACAAGGCGATGTGTTGATGATAACGATGATGATGATGATTATGATGATGATGATGATGATGATGATGATGATGATGATGACGATGACGATGACGATGACGATGACGATGACGATGACGACGATGATGATGATGATGGTAATCCCTGTTGACAATGGGTGCGACCGAAAGCATATATTATACATATTAAAATCGTGAGAATAATAGATAATTTTTAAATACTATTCACGCATGAACTATACATTTACTCCTGGGAAAAGATCGTATCACACATTGGACACTGAAAAACTGTCCCTTCCTTTGTTTGTGCGTACTTTCGAATATATTTGTGTAACGTCGAACATCATCGATTTAGAATTTATTTTGAGAATAAGATGATGATGGAAGCAATGGTGCAACAGTCAAGGATCAAGTTTACTGACAAATGTGCGTAATTTCATTCATGATTTTCTTACTGTATCTGCTTTATTACAAAATTGTATACCATAAAAAGGTTAGACGCGTTTACGTTTATTTCAATGTTTAAAGTCTTTGCCTACAGATTCGTTATACGCATTTGTGTTTCCATTATCGGAAATTTTTTAGTTAAATATATTTTGTACAACAATTTTGTACAGTAATTTACTGAAATTTTTATTCATTTCTGTCATTTTTTTGTATTAACGCCGATCGTTTGAACGTGCCAGTCTTATTTCCTCGAGGCAGTGCCTGTATGGTAATTTGATTTGTGTCCTACTTTGAAAAACAGATTATAAATTTGTCGGAATGATCGATTTCATTTCGCTATCAAACTTATATAAGTAAACGAACTCACAATTTGTTTTTATTGATCAACGTGAGTCTTATTCTTGCATAATAGTATTTAGTGTTTATGCGTAATTGTTGTAGGCATGTTGAAGTTTATTTACATATATGTTTTTGATTCTCTTGTAGACAGTGAAAAGAACCTGTTTTAATGATAGACCAATAAAAATTAATACCACTAAAGCGTATGCAACCAGTTTAAGAACAATGGAGAGGACACAAACAGTTATGTACGTAGAAGGTGACAATCACCTTCTAGACTATTGGGAAGAATATCAAAAAATGATGGAAGAAACTAAACTATTGGATGATTATCTCGAAGAGGAATGTCCACGTAACTATGATGGTAAATAGTTTCTAATTCTTTACTTACCGCAAATCTGTAACTAGTAACCTGTAAAGACTGTAAGTAACATTGAGACCGATTTGCAAAGATGGTGAAGAGGAAGCTGAATGGTTACGTACAGCTGGTTTAGAACAATTGACGGAAGCATGGAAGGCTGGTAGAGAAATACAAGCAGATGAATTGGGTGCAGCGTTACGTCCATTGTCGCGAGCACAAGCAGAGGCGGTGAAACGTCGCGTGAAATCGTTGAATCATACGGTGAAACAGCGTTTTAATCAACGTCAACGTATTCGTAAACCAGACATTAGAGACGTTTTTAAGGATGTAGAGGTATGAATCGCAAGCGAGGTAATAATTGTAAGCACAAATGATGTGTAATAAACTGTTTGTTATACATAATGTCATAATCAGGCATCCAGTACCGGGACGAGATCACGTAGTGCTACACCCGACTCGTTGGATTCCGTAGCAGGTGCGAGCACAGAGAATGCTTCACCTCCGTCACCAACAACGGTTGCTGTGATAGACGCGGATCATACAAAGTAAGGGTGTATTATCGTTTTCCGATAACTACTCATAAATACAATCGCTTGTTTTATTTTCTAAAGTGTCACTGTTCCAAAGTTTGTATCGGTGTTTCAACAACTGCCAACCGAATGCAAAAAAACAGTATGTAGAACTCCGAGTGCGCCATCGACAACGGTAGATACAGCGGTGGCAGGATTACCGGCAACCCCGTTGCACGTGCAAGAAATTTTTAGACGAGCGGGAAATTGGTTAAGAGGGGACGTTGCTAATGATTCAGGTATCGGCTAGTCACGGTATACTTGGTAATCTATAATCTTAAGGTAATTATAGTTGTAAGCCCGCGAAAACATTTTGTTGAATTGCAGAGGGGATTCAGCTAACAGGATATCATAGGTTAGGAACGATACACGTTGCAAAATCTACCATACAAAGACGTAGCGGGAGCGATCTTAGCGAGGTAGCGAATTCATCGAGTATAGGAGGGGGGCCAATTGAAACGTTGAATTCGTCGAAGGATTCGACATTGAGGTTTGCTTAAAAATTTGTAGTTGTTCTGTTTAACCTTACGTTCCGGCGAGTTCGTGATGTTTGATTAACAACAATACGGCTTCTATCGCGCATGATCACAATTATAGAAGGAACTCCGGTAGTCATGCAACTGTAACTCGAAGTCATAGTAGCCTGTATGGATTGACGAGGACAACGGAGGAAGGGTTGATAACGCATCATCCACTGAATCGAACGTCCTCTCACGGTCATTTAAGTTTCGAGGAAATGTGTAGAGCGAATACAGTGAAGAGCCAAAAATGGAAATCGGAAGCCCTTGCCTCGTCCAACGATGCGCAAAGTCAATTGAGAATAGAAATGTTGACCCAGCGAGATTTGATCAGGTTGCAGCCATTGTTATGGCTGGAAGTAACCGCGGTGTTCGACAAATATAACGTACCGTTGAAAAAACGTAAACCGAATAAACGTCGGACAAAAGGTTAGTCACATAAGAAAAAACTGATACTACGAGCAATCATCGAACATTGGTATTTTTGTAGCTGGGAACCTGTTTGGCGTCTCGTTATCGACTCTTCTACTACGAGATAGTCAATTAACATCAGAAGAGAGTAATATTCCGCTGGTGTTTCAAAAGCTTCTTAACGAATTAACGAGACGCGGCGTAAAAGAAGAAGGTATTCTTCGGGTTGGAGGACATAAGCAAAAAGTATATTAATATTTACGGTCTAACCGACTACTGTACTCATTTTTTATAACTTTTTATCAGTTTTTATCAGTAAAATTTGTGATGTATACGTGTAACTGTCAAAGCGGGGGTCATTCATTACTGTTTGTATTTAGGTGGAATCGATGTGCATGCAGTTGGAAATGGATTTTTATTGCAAGCCGAAAGAGATGGACAAGTTGTTTAAACGAATGTCGTGTCACGACTTGTCGGCAGTTTTAAAAAAGTTACTACGCGATCTACCGCAACCATTGCTTACCGTAGAACTTATTGATGCTTTCTACCAGAGTCACGGTGAGTAAACGAGCCTGGGTGTTAAAAGAAGTGGGTTGGTTTGATTTGGTGTGTGAACGCTGTGATGGAAGTGCGTGAATAGTATGTATACTTCCGTCGGGGTTGTTCTTTTTCTTTTCTTTTCTTTTCTTTTCTTTTGTTTCTTTTTGGACACGTTTCATTAAATACAAATTTATTTTTCTTGCTATTCTTGCACGTTCAGGCGTGAAGAACCGTCAAGAGTTGTCGAACGCTTTGAATTTGCTGGTGCTATTGCTGCCCATAGAACATCGTTGTACTTTGAAAGCGTTGATTAATTTTTTGAGCTCGGTGGTGGAAAATGAAGCATTTAATAAAATGTCGATCCATAACGTAGCGACGATAGTTGCGCCATCTCTGTTTCCACCGCGTTACGTTCATCCTTGCGATCGTACCGATTTGAACGCTCAAGTTAACATGGCTGCCATATGCTGTCAAGTGACAGAAGCTCTCCTCGTTAACGCGGACAGACTGTGGTATGTACCGAACGAACTATTGGATCAATTACATAGACACTCCGAGGAGGAAAGATATCGAAGGTACAGCAAAAAGAAATACTATTGACGATGATGGTACTTGGGATACTAATTAAACGCGTTCGCGCATTCGTTCCCGCGTTTCTCTCGTAGAGAAGGAGAAAAGAAAGGAAAGTATAGAGCGAAAGTGCGTTGGCAGTTTCGTTCAGTTAGGTTAGACGTAAATAGTATAATCGATCTGTCGCGGTTGCGATCAAAGATTTGAATACAAATATATAAAACAGTTGGCGAGTCTATGATTAATTTAGAACATAATACGGTATCGTAGGAGTAGTGATTTGTAAGGAGGTGCGATTAGTTTGATCGATTTTACGCGTCCGAAGGTGCAACAGTAAATAGGCAGTAGGTTTTGTCGGACGAACGTTTACACGTTTCCTTGGTAATGATAACGTTTGTAAGGCGCACACGATCCGAAAATAGAAGAGCTAGTTTTCGCGAAAAGGTATTTTACTTTTATCCAACTGTATGTAGCAGCATACCGTGTACTTCGTCATCGTGTCGAAGCCGAACGCGTGCGGGTTATAAAAGCCTCGTATAATCTGTGACGTTCTTTCGTATTATCCGTATCAAGTGGTGCCACGCTAAATACTTTGTGTACGTAGGTATACAGGTTGACCAGGACGAGGATAACTGGGAAATTCGCAAATTTTCGCACATTTTCACGCAGCGGTATTCATTGTGTCTAAAACTTTTCGTTACGTATACGTACATCTACATTTATGTCGCGCGAGTATTCTAATTTATTACTAACGATTGCGCGCGAGGGTGCCCGCTGTTCGGTGCAAAGCCTCCGCAATTGATAGCATAGGTGTGTGTATTCTATTTAATTATATTCTCGTTTCTTTTACTCGCGTTAACTGTGCGTACCGATAATCGATGGTACCCGCGTAACTCTACGCTCGAAGCGAGCGAGCAAAGAGAAGGAGAATTTGTTTCGCGATCTCTCCTTCCACCGATATTTTTCTCGTGCTCTGCGATGCGCCATATTGTTATAAGCGATTGTACATACACACAAATACACAATCCAACGAACGTGCATACATCACTAACATACATACATACATACATACATTCATACATATATATATAAGATCGTTATATTTTTGTCAATAAAGTGCCAAAGAAAATAAAAGTTGATGTTGCGATTCTTTAATTCGGGGTCAGTGTTCGTTACCTTTTATTCGATCGTTTACAGTTAAACAGGGTATTTTACGTATCAATATGGAGATAATGGGAACGGAAGAGGGTTTAACGAAACGAATAAACTTATGCCGGGGATAAGAAGGGAAGGAGAAATAGAGCAAGTAAAGTAAGTACATTACCGTGACTAGATTTCCTTTCGAAAGTGGGAAACACGGGGACGTGAGGTGACGCGAGGCCTCGAACCGACGGCGAATCAACGCACGGACGCGATCACTCTCTCAAGATCGACGTCTCCGATAATAGGCGCGAAAAGATCGGCGGCCAGTTCCCGGGGACAGGAAGCAGTTAGAATGGGAAGAACGAGCATCAGTTTGATCGCTCTGACCGAGGAGGATTCGGTTCGGTCGGCAACACGTCGCACCAGAGTTTCCACCGCGGTGTCCGTTGCTCGTGACGTCAGACGAAAGCCATTCACCGTTTCGGCGATTTCTGAATTTGGAGAAAAACAAAAAAAGGTTTTAAAGAAGGTGGAGAGAGGCGAGAAAAAAGATTGGATAGAAAGATTTGGGGAACAGGATGATGCGATCGATCGTGCAATAATAGGTATAGTATTATTATATGGGTAGGAGTAATCTGTAAATACGTGTATACGTAATCGATTGACTTTACCGGGGCGGCAGAGAACCAAGGTTTCCAGGATCGAGAATTCGATCCGATCGGGATGCAAACCAGAGATAGTGGCCCGTGCCGCGATAAGAGCGTCGCGCGCTGTTTCCACGAGCGAGGTGTTCGCCCTCGGTAAATTGGCGAGGTCGACCGGCCAGATCGAGGCTCGCAAAACGAACGCCGCAGCCCATCCTTTTCGAAGAATTCGATTTTGTTCGTTCGGTTGGAGCATCGAAAACTGCGGATGACGTCGAGCAGCTCGCACGGTTGCCAGAAATATCTGAGCCGCGATTTCATACCGTATCGCGTTGTCTCCTACAAGTAATCGCGACTCGTTATTCGATATTTGTTCCCGCAGAACCTGCTTTCGCGTCCGTTAAACGCGAGAAATCGAAAAACGTTCGATCGACCGAGATTCTGTTACCAGTGGGAAAAATTGTCGGTGATCGTGGATGCGGTTGCGGCGATGGCGGTGAAAACGGTTGTCGTTTCGTCGACGGGAAACAGAAGTCGGTGGCGTCGGCTGTAGCGTCACGGTTGCTCGCGTGGTGGCACACCGTGGTCGTTGCGTTCGTCGTTAACAACGGGGCAGTAGTAATCCCAGATTCCAAAGTGGAAACCGAGAGCACCGTGGACGGCAGCGATGGCGCGCGGTACAAGTCGTCAGCGACGGTTGCGAGCGGTTTCCTTCGAACGCGTGGCCCTCTCTCTCGTTGCACAGCTGCCGGTCAACGGATACAAGCACGATCGAGCGGAGTTCTCGTTTTCGCTTCGTCACGGATTACCAACGGATGATCGAAAGCGCGGAAAAGCGGTCGGATAAAAATAGTCCGTCGCGTTTTATGGTTTCGCTCGTCGACGGAAAGCTCCGAGAGGCACCGCGATCGAGGCCGTTTCTTCGATGAGAACAGGGGTGAACAGGGGTGAACAGGGGTGAACAGGGGTGAACAGGGGTGAAAAGCGACACACGCGCGCGACATTGTTTGCATCTCGTTCCGGTTACGGTGCGCACCGTTACACAGAACACACGAATACGCCTGTACGATTATCCGCGCGACGGCGAGCTTTCGATCGAAGTCGACCAGCGATTTGCTTACCTGCCGTGTTCATGCCAACTGAGAAGCATTTGCTTAGACGACAATGCGGACACCAATTGCGTCTCGTTTTGTCGACGGTACACGATCCAGCGCCCGCTGAAAAAGAACGAAACAGCGAGACGTTGCGAGGTAAGAATTAGATGAAACGTAGAAAGCCGCGGGCCAACCGAAACGTTTCGCGAACCTATGCAAGTGAAAAAAGTGCCGCGACGCACGGACCGCTTGAAGAAACACGAGCAACCGTCGCAGCAGTAAACTCCATAATGTTTGCCGTAAGATCGGTCACCGCAAACTTTGCACGCGATCGGAGTTGGCAACGTTCTCCCTGTCACAACAGAACATTACCCGCTTCCTCGATCTTGCTTAAAATATCGGTTAGTCTTAGACCAGATCGCTTACCCATCGTTCCACCGACGAGAAACAACGATAATCCGGTAGGGAAAGAGGCGAGAACACCGACGATGCTGTTAACGCGAAACGGTTAAACCCCGTAACGATTCGTAAAGGAGGACAGTGACGATCGAACTGGCGAAACGCGAACAACGCGAAAGATCGAGTAGGTAGGGGGATGTCGCGAGGAGGGGGTGCGGTGCGACGCGTTCGAGGGGTTCGCAGGGTCGAGAGGGAAACGCCGAGCGTCGTCCAAGTCGTCGGACCGCGTGAAACGACAATATTTACCAAGATCGCGGTAAAGGAATCGTTTGCGACAGCTTCGAGAGGGGTTGAAACGTTGAAGGGTGTGCGCGCGACCGCGAGGGAAAACGGCGTTTCTCTTGCGACGAGCGGCACCAACGTATAATAACATCGAAAGCTGTTCTCTTTATTGTGCGCGTCATGTAAACTAATCATACAGGAACTGTACAAAAAAAAAGCAGAGACGTTGTTTCCTTCACACGTGCACGTCGTTCGCACGTTTCAGGTTCATCGAGCGGTTGAAAGCGTCAACGCATCGTCAAACTTATCCGTCGACCTATCGTAAGTACTTTTTTCTGTCAATCATTTTATTTACATTCGAATATGCTTTTCGTTCGCGAAAAGGACCGTGAAACAAGCGGGCAACAAACGTGTGAGAACAATCGCGGAACGCGCGTTACCAATGTTTTCTTATCGGAACCACTACAAATTCAAATCGGATAACGCATTGTTCTCGATTCTCTCTCTCTCTCTCTCTCTCTCTCTCTCTCTCTCTCTCTGCGTTCTTTCGACGGCGAACGAAACCAAATGGCGGGGGATCATCGAAAAGTTAATTAACGCGGTGCAACCAACTTTCTCATCGTTGGTGCATCGATGTCGTCTGTTCGTTGACAACTTTTAAGCACGATGTTTGTCACGATGCAACGACGAACAATCGTACGATCGATTTACGCGACTGCCTCACTTTCCAACGTCGGAGTTCCTCCTCGACGTTGTAACCGAATTACGTGGAAGCCAATAACTTGGCGGCTGCTGTAACGTGATGTTGATGATGATACGGCGCCTCTTGACTTCCGTAATAAGCCTGTTGTTGATGCTCGCTGGTCGCTACACCGAGTTGATGGGGATGATGTTGGTAATAGGAGGAATAAGGTTGACCAACGATACCGTCGCAGCTTCGCGGCTCCGTTTTCACCGTTGCCACGCTTCCGGTCGCTAACAGAGACGTGTGTCCTAAATAGACCGGTCTTTCGGACGAACTCGACGCGCCGCTCGATGATTTCGACGCCTCGAGCTGATGTTGTTGTTGTTGTTGTTGTTGTTGTTGTTGTTGCTGCTGCTGCTGTTGTTGTTGTTGTTGTTGTTGTTGCTGCTGCTGCTGTTGGTTACCCTTTATTTCTGTAAATCATACGAACGAAACCGTTCCGATCCGCGAAATATGAGTTGGCGGAAAACGATACGAATAGGTGGCGGTGAACAGGAATTTATACGTAAGTACACGAGTGGGTTAGGCGTACGATACCGGAGGTGGAATGAGATGGCAGTAGGAAGTTTCGCGCTTACCCGTAGACGGGGATGAAGCGGTCGAAACGGTGGCGACCGTCTCCGCGTGTTCCACGGTGGATTGTCTAGCATTCGGTTCTGGCGTTTTCTTCGGTTTTCGTTTTCGCGTCTGTATACCATCCTTCCGCATAGCTAACGGTCTGTTTACGCCGTGAAGTTTAAAGTAGAGACCGCAGGCGTTGCACACGGGTTCGCCCTCGTTGTTACGCCTCCATAGAGTGGTGGTACGGGTGCCGCAATTCGTGCAGCAAAGACCCAGACGTCTGGTCGCCGTCTGAAATTCCGACATCCGCTCGGAGATTCGTGGGCCTTGCGACGAGCACAACGCAGGGACGCAACGACAGGGTTGTCCGAACGGTCGACTTACCAGTCGTTTGGAGGGTTTGATCAAAGGTCGGTTCATTCCGTTCATCTTGTGATAGAGTCCGCACGCGTTGCACAGATAATGCCCGGTGCCATCTCTCCTCCAAAGCGGCGTCGATATAGCGCCGCAATTCACGCACTCTCGTCCCTCGCCGAATTGAAAGTCCATCGCGGTGTCTGAAAAAGTCGAGAAATAATTTTGTCGAGCGAAGAACGTCGCTCGTCGTTCACGTGAAATCACCGCGAGTGCGCGCGCTTACCTACTCCTCGATAAAACTTTTAGCCGACGACGGCGTCGACGAGGTTCGGAGTGGCGGAAAAAGCGAAGCGATGGCTCGTGAGGAAGAGCTGGTAGCGGCACGCTACGCGCAGCAAAACACTCGACCGCGGGAGAAGTTCGTTTCAAAGGAGCCGCTATCGGTTATCCGTCGCAGATGGCCCACCGCAACCACAGCCACCGTCGCTTCTACCGCGATCGATGCACCGCGATCCGGTGGCGCGATCCTTGGCCAGGAAAGAACCTCTTTCCTCTTCCTCCCCTCTTATCGAGCATGCTCGCTTTCCTCGGGCTCTGGCTTTTCCTTCGCCCGCTTCTTCGGTTCTGGTTAACGTCTTACCGAAAACCTATCCGCGTTCTCGTTTCTCAACCATCCTCGCTTCGCGATTAAACTCGTCCCCACCGTCCCGACGTGCGACGCGCGGTCGAACGAAGTATCGAGAAACAGAAGAAAGAGATACGAACCGTAGGGGGAGGCCCGTTGAAATCCAGCTCCGTCGTAGGCACGCCAAGAGGACATCATAGCGACGTTTTGCGCGTAGAAAGGGGCGGCCGCGGCCGCGGCTAAACTGGAGTGAGGGTGGCCGGTGTGCGGATGGGTCGCGTGCGGGTGCGCGTGGCCAGAGTGCGGGCCCATAGCAGCGGCTGCGGCGGCCGCGGCCGCAGCCGCGGATCCGCTCGCGTGTCCCGCGAGCGCGTGATGCGCCGCGTACGTCTCCACCCCATGCTGCCAGGAGGCCGCTGCCGTAGTTTTCTCCCTTTAAAATTGACCGAAAGAAAAACGAGGCGGGAGTTAACACAACCGGAGACGAGAGAACGTCGGACCGGCGTGAACCGATACGGTGTTACACCTATTATTGGACGAGCTTACCAGGCAGGGGATCCGGAGCCCGGGAACGAGTGGTATTGAGCAGCCGCTGCTGCCGCCGCTGCTGACGCAGCCGACGGGATCGTCGGCCTCGAAGACGGAACGTAGACGGGCGCTTGAAGCTGCTGACCGTGTTGTTGTTGTTGCTGCTGCTGTTGCTGTTGAGACTGCTGCTGGTAATCGGAACTGCCGCCGTACCCACCGCTTCCGCCCCCGTGGAACATCCTCCCCGAGAGCTAACACCGCGGCATCTGTCCGACAGAAGGAGGTTCCGCGATTATTCCGACGGTTCGGTCGCACTCGACCGGGGATCCCTAACGCTTTCCTTCGAGCGCGATTCGGCGATCACCCCAAGCGGAGCGAGAAAGACGAAACGCGTCGGGGTTCGCCATGGCGCCGCGCACAGACAAAGATCGACACGATCGACGATGCTTTGGTTGGGCCGGAAGGTGGGTGGGGCGGGGGGGAGGACGGCGGTGGCGAGTCGACCGACGGGACGTGGCGGGGGGGGGGGAAGGGAAGGGGCAGGGGACGATCGCTTTGCCGCCGATCGGCGGGAGGAAGAGAGGGTGCGAGAAGGAGGCGCAAAGGGAAGACCGCGCGAATCTAGGAAGCCGTCGACGAACGGACCGGGTGGCGAGAAAGAGAAGCTGCTGCGCTAAACGCGAACGGAAGGGGATGGAGAACGAGGGAGAGACAGAGAGCGCAGACGCGTCTCCACCTTCGAGGCGCGACTCCGCGCTCCGAGCGTAGAATCGAAGATACGGGATAGCGGCCATCGCGGTCACGAATAAGATCCGTGTAGGCGGGACCAAAGTTTCGCCGCTTTCGCGCGCACGCGGCTCCGCTTCTCCGCGTTTCCGCGACCGCGACCGAACGATCGCGTACCCAACACGTATTTTCTGTCCAATGTCTCAACCTATCGAACTTCTCTGTCCCGCTTAAACGGGTCTCGATATCTTCCACTGTTCGTCGCTTTTCTCGTCTCGTAAACGTACACTTACTTTCGCGAACGATAAAGGAAAAACCGAACGGACTGCGCGACCACGATTCGTGGTACGCGCGATTCTTAGAACCAGTAGGGCGACGAAAAACGCGATTTACGACCACAGCTTATCAACCGCGGAACCTCTAAAGTTATCACAAACTGTCGCGAACACCGATGAATTCTATGCTCTCGTCGCTTCGGCTACCGTAACCCGAACGCGCATTCGTGCATCGATATCGACGATACGGTTTAATCCTCGACGAAATCGTTCGTCGTTCGCCATCGATGGATGCCCGCTTCCTAATCCTGCCGACCCCACTCGTTTCGCGTTCAGATCTCGTTCTCCGAATAATTTTATTCGAAGTAGCTATTTCTACTTCCGTCCATGTACACACCGATCGCAATACTTTCACCGAATCGGCGAATCATGAACTCCATCGAAATCGCTTGGAACGGTTACGCGATATCGTAGGTATTGTCTACCTGCTTGTGGCCCCGCGAAGCTTCATCAAAATTTGCGTTTCTGAGACGGAATAGAATTTCGCGAATTTGAACCAGAAGGAAAAAGAGAGAGAGAGAGGGAGAGAGAGCGAAGCAAAAGGTTGGAAGGGCGGGTGGGTCGCTCGGTTTATTGATACGTCGCTTCGCGTCGCGTCGCGACAGACGAGGGGCGCCGTGAGTGGATCGTGTGCGAGCTCGTCCGCGTCAATTTCCGATACGGGCGACGCTAATGGAAATAACGTTGTGGGTCCATCGTGTTAAATTTTTTTGTTTTCGACCTGCAGCACGCGAGCGCGCGGCTCGCCTCGTCTCTCGGCTCGACTAATCTCTCCCTCCCTTTCGCGCTGGCCCTTTTGGTTGATCAGGATTGGAGTGGAGGCAGCGACAGGCTTCGAACGAGATTCGAGAACAGAGAAACGAAACGAAAGTACGGATTCTATACCAGCCTAATTAATTGCCTTCGAACATCTACCGGTTCTCTTTCAGAACTCCTCGAACGAAGTCGTTTCTTTCCGTTTCTCACGAAACTTGGCGTAGGTACCAACCTACCTATCTATCTACCTACCTACCTACCTACCTACCTACCTTTCTACCTACCTACCTACTTTGAAAGCTTTCGTTTCAATCGAATCGAGTCGATTCGTGGTGCGAGGGTTCTCGGGTCGGATACAGGTCTGAACGAGGAGCAAAGTCAAAGTCCGGTCCGGCGGTGGTGTCGCCCGATGGGCCCAGTCGTTCCAATGCCGAGGCGCCACGGCGCCGACCGCGTAGAAGGGTTTCCTTGTAGCCCCCATCGTAGCAACGCGACTCACACTCTCCCCGGCACCCGTCTCTTTCTTTCTACTCATCGGCCACTTTATCCCTCCGCTCTGTGGGTTAGTTTAGTACACTCGATCGTCCGTATTACGTCCAGTTTGGACTAAATTTTCGCGAGTTTGCCGCTCATTTCGTTGGAATGTTTGTCTCCCCTTCTTGCCCCTCTCTTCCGTTTTTCTGTTTTCTATTTTCTTCTTTTCGCATCTACCTGATCGCGAACCGGTCAACGGCGACGTGTCGCGTTATGCTAATTATAAACGCCGTCGTCTTTTGTTCCGCGAGCATTAGTAGAAAATTCACGATTCATAGATCGAGTCTTCGAAACGATCCGTTCGTTTACTAAAAACAGCAAAATAGAAGAAAAACAGCAAAGCAGGAAGAAGGAGGAGAAGGAAAGGAAGAGAAAGAAGAAGAAGAAGAAGAAGAAGAAGAAGAAGGAAGAGGAAAGAGGAAGGAAGCATCGAACAAGCGGCGCTTCGGTGTGAACGTCCCTTTCGGTAACCAGATACCGAAGATGCAAACGAGAGATAAGATTCCTCGGAAATTGCACTCTGGTCCAGTTTCGGCACGCGTCTCTCGCATTCCCCTCCGCCCTTTCCACTGCGTCTTTCCATTCACAGGAACCACGTGAGCTTATCGAAGCTTCAGGATCTCTACGAGATCCACTAAGCTTCCAACTCTTCTCTTTTCTTCCTCGTTTCGTGGTCGTACACCGTACAGCTATGCGTCTCGATACGGTCGGCAGGATGAAAGGTATCGCGACACGTTATACGGAAACGCAAGCGCCGATCGTTTAGGCGACAAAACGTGAGAAGATACGTCGAAAGGGTAGTAAGAGGAGAAGGAGACAGAATGATGATCGGTACGAAGGAGTGTACGCATCACGCGTAAGCAGGTATTATAATATATAGAATTTAGCTAAAGTTCGTTGCGCGTTGGCAGCAACCCGTTTGTCTTACACAAAAACTACCAGCGCACAGGCCATCGCCGCTACTCTCGTTCGTTTTCACGATAGGCGAACCGAAACAGTCATCGAAGATTCCTCGAATACTTTCGGAGCGACGGCGAACGAAAGCTGTGACTCGAAGGTGACCGGTTCGAACAACGGCCGACGCTCGACCGCGAACACCTATGTAAGCGAACACGTACTCTTGCTTACCTACTATTTCCTTCGTAATCGACGAGCTCGAGCGAACAACCGAGTGCAAAACATTTTTCAATTTCGGGACGAAATTCATCAATATCGTTTCCGTATCGTATCTACCGGTTTACCGTATGTATCAATATATCTATATACCGCATACACTGTTCGGGAGGGAGACCGCGAACGATCGAGCTGCAGCTATTTAGCAGCAGTTACCTATTATTCGATTATGTACCACCTACTTCCCGATTCCCGCTAACGCGTCAGCCGTTTTACGGGCGTTTCTATAGCAACACTCGTTCTTACATTTCGTATCGAATTACTATGTTAACATCCTCCGTTATTCCTTCCTTCTTCTATTCGAAACGGTTTCGATCGAATGTTTCGAGTTTCGATCGTTCGGTCACAGCGCGACGTCTTTCTGTCTTTAACGCGTCTGCCTCTCTTTTTTCTTCGCGCACACGCGTGCAGATGCTCGCGTGAGAGCGAAACGCGCGTGAAAAAGAGGACGAAAGGGGGACAGAACCGAATGAAAAACGAGCGCGATCCGCGGCACCCGGTTTGCCTACTTACACCTACTTTGAACCGTTGCGCGCGCTGTCCGGTCTGTTTGCCAGCTTCTTTCGATTCCGTGTCTCGCGCGTCTCGTATAAAGATCAGGCAGCGATCATCGATCGAGGGATTCGACGTTCTCGATTACGCGCGTTGGTCGACAACAGCCGAACCTTTTGATCGACGCGCGACGAGAAACCAACGGAAAAACGGAAACATAGGTACGCGCGTACCTAGGTAGGTATATAGGTATGTTGGCTGCGGTTACCGGGACTATGCGGGTACCGTTGATAAGAGACAAGCCACGATTCAAAATATTTATGAATTATAGAGTCGGTCCCCTCGTGCTTGGCAAATTTTTCCTAGCGACGCGCGACTCTGAACTGGGAAGCGAGTTACTTCTACCCTCGCGCGCTACCTTCCCTATTCATTGCTCGACTCTAAAGGAGATTTATGCATCCAGTCTGGAACGTCCCAGAGGAAAGCTCGCGCGATCGGGCATGCGTGCTGTTCTTTCAGGTATTCGCGCGTTTTCAGTCAAGACTCGGAATAGGTATCCAGCGGGAAAATTCAGCGCCGTTCGAGGTTCAACGGCGAACAAAATCGAGGGTAATTTATTAGCTTTAGTCTCGAGTGTCCTCGGCGAGTGTCGTAAAAGGGGCCGCTCGCTCCCTTAACGGACTGCCGGCCGGCGTCTCGGCTCGACTTCCGGTTTTACCTTAGTACACGACTTTCCAATAAGGTCGTCGTCGACGTCGTCGGCCGATCGCATTTTTCGTCCCGTATACCTCCGGAACGCCGACGAGTTCAGGTACGAGAATCGCGCCTATCTCGACGCAACCTGTGCGCACGCGGTTATCTTCTATCTCTGCCTGTGTCGTCCGTTTTTCGTAGCGTTCGTTGTCGACCGAACCGAAAGCAACACGAACAACAACAATTTTTGCAACTCTCGCGCATCCGTCTACCGCGTGTTCGCCGTAATCGCCATCTTGCTTTGTTCCACCATCGTGGTTTCCATCTTTCTTTTCCGCCCCGTTTCATATTTTAACGGGACAGCGGCGGAGGGGAGCAGAGAAACGACCACCAATCGATTATGCCAGTCTCCGTTCCTCGTATTCTACCGTTTCGTGGTCGTTATTAGTCCCTCCCTTGAGATTCCTTGGGAGAGTCGATCGATAGCAGGGGGTCGCGTCCATTTACGAATTTCCACCGCCGTACCTACCGCGAATCTACGACGCGTAAATTTCGCCCTTCGGCTCGCATTATCTATTGGAGAATTCGAGCCGTAGCACTTTTCGTATAATAAACAATTTTCCTCGCCTCGGGTATGAGTGGAGGAGCAAACACCTGCATCGCGTTTTCAAATCGTCGATCGAAACGATTGCCCCGTGTGCGTATCTACCTATAACCTATACACGAGCAAACTCGTCCTCGTATTGCCGCGCCGGTCTCGGTCTCGGTCTGAGCGTCGTGTTCGGTGGAAATACCGAAATACCGAAATGCTTGCCGCCGGATTCGCCGTAGTCGTTGAGCAGAGGAGTCGGGATTCGAGCTAATTATAATATAAAACTTGCCGCGCCTTGTCGCCTTTCGTGTTCCTCTGCGATTCCTTTTCCTGTCCGTTTCCCTCGGGAACAAGGTTGTGCCGCTCCTCGACTCGTACAGCAGTTCCCAACCGTTTCCCGTACCGCTGCGCGTTACGAGATCCGCAACGATCGTGCTCGGAGAAAAATCGGTGATCGATCGTCTAGGATCGAGCGTAAACGAGACCCGGAACAATTTTCACGAGCGCCTGGTTCGAAGGATCTTGCGAGCCGGCGGCATCCGAACCGTCACGATTCCCTAGAGATCGACTCGGTGCGTTGGTTGAGAAGCACGGTCGGTGTATCGGCAGGCCGTTGTCTCTATACTCCTCGAGGGCGCTCGATCAACGCACCAACACTCTTCAGCGATCCGACCCGATCCACGCACGGCTGCCCGCGAACGACACACGGACGCGAGAGCCGCGACGCACACAGGCCCCTGTGACCAGCCGCCCAACCAGCCGCCAGCCAGCCATCCACCCAGCCAGCCAGCCAGCCAGCCAGCCAGCCATCCACCCAGCCATCCAGCCAGTCGGCCCAACAGTCGGCGCATAATACACGAGCCATAATACGCGCGGGTCGCATTAGACCTTGGTTAAACGTGCTTGAAAACTTTGCGACCGACGTCGCGCTGTTTTTTTCCACCGGATTGCCGAGTGAGCGAGCGCGCGCGGGCGAACACGCGCGATCCCGGGATCGCGCTATTCCATCGTGACCGCGCCACCGTAATCGGGGATACTACGCCACCGTGCAACGAGATTCACTTACCCGTCCAACTGCTCGCTCGCGAATCCCGATGGAAGCAAAAAAAGAGAAGGAACAACGGTGGACTAGTTCTCCGTCATCGATACGCCGCTACTTCCCTTCCTCCTCGGTAAAGGTCATCCTTTCGTTAAAGATCGCGCGAATGAAAAAAAAAAGAGGAGGTGGAATCGATCGTGCGTGTACGCGGACGCCCGCGCGCGCACCCTAATTAACCGAGACGATTATTCGGCCGGCACGCACCGTCTCGGACCGGTTCTACCGTTCTCGAGAGCGTATCCGGGAAGTTCCGTGTAAACGTAGCGATCGGAATCGCACGAAGACGGTTTACCGCGCAACGAGCCCCGCTCGGCCGATTCGTCGCACGGCCATTCGATCGGTTATTTTATGCCGGTCGACCGGTCGACCGGTGATCGCGAATTCCCAACAGGATCGAGGCGTGCGCGCGAGACCGCGCGGGCTATGCCAAACCGTAAGTAAGTAACCGCCGTGCACTCTGTTTCCCGGTGAGACGGCAGGCCGCGACGCAACGTCTCGGCATGGCCGAGATCGCGACTCGCGATCTTCCGTTTCGTGCACGCGATTTCGTTTCTCGCGATCGCGTGAATTCGTTGGACTGGTTCCGGTGCTTGAGCGCGGAAAGAAAAAGGAACGGGACGATGAAACCAGCGCGTCGCTTTTCGTTCCTACGTTGTCCATGGACCCGACGCCGTAAGTACTTATACACGCACCGCAAGATACGAGGGGGAGGTGGGTCGGGTAGACAGCGGCCGGTGAGACCGGTAGCAACCGAGCTACGGGACATACGCGCGATCCAATTATCCGGTCGGTCTCCGGGAGCGGATCGCGGTCGCGGTTATCATAAATCAAGATTAACGGTCGAGAAGATTTTCGCCGTCCAACCGGTCGTGAGTTTCGATTCTTACTCCTCGAGTATCCGCGCGTTCGGTTTGTATATGGACACGTGGAATTCGGCAACGTTCGCTGCGCTTGTGTCCACGAATGCGACGCGAGACGGAAGAGATGGCGAATGGATCGGCGATGGAATGCGGAGGAGTGCGGGGGAAGGGGGTTGAGAGGAGGAAGGTAGAAAAGTAGTCGCAAAGAAAATGATCGATGCGTTTAGGTCGATGCGTTAACGGGTTAAACGCATTCGCGACTACGCGATAATTCGCGATTTTCAGTCGACAGAAGCAAACTGGTTTCGTTCTCGCGGGAAAAGAGCGGCTTCCTGCTCGATGCGACGATCCGACCCGCGGGAACACGAACGGCAGATTCGTGCTCGTCTCTAATATTTTCGAGCGTCTATCAAGATCCGCGTTCGCGTTAGCAAGCGCGCCAGCGCGCCAGCGCGCCAGCGCGACCGATCTCGAGCACTAAACCGGTCACCGACCGGATTCGAACGAGTTACGATAAATCGTGAGTAACGGCCAACCGGAGGGATTCGCTGCCGGGTTCGCGTTAATTTTCTGTTTGTTTTCTAATTAACTTTCAGAACCTCTCCTCTCCGTCGAATCTAGCTCCATCGGTTCGCGCTCGTTTCCTTTCGTTCCTTCGTTCTCTCGCGCGTGACTAAACGAGGCGCGAGCCTCTCGGGATTGCAGTTTCAGCTTGTTTCGGGAATCATCCGATCGTCGCCGTTTAATAAACTTTTAAATCAAGGGAGAGCCATCTAATCGCCATCGCGATCAACGCACCGTATACCGAGCGATAAGCGGACGCGACGCGTTCTAACGAACGAACGGCTCTAAGAGATGCGCGACGGATTCGTTTACGGTAGGTATGCGTAAGCGCATCGTAATTTTGGTCGCGACAAAGGAGGAAATTCGTTTTCAACCCCGTTTAACGTCGCGTATTTACAGTTTCCACGGGAAGCGTTTAAGGCGCGACCGCGCAATATGTTTCGATGATTTTTCAAACGCTCGAGAAACCGGTCAAGCACCGGATTCCGCGGTGTACCTATATCGATCCCGGTATATTGCGATCCGACCAAATAAATCGTCGGTACGGCACGAGTAAGAAGATCCGCGAGAATGCTACGACGATACCTTTACCTTTATCGTCTAATTAACGATAAGGATTCGTCGCGTTTATTCGAACCGAACCGGAATAGGCTCTATCAGACCGAAACGTTACGATTATTGTCCGGACTAGCTCCGTTCACGATTTTATCGGCCTCTCCTACGATGTTCTCCGACCGAGTTAATCCGCGAGTAGGTACTACGCGATGCCGGCGGATCACGGTAACGCGTCGAAGAACGCGTCTCGTTCGATCCTCGTTTTCTTCTCGCAATCCGCGGCAACGAACGCGCATACCTTCGGCAGGATGCGTCGCGTGTTAACTTTTGCCAACGCTCGTCCCGGTCCTACCACACGCTTCGACCGATTTCACCGTCGATCGAATCGCGTAATCCCGATATATCGGAGTTGGACACGCGAAACGCGCGACACATCGCATTGTCCGTCGAACTTCCGATCTCCTGACGGGATAAGTTGCAGAAATACAGCCAGCTTTTCGTTTCGTCGTTTATAACGAAACGGCGCTAACGTAAGCAGCAACGCGCAGGAACTCTACATCACGCCGCTACGTCGTACCGAGTTTCGATCGTGGTTTCGCCGTCGAGCCGCGACAAATCGTCCGTCGACCTATGCTTAGCCGACGAGCGCGCGTTCGCGTGCTCGCGATATCGCTAGCACGCGGAACGATATCCGCTTTATCATATCGTAATTTCTATGGGCCGGTTTCGACTATCGCGAGGACTCAGCAGACAGACACTGTTGGAGGCTTCTCTCCTTTTCCGGTTTTCTCCGACCCTTTGCGCGAGCTTCGTTCCATCCCTCTCTCTCTCTCTCTCTCTCTCTCTCTCTCCCCGTTTCTTCCTTTTCTCCTGTGCGTCTTCCTCGTTTCAGTTGTTCCTGAACCGCGTGGTTTGCTTCGCGAAATCTTTTCTTTCGAAAACAAGCAACAAGACAGGATGGAAAGAGAAAGAGAGAGAGAGAGAGAGAGAACGTGCAATTTCTCGTTGGCTGTTTCGCGAGACGGTTTAATCGCGCGCAATCGCTAGGAGAAATGCCGCGTGTCTTTTGCGGTCGGACAGGCTGAGAAGAAGAGCGCAATTAGCGGCCGGCTATAATTTAAGCCGGTTCAATTAATGCATCTGCCGCGGCGACGAAGTCGGGCTGCACGGCACCCCTTGCAGATAGGCGAGGGACGACGAGCGATCGTTCTCTAACCGTGGAGCGCATCGGGTCGGAGCTCTCTCTCTCCGCGGTAATTAACGCCGCGATACGTCGTCGTCGCTTCGGTAGGTTCGTTAAACCGGGCTCTACACCTCTTCTCTTTTTCCCTCGCTCCCTTCCACCCTCCCTCACTCACTCTCTCTCTCTCTCTCTCTCTCTCTCTCTCCTCCCATTTTGCTCTCTCCCTGTTTCACTTCTCGACTCCTCCCTCCAAAAGACTCGTTTCGTTTTCATATTTTTATTCCATCTTGTGATTTCGCTACCCTAAGGAGGAACGACGTCTCGATGCATACGCGCTTTACTCGTTATTGCTCGAGAAGCTCCTGGTCGCGAACCCACCCTTATCGAGCACCAGCGTTCGCCACGAGCGCAAGGCGATCTGTATGAATCTCGAACGAAAACTTTGCGTTTAATATGGGGCGTTCGGTTTCAAAGCCGAACCTGACTGGTGGGTACCTACTTACTCCGCACGGTAATTAACGTTCCGATACAAACTCGCGTTTAGCTCGATAAAATTACGTGGTATTTCCCTTTATTTCATCCGTGATTCGGTGTCATTGTTTCGAACTCGCGTCTTCCCTGGAATGTCTTCATCCCTTTCCCTTTATTCCGTGATCGAGTACGTTCCTTGATTACTGGACATGGATCGCGAGCGTCGCTACCCATCTGGCCGACGTACACCACGCGTGCAGAGTTGCGTTTCTATTCTTCGGACAGCTGATCGTTGCATCGAGCAAATAAATAGTTACTCGGGTACCGACTCGCGATGGTGTCTCGTTTACTTGGCTGGGGCCGAGGCTATCTCAAAATCGCGACGGTGTTGCTCTGTACAGTTATATCCTGAATCCAGGTTCGAGAAACGCTTGGGCGCAAACGACTCGAAGCGCATAAGAGAAGACGAAGGAAGAGAAGAAGAAGAAGAAGAAGAAGAAGAAGAAGAAGAAATAGTAGAGGACCAGTACAGGTACGAGGAGTAGCAGCAGCAACAGCAGCAGCAGCAGCAGCAGCAGTAGTAGAAGCATAGTAGGAAAAGGAAAAGAAAGGAGGATGTAAAGGATCGCGCATCCTGAGAGTAAGAGACGCGCACGCGGCGGCGTTATAAGCCGTGGTTGTGCGTGCGAGAGCGCGCAAACAAGGTGTTTGCATTGGCCTAGTGCCGAGCCGTTCGCGGCTTAAATTAATTACCTCGTCCTCCAACGTAACGGGTCTTTGGCCGATGCTCGCAAACTCGCTCGTCGGCTCGATCGCTCGATACCATTTTACCGCGGATTTTAACTCGCGTTCGAGGTTTCGTGCGCCCAGCGGGGAACGATCAGGCGCGAGCAAATTTCCGAGCTACCTATGGACGTCGAACGATTCCGAAAAATTTGCCAGAGGTTAGAAAGATAGCCGAAAACGCAGACCTGATAAATTATGGGACCCCTCCTATTTCTGATCTCGAACGGGTCTCGTTCGGATCGTTTCAGATCTTATCGATCCGACGGCAGACAGCGTGGCAACGTCATTATTACGAGAGAACCTCGTGGCGATCGTTATCGAGATTCGTAAAAGCATTAACGGTCATTTTACGATGCTCGATAAACACGACATTCGATAAACACGTATCGTACAGAAAGCGAACGCCAATAAAAATATCTATCCGATACGCGGAATAGCAATTACGGTAAATTAAGCGCGCCTCGCGCGTTCACCAGCGCGTACGCTTTACTCGCGCCCGTCGCATCGCCGATCGCTACCGCGTCTCTCCGCAGACTTTCTACCCCCCGAGAAGATCGTGCTGTTTCAGCTTCTCCGCTACTCCGTTTCTTCCCTATATATTTTCTATCCTCCTTTCCATTCGATTTGGAATCGCATTGTTTCGACGAACGATTGAAACGCGTCGCAGGCGCTTGCCCGCTTAGATACACGCGTATATCCGTGTGTACGGCCCGATAACCTCGTTGTAACGCCGACAACTGAACGGGTATCGAGTAAAAAAGACGGGGAAGTAGACGAAGAGAGAGGAAGAGGAGGGTGAGGTAGGGGTGAGAGAGAGCGAAGTGCGCTTTCCCCGAGAACAAGGCGAGGCGCCGGGCGCGACAACCAATTAGCCCTAAGAACCGGACGAGCGTTCTCGTAGGACGATGCTGCCGCCGACGCAGCCGCCGGCGCCGTTATATCCCTTGAAAAGCCACTCCATGTCCGCCGACTCCTCTCTGCTCCAACGTCTCTCCTGTTTCCCTTCGAGAGCGACCGGACTATTAATTCGAGACGGGTCTCAAGAGCGCTCCGAACGAACCGCGATCCTGTTAAGACGTTTGTCAAGCTTACTCTACGCTCAGTCAGTTATTACACCGATACGTTTCACAGAGAGAAACCCTTCTCTCGAAACACCGGAAGCCGTTCGTATCGGTTGGTTCGCCGATACCTTATCGTTCGTCGGTTACTCATCGTCGATCGTTTCGCATCCGTTTGACAAAGGACACGTACTGTTTTCTGAAAAGCATGTACAATCTCGAACAATCGATTCGAAACGGCGTGACGGAACTTCTATCTTGTTGCGGTTTCTACGGGAAATGGCCGTTCAGATAAAACTATCGGAGAAAGAATGGAGGTGCCGGCATGCTTCGATGTATCGCGATAATCATGCGCGATTCGTGCTATCGTTCGCCGCTTAACGACCCGTTAGATGCCGTTCTCTCAACTGCATAGATAAGCAGTTAAATACATGGGTATAGCTGAATATACCTATGTTCGGAAATCCGTGTATCGCGGTGGTTTCGCGACACGGAACCTGCGTTTCGTTGAACTCCAAGCGAATGGAATTAGCCGAACGGGAAAAGCCGTTTTTCTCTCGGAAATACTTTCGTTTCGAATCACCCTCTCGTGGATCTACGATGCGAACAAATTGCAATGATGTGCGGAGAGATTAGACCGAGAAACGATCCGCGGAAATCGGTGCGGTACACCGCAATGCCCAACGGGTGTCCCACGCCACCGCCGCCGCCGCCACCACCTCCACCACCACCACAACCAACACCACCGCTTCCACCACGACCACCAAACTACCTCCATCCTCGCTGTCGTTAATTAACACCGATAACAAAGCGCGTCGATAACGACCCGTATCCTTCCGTAACGACGAATGCCTTCCTCCCAGCGATTACCGCATAAATCGTTCCCGGTTTATCAGGAGCCCGACAAACGTAAATAATAATCGTCTATTGGTATAATCGTTGGAGCGTTGACGTAAAGAAAAGAAACAATTCGTTCGTAGCCCCTCGTTTCTGTCCTCTCTTCGCGAATGGCTACGATCGTAAGTTGCGCGACACGTAGTACCTATCTATAGTTACTACTCACTCGAAATCAACCGTCGATGCTTGGCATTCTAGCGTTCGGAGTAGACAAAGGAAAATAGCCGAACGCGCAGACGTTTCCGGGAGCCTTCTGCTTCCGCTTTCTCGTATTTTCCGTTGACTCGCCGTCGTCGCAGTTCTCCTTCCAGTGATAAGTAATCAGCAACCGCCTGTACGGTCTCACTATCGACGGAATCCTTTGGTATCGACCAGTCGGGACGATCGTGTCACCGATCCGACTGAATTATTTCCTCTGATTCCGGTGATTCGATCGAACCAAATCGCGTTACAAGTCGACGCACTCTGTTTAGAAGAACATCGTCGATACTCGCGGACATACCTAGGAATCGCACTTATCTTCGGGGAACAATACACTCCGTTCGTTCGTATCACAGCGACGCATCGTCCGAAAATCGATTTGAACGTTCCGACAAGAAGGACTAAATGCAAATGCACGACGTATCTTGGAACTGGCACGCGCGTTAGCCGCGAAGCAGCGCAAAGTCGGAGCGAATTCCTAAAACACGGAGAGAAAGAGTTCCAGAACGCGGTGCAACCGGTGACTGCGCGGCTCCGGCACTGGCTCGAACGGTCACCTTTGGCGCGACGATCGTCGCCGCGAGGGGGAGGGGTTGGTTTGGGTAGAGTCGGGTTCGCGAAGGCGAAGGCGAAGGCAAAGGCGAAAGCGGCGTGGTCGAATGCGCGGCGGCGGAGGCGGGGGCAAAGGCGGAGGCGACCGCTCGACGTTTAGCGCGACCCGAAGGGCGAACGCGATCGCGACCGCGGACGACGCAAAGCGGAACCGTGTTTCTCCTCGAGCTCGCCTCGTCCGTCCGTGTCCGAGAGCAAGCAAGAACGAAGGAGACCACGAGTGGCCAAGCGTGGTAGGGATGAAAATCGCGAAGCTACATTTCGCGAGATCGGGACGCAGAAATAGCAGCGGAGTCGCGCTCGAGCAGCGGCTCAAACCGAGAGGGGCGGTCCGAGGCGGTGTGCCGTGCCAACTCCCGAGAGGCGGAGTCACGACGCCCACGGGCACGAAGGGCGTCGAACGGCCGATCATCGAGCCGATGCGATGCCGCGGCACGGTGAGACGCGTCGCGATGAGAAAAGGGCGGAGGGGGGAAGAGGCGGTCAGACGAGGCGCCCCGCTCGCATCGCTCTCGCCAAGCAATTTTCATAAAATCCTTTTTATTCGACGTTTGTTTCAAGATCTCTCTTCGACTCTCTCTCTCTCTCTCTCTCTCTCTCTCTCTTTCTCTCTCTTTCTCTCTTGTGCGCGCGCGTTCACTCTCTCCCCCTTTTCTCATTCTCTACCACCATCGCTTTCTCGGGCCCTATAATGTCCGACCAGATCGAGCACGGATAAGTCGTGTTCGTGACCAGATCGTACTTCTCCGCGATATCTTCGGAAATTCGCGTTGGCCCGCGAGACGCGAGCGCGGTACCGACTTACGAACCTCCGCGTAACACCGCGAGTTTTTTTTCCCTGTTTGCGTTACCCCGGGGTAGCGGTCTATCGTACAGCACGCGACCGCGAGCTTATTTTTTCACCCTCTCCCGCTGCCTACTTATGGATTATCAGCCCCGTACGCGTGTTCGATCAAAAAGTACTGCGATGAAACCGATCGTCGCGTATTCGCCCGGAGAAGAACAGCCTGACATGGCGTAGCGGTTGACACGCATAACGAAACGAACGCGTTTCGAGGGAGCGAGCGGGAAACGCGACGGAGCAAGCGCCTATTTTGCGCCATTTACCGATCTCCCCCTATTGAGAGACCGGACGTAGCGTGCCAGGTAGGAACCCCTGCGAGCCGATAGTTATCGCAACGCCGGAAGTTCGCATCCAGGGAGGCCTATAGCCGAAACCCCTAACTTCTATCCCCTATCCCATAGATCATACCGAGCCGTCGCGCCCCTACCGCATCCACCACCCTTCTCCTTCTTTCCCTCCATCTTTCTTTCCTCCGGTTCTCCCTGTGGGCTCACCCTTTCGTACGAACCGCACCGTTTTCTATTCCACGGATACAGGGCGTTTTGAGAATCGGTGCAGTTGCTGCGTATACGATTAGAGTGAACCGCTACTCGATCTGCATCTATTGGTTGCAAGATCCTACGGTTCCTCGCCGTAATTCTAATTACCGTTTTTCCTAATTCTTCTGCCTTTTTCCTTCTGAAACGCAACGAAGCGCGTAGCCATTAACTCGGCTGTCGCTCGCGTCCAATTATTCCTCGTCCTTTAGAAGGAACTACTTCATCTCGAACGATAGGCATACCTTCGATGATCGGATGATCCGATCGAATTCGGTAAACAGATGTCTCTACGCGTTCGCGAGACGAATTCGCGAGACGAATTCGCTAGACGAATTCGCGAGATTGTCCCAGGTATAGGCAAATCTGTGTCGAAGCTCGTCTCGAGTAATTCGCGCCACCGGTATATCGGTCAAGCCCGACATCTGGAACTTCCCTTACCTTCCGTTTAGGGGTGAACATCGTCGAAACCGAGGGCTGTGGGCGAGAGGAAGCGGGAGAAGCGACGGCGGAAGGAGTCGCTATCGTCGAGAACACTTTGCGCGTCTGGCGTTAATTGGTACGACGATTCTGTCGGGGTTCGATTATTCGGGGCTATCCTGAAATGGGTCTTAACCGACGTAACGGAGAACCGATTATCTCCTTGGGACACGGTAGGATAAAATACGGCTGGTGCAGCTTGACGTTAAGTAACGACGGAGATAGGCGTGGCGTCGATCAGGAAAATTGGAGGGTGGAGCGGCGAGTAAACGTACAGCAGCTCGAACGGCGTACCTGCTTACCCATCTAACTTTAGTCCCAGCGACGGGGTAATCAACCGCCCCCGCGTTCATTCCGCCTTCCTGCCTTCCCTACCGTCGTTGCCTACGTTCCCGTTACGTTGCCTATGCGATTCGGCCAGCTCCCACGATCGAGGATCGAAGCTTCCCCTACGTCGAAGCGATTCGCGTTTCTCAAATCGACGGTGGTTGCGGTACGCTCGTATTCCATAGCAGCGAGAGCACAGAGCTCCTTTCACTCGCGCAACCGTGATCCCGCGACGATAAATCAACCGACACGCATTAAGCATTAACGCATTTACATATCGACGTTCTACCGCGCGCGTACGCCTGAACCGCGCGCTAAATCACGCTCGATTTTGAAAATAACGCGTCCTACGAATTGTAAGTTGTTTCTAGGGATGCCTCTTGGCCAAGTCGTTGCGCGGAAACAAACTTTCTCCCCGTAGAAACGACCGCGTCTCTAATCCGTAGCCCGGCTCGTTCCGATGCAAACACGGGGGACGAGGACGAAGACGGAAAGGCTCGAGGGAGAAAAGAAATTCGGCGGGCTGCAGACGTGGTATAGAGGGGACGCGATTCCGCGCGAACCTCAATCTCCGGGGCGAATTCGATGCCGAAGGGTTGGAAAGGGAGGCGGGAGAGGGAGAGGGAGAGGGAGAGGAACAGGGAGAAGGACAGGGATACGCGATGCGGTTTCTTCTCTAATCTAATCGTCGCTCGTCCGCGTTTCGTGCTCCTTCTCCCTCTTGCCGTCTCGAAACGAACCGCGTCTCGGTCTCCCTTTCGCCGTGTTCCAGGAAACCGGGTCGCTGGTGCACGGTTGTTTCCACGCGTGTAGGTACACGTGTACGCACGTACACGTACGCGTTCGTGGGTGCTCAGGATCGGCCGTAGGTTCTGTAATAGCCCTGTGGGCGAACGAGTCGCGTCGTTGAAAAAGAAGAAAATTCGACGAGGATCGCGAGACGCAGGCGACGCACCGTCCGGTTCTCGGTACGCGAACGCGACCGACCGCGTCTGCTCGGAGCTCGACCGAGAAGACGGGGGACGAGGGGACGACCGAGTAACGCGATTCAACGGACAAGGAGAGTCGATTTCGAGCCGAATCGGTGAACAAAGCGAAGGAGGATACAGCGGCGGCGGCGACGGAACCGGCGGCTGACCCGAAGCAAACGGCAACCGCTCGCAGCCCAGACTTTTCACGCGTGGAACAAAGAACGAAAGAGAGTCGAGGTCGCGAAGAAACTGCGGAAGGTCGATTTTCACCATCCTGTTACCATCGTCGTCTATCAACTACTATGGATTCGCTAGAAAATAGGATCGATGAACGACGAGCGACGGTGATAGCGGTAAAGGGGACGAGAAGGAAATACGAGAAAGGAGTAACGGAGAGAGGAGCGGAAAGAATGTTCGCCGTGTGGTCGTCGCGTCGGCAACGGTGGCGAAGAACGAGAAAATACGTGAGGCGAGAAAGGGGAAGGGAAGAAGAAGGAGAAAAACACGCCGAGGGAAGGCTTAACTTACGAGCCCGTGCCTTGGCGGCTGTAAAATATCGCGAGCTCGGCAACGAGGCTAAGCGATGTTTCGCGCGCGCGGGATCGTGCGATCTAATTTGTTGCGCTTCGTGGTTATTTATGGTGACGCCTTCTCGGCCGCTTCCTACGGATTCGATTCGAACCGAACCCGCCCGTCGATCTCGTTCCGTTCTCTTTCCGTTCCCGTTTACTCGATGGATGGACCGAAGACCGGTGTGTGTCATCGAACAACGCGCTACGTTCTTGCGCTCTCTCTCTCTCTCTCTCTCTCTCTCTTCCTATCGCCCCCCCCCCCCTCTGTCGAGTAGTAGAGACGCGCGGTGATCAGGGTCGAACGAAATCGAGAAAGAATTTCCTAAAGAGAGAGAACTCGAGCTGAAAGTCGAAGTAACGGTGCTCGGTCTCGCGATAAGACACACCGGTTGGCGCCACGCCGATAGGGAAACGTCGGACATCCCTTAAATTCCAGGCGATCCAAACGCGGGGGAACCCGAATGTTCCACTCGCGTCGCTTCGCTCACGATTCCTCGCGCGGTTCCTCCATTTCCATGCGGTCGTCTCCGCGTGTCTTCGATGCTGGTAATCGGGAAAGGCGGCCGCGTACGCGTAAACTGTATTCTATATCGTGGGATTGTAACCGAACGATTGTAAAACGCGACGACGGTTTCCCTCTCGTCGTCGACGTTTCCTCCCCTTAAATATCTACTCGGATATCGTGGAGAACCGGAGAATCGCGATCGGATCGATGATAAGTTGAGTTGTACGTTGCGCTTATACGTTGCGACGCGTGAACGGAGAACGACGTAGACGAGGGATGGATCCGCGACGACGACGTCAGCGACGCGAGCGATGTCAGCGAAGAGAACGAGGAGAACGACGAAATCGAGAATGGTTTCGGTGTCCCCTCGCGAGAAGGGATCTCGAGGGCGGCGCCACGTTTGCGGCTGACAAAAAGTCCAGGAGGGGAATAAAGAGAAGGAAAAAAAAGGAAGCTCGCCGAGAACGGCTAACATGGAATAGCCCTTAGCAGGCACGATAGCCACTCTTTAGGCTGATGGACTCGCGGCCCCTTACCTTCCTCTCTCCCCCGTAACCCCCTCCCCATTAGCCGGCCTTCCATTTCGCCTTCCCTCCAGCCAGCAGCTCGTTTTGCTTTTGCTGCCGATCTCCCCGAGTTTCGCCAGCCTCGTCCTCGCCTCGCATCCTTCTTTCGTTCAAAGTCGCGAGCCTGCTTCCCTCAAGGTTTCCGAGCTGTGTTAGACACAGCAGGAGAAGAGCATCGGCCCACGAGATCCGCGACGAGCAAATTGCTTCGCGATGTTTAGGGATCGAACACGCTCTTGTTCATCGTCGAAACTGTATCGAAGAGGAAATATCGATTCCCTTCGTTTCTCTTTTATTCGAGTTTCGTATTAAACAACCGCGCTTATACGCTATCGAACGATCACGAAATCAACATACGTATATACGCTTTCTAATAATTCATGCTCTACGTTATCAAGCGAGCAGACCATTGAATCAACGGTGTACCCGAATAGGAAATCGGGCCTGAAAATAAATACTTCCTCCCCTTCTCTCACGCTGTTTATTTCGTATTTTTAAAAAGTTCTTTTCGCAAATTTCGCTTTGCGAGATGCACCCAAGCAAGTACTTTACTTACATTATTTTTTACCGGAATGCGTCTTACCGCACACCTACGCGTAGTTAGGTACTCGTATCTTTCGGCCGTACGCAAACGCATCGCCGCGACATTGTACGCGCGAGTATGCGTGACTATACTGTACGCGTACATAAATGTATGCATATTCGAAAGGAAAGGCAGGTTTAGTCGCCACAAGGAATAATTTACAACGAAGAACGAATAAAATCGAATACGATGCGAAGACAATTTTTGCGGTACAAGAAAAGATAGAGCTCGCGGCGGGGGGAAAAGAGAATGTAGGAGGACGAGGAGAAGAGAGAGAAGCGGTTGGCGAAGCAGGACAAGGACGAAGATGAAAAAAAAAGGAGGAAATCGATGAAATATACCGACAGGCGTTCCAATCGCGTGTTTCGTTTTATCGCGTAAAGGGGGCGGATTCGTACAGAGTTAGGTTACAAGATATCCGTCGGTATCGTCGAACGCGCCACATCGGTAAAGTCAAATCCGATGCGTTTGCAACGGAACCGAATACGATAAAACGACGTCGCAATCGCGATTCTCGCTACCGATTTGGAGTCGGTGATCCGTTGTTAAAAATCCAAATAAATAAATCACTAGTTCCGAACAGGAGAAAAGAACAAAAGAAGCAGCACAAGTAACGAGGCGACAGTGTTATTTTCCGAAGACAGCGAGCCAGCAACGTCGTATTCCACGACGAAGAAAACGTGCATCCATAGTCGGTGACGAGTTCTCGGTTGTTCGCGATCAATCGATAAACGTTTGGTCGGTAAAACAGCTGGTCCGTCCGCTGAGTGCTTCAGCCAGGGATGGCGCTCTCGTCCAACTGCTCCTCTCGCGCGCAGACGCGCATACTGCAGCGTACAATCTATTTCATGGCTCTTGCGTTCTTCTCTTCCTTCTTTTCGCTCTCCTTGTTCTACGTTATTTCTTTGGTTCTATCCCCGTTACGTTCGTTCAACATGAACGGCCGTGGTTGAAGTTATAACCGAGGTGAAATCGTTACCAGGCTCGCTAGTGATTGGCTCCAGCGGTGGCACGCTAAAATAAAACCAAAGCAAACGAATCGAAGTTTGCGGTTAAAAGATGTAGCCACGCACAGGGTGGGTAGGCGTGTCGCGTGGTTCGTTCGACTTACGTAAGGGTAGTCTGTTGATTGAGCGCGGCAGCGGTGGGCAAAGCGAGAGGCGAGTGCGCATGCCCAAATTGCGTTACAGTCGGTGTACCTACGGGGGGGCAACGCTCGTGGGATCCACCGCTCTCACCTAACAACACGGTATCCCTTCCGGTCCTGTTCTCCCCACTTCCTATTTCTGTACCTGTGACCATACCGACCTCTGCTACGGTCCCGGCTTCTGGTTCCATCTCCGCACCGACGAGCCCTATTCCGCCCCCGTTACCATCGCCGCCACCGCCGCCGCCGCCTCTCTCGTACACGCTCAACTGCAGCGAGTCCACTGAAACGTGAAGAAAAGAAGAAACACGCTCGAGTATGAAACGCGACTGTGCCATATCTTTCGTTTTCCGTTGCGTTACGTTCCTCCTCCGCGCGTTCTTTACTCCCCGCCGTCACCTTCTCCGAGGACGCGGGGAACGATTTTCGAGAAACACTCTTTTTTTATCTCGATCCGGCATCGAAACGCGCGCGAATCGCGTCGGCTTTTGTTTGTCTCGCGATACGCTCGTTCGACCGGCCGGACTTCGCTCTCGATTCGGTACTCCCGATTTCGTTCGGGATCGTCGAAGGCCGATGACGAGACTCGAGATTCGTGGCGACGATATCTCGTTTGCTACGATTCCTCGCGTTACACGGAAACGTTCTTTTTTTCGTCTTCTACTGGTCCGTCTGGTCGTTGGTCAGCAGAGAAAGGAAGAGCAACGGAAACAAGGATTCTATATTCGATTCGTTCGACCCGTAGGTACACCGTTTGCGATTCCTCGAAAACCGAAACGTTCCACGGTTGATTCGTGAGTACAAAATAAAAACCGATCGCTACGTACTACTAAATCTGTTAGGGAGTCGGCGGTTCCAGAGAGGGTGACGGTGATGAAAAGGATAGAAAGGGGAGGAGGGAGCGCGCACGTGCATGTAAGAGGGAAAAGAGCAAGAGGGAGAGAGGCAGAAAGGGGAACGAAAAAGAAACTGAATAACAAACTTGCTCACCGAAGACTCACCGAGTAAGTTAGACTTAATCTCGGTCTTTTGCATCCCGCTTGGCCCTGCCAAATTTCCACTAATTCCCGAATGATTCTTCGGTTTTCTTTTTCTCGTCTGTATCCCTTCTTTCTTCATGCTGAGCGGCCTGTTTACCTATACATATATACACACACCCGCTTTTATGTATGCACATAGATAACACGCATACACGCGCACGCATGTACAACGAAGAAGATGAAGAAGAAAGAGAATAAGAAAAATAAGACAAATAAGAAAAATCAGAAAAATAAGAAAAATAAAAGAGGGAGACTGGGGATTTAATTAAATTGTAGGAAACACGATAGAAAACATGGACTGGCCGATCGTATCAGTGTTTAAGATCGCGAGGAAATCATCGATAACGTTCCGACGGTCGATCGATCGATCGATCGGATTAACATCGATTATCAAGAACGCACAGCTCCAGCGTGACGTGTATCGGATAAGAGGTTCGCGCGTCAATTCGAACACCACTAAAGCGTAGCCGAATTATTGCGCGGGATAGAGGAGGCTTGTATTACGATTTCGTAATAAACGAAACCCACGACTACGGGCACGCGGCAGGCGGTGCTATCTACGATCGATGCAGCATACTCTTCGAAATTGTAACACGCTTTCGAGATGTTTTTGGAACGATTATCAGAGGAGCAAACCGATCCAAGACGGCGACCACGCTGAGATTACGACGAGCACGCGAGAAAGATTGCGTAAGAAAAGTAATCAGAAACCCGAGCGGGAGAGAGGATCGACGGCGCAACGCTTCGGCCGCGTTTCGGAACGACCGGAACACCTCCTCGCATGCCAAAGAATGAACGAACGAACGAACGAACAAACAAACATTCGTTCTCTTGTACGTATACGTATCTCGCGCTTCCCTCAGTTTGCACGGAATCGTTCGAACCGACGCGACAGAACGGGTCCTTGGCCGAACCAACGACGCTTAAACCCGTTCGTTCCCTCGTGTTTGCTCTACGCTGCTGTATCGCACGCCGAACTGTTTTTCTCCGCGGCGACGAACGAGACGAAGGTTGCTCCGCGTTTCCGTTTCACAGTCCCGGCCCTCCTTCTCCCGTTCCGCACTCCTTCCACTCGAGAATACCGACCGAGTCCGATTCCGTGCTTGTTCTCCGTATCGATTCGATCCGTGGCGATCGATCGCTACAGTTGTACAAACAGAGAATCGGCTCGTGCCGAAACGCGAGAGGAAACGAGCGATCGTGTCGTCGGACGATGCGACGGTGAAAACGATCGGTTTCGTAATCGAGGTTTCACGACCGCGATCGCTGCTCGAGGGATGAAAAAATTCTCGATTCTCATTTTCAAGTGGTGTTCGTAAATCAAGCGCTAAACGCAGCGCGACACGGCACGGCCAGAAACACGGGGGGAATGGATAAACGGTTAGAGAGCTTACGTTGTGCAGCTTGAAATAGAGACCGCAGGCGTTGCACACCGGTTCGCCGTTGTTGTTCCGCCGCCACAGGGTGGTGTTGCTGGTCCTGCAGTTGGCGCACTGAACACCCGTCCTCCTGACCCCGGTCTGGAACAAAGGAACGGCGACAAATGGAAGTAGGAAGCACCAGGCGTTTCACCAGACTCGAATTTGAGGTCGCGCGTCGAGAGTCGAGGATGCGAAAATGGGAGCGTTCGAGACGTAGAAACTAGAGTAAACAACAACCTCGGCGTGTAAGCCTCAACGCGATTGTTTGCTCGGTAACAGATAACGTTGGTTTTCTTTTTTTCATCTTTCGCGGACAACGGTTGCGAACGGAATGTGCCTGCCAACGACACGAGCGACGAGAAAAGGGAACGAGAAGGAGGCGAGGCAAAAGGGTGGAGGGCTGGTACGCGTACACACCGCGATATCGAAGGACGAATAGAAAGTGAACTAGCTTACCGGCGCGACGGTCTGCTTCGGTTTGCCACATCTCATGGATGGCCTGTTCACACCGTTCATCTTATAGCTGCACCCGTGACAGTAGTAATGACCGGTTTCGTCTCTCCTGCAAATGGCGGATGGAGCCGCGCATCCGGAACACTCCTTCGGATCCGCGGTCATCGCGGTCCCGTCGAAGCCCTCGTCCGGCACACCCAGCTGGAGAGCGGACCACGGAGACGGAGCCGTGGTGCTTCCGGTCGAAACGTTGTATCCACCTCCAGAGTACAGTTGTATGTTCGCTGTGTCGCCGACCGAGATCGTGGTCATGTTCTGGTAATTCTGAACGCAATCGAACGGGGTCGGTGGAGACGGAGTACCGGCGGTGGACCAGTATTCGGCCGAGGTAGGCGGTTTCGCGTACGGGTACAAAGTCACCTGGGACCCAGGGGAGCCTGGCTGTTCATAGTGAAGAGGAGGAACGCTGCCGCGCGAACCGCTCGTCAATGAGGACGCCAACGTTGGATCGCCTTTGATGTAGCTGTTCCCGGGGGACTCGACCTGTAAACGAAACGCGTTCTCCTGGCGAAACGGACGGAAACAAAGGTTGGCAAACGCGAACTTGAGGTTGAAACGACCCCGCGATCCTTCTTACTCACCCCAGCGACGCGAGTGGTCAACTGAGTCGGTGACTGATACGCGAATGCGATCACCTGATCGCCGGATTTGGTGTAGGTGTAGGCCGGAACTTGCTGAAACGTTTCACCGCCGGATATGTACTGGGGATACTGGATAGCTTGGGAGGGTGGCAGCGGCACCGTCTCCAGCGTAGTGTACGTGCTCGACACCTTGATGTTCTCGGTGGCAACCGGCAGGGAAACAACAGCGGCGTTCGTCACAGCCACGCTAGCCGCTTCCGTCTCGTACTTGATACCGGCTCCGCCAGCGTTCACGTATCCGGTGACCAGCTGATGATGATGATGATGATGATGATGATGATGCTGTTGCTGCTGCTGCTGCTGCTGCTGTTGATGATGCGAGGCAGGTTGGCCCGATTGTTGCGCTCCCCCCTGCGTTCGGATCCCAGCCTCGCCGATCGGCGGGGAATAAGGAGGCGCCGCGGGTGAATCCAACTGAACGCTAACCGTTCCCGTAGCGTGGGACACAATCGGCCCGTTCTCGTATTCCTCGCTGGCCGACACAAGAACCGGTGACCCTTGATGATACGATCGACCGCTCGAACCGTTTCCGGCACCGCCACCCGACTGGCCGCCTCCTTCTCGCGGGCTATACCTTTGGTAACCGGTCGATTGAATCCGTCTGTCCTGCGCTTGAATCGAGATCGTATGGTTCTCTCTTCGCAACTGTTGTTGCTGCTGTTGCTGTTGCTGCTGCTGCTGCTGCTGCTGCTGCTGCTGCTGTTGTTGTTGTTGATCTTCCACAGAGTAACCATAGATACGATCCGCGTCCGTTCTCTCTGGCTCCGGAGTCTCGTACCTTTACCGAAATCGTTCTAATCGCAGGATCGCGCTTTCAAAGTAATCGTCCCGATCGTCCACGGTGGACGCTCTTCTAAACCGTTTTCTCGCTTACCTAACTGCCGTTTCCTTAACCGTCAACGCAGGCGGATCCATGGTCTCCGGCACCTCAACCTGCACCTCCTGTCCGTTACTCGTCAGATAAACGACGCGCTGCTGCTGCTGTTCGCCTGGACGATGTTGCGGAATATCTGTTTCCGGCTGCGATATCTGCACGAACTGCTGCTGGGACGTCGTCTGTTTGTTGCACCCTTGATGACGGTGGTCTTGCTGGTGTTGCTCCTCCTGATAGACGCGGGTTCGAGATTGCTGCTGATCGACCGGTTGACGATGGTGCTGCTGTTGCCGAGGTTGCAACTGTAGACCAGCCGCCGACATAACGTTCGCGTCCGGTGACTCCGGCTCGGAATCCGCGACGGTCTCGGTTATATGGCCGGCCGTGGTAATGGTGCGCACGTGCCTCCGCGTCGTGATCACAGTCCGAGGACTTTCTACCGATCGCTGTTCATCGGCTGTCGCCATCCCCGGCGAACCCTCCTCGACGCGATTGTCCTCCCAATCGCGTTTCGCTTCTTGCTTCGTCAACGTCTCCTTCATCGCGTCCTGCAACAAACACCGACCACCGCGTTCGTCGACCAATGAATCCGGTGGTTAGGTAGGACACGATCCGCCCGGGCTCTGATCCCTTCTAACCGGCGACGATCGCGGATAACTTACGGCACGCGACTCGTTCGTGTTCGACGCAACGTGCCGGAATGGAAATCGAGCGAACCGTGATCGAGGCAAAGAGGAAGAGAAAGAGCGGTTTAACGGAGGAACGGAAAAGAATCGGGTTCGGCGGGAAGAAGAGGGAATGGAAGAGGCGGCCGCGGCGGCCGCGGCGACCGCGGCGACGGCAGCGAACGACGAAGTGGCGGAGGGGGAGGAGAGGAACGGCGCGCCTCGTCCGTCTGGAGAAGAAACCGGCGAACTAGTGTTTACCCTGACTCGAGTCACACTTCCCTTCGACAATGTCAAGTTTCGACTTCCGGACCGAGCACGCGACCGACCACTCCGTTCCACGTACTCCGACAACGAAACGCAATCTTTGAACGTTGTTCACCGAGAGAGTTCGGTCTCTTCTCTCGTTCTGTTTTCGCTTCCGCGGCTTCTTTGTCGGGGGAATCCCGATCGAGGTGTAGCCGTTGGACGGGAACCGTTCACGACGGCAACAAGAACGAACGAAATGCGAAACGATTTCCTACCTTCACCGGAGACACGGGCAACGAGAGCACCCCGACGCGACGCTTACGATGCTTACGTTCAGTTTGGCCGCTTTATGGTTTTACCGATCGAAAAATTCACCCTTTCGAACAACAACACTAGCAATTGTTTTCACCGACGAGGCGAAACGATCGAACGAATTTGTTCTGTGCACGAGAGAACGCACACCGACGCGACACGCCGCCGAGCAAACTTTCTGCTTTTCTCTCTTTTCACGGAAAGCTGGCGAAACACAGACGAGGAAGACGAACCGAGAATCTCTGGCTATCGAGTGGAAAAGAGGCAGCGGAGGGGTCCGTTTGTTTGTTCGTCGATAACGAGCGGCCGCTTTCGCTAGCTCACGAGCGAGATAACGCGGTTCACGAGGGGATGGGGGAGGGAACTGGTGCGCGAGGGGATCGCGAGAGGTGTCCATGCTCTCCTCGTGCTCCTCTCATCGTCAGCCATCGTTGACAACGCCATTTTGTTGTTACGGCCTCGGTGTCGTCGTGTTGGTAGGGTGGCGCACACGGTGAATCATTCGCACCCGTCGCTTATCGTTCGGCCTAAAAAATTCTCTGGTACACACACCCTTCCCCCTCCCCCTCAGAACGTTCCTTCCCGCAATATACGCGCAGGCGTACACACACACACTCTGTTACGCTTGCTCGCTCGCTCGCTCGCTCGCTTACTCTCGACAAAGCAAAAGTCCAGTTTTTTTCCTCATCCCTTGGAATCGAGCTTAACGTATATTCGGTCATGTTTGGCCGGGCGGCAATCGTCATCGTCTGCAGATAATGACCGTTACGTTACCGATTCTCGGTCTGATTCACCTTTGCAAACGAAACGTCATCCCGAAGGTAACGTAAAAGTTTGTCGACTCGTGTCCACCGACGAACAGCGAAGCATCGAAAACATATAGCGAGTCCGATCCGTTCGCGAACGATGCGAAAATCACTGAACCTTTGATCGCGGTGCGAGGTGTACGTGACGGCAGTGTAGCTCTCGCACCGCTATTACCGTGATCGGCGTCGAATAATCTCGATGATCACGATAGAAATCAGGGATCAGCCGTGCGCTCTTCTTCGCTGTTCGTTTAGCGAATTTTCAGCGTTCCCCTCCTTCGCTCCTCGATCCTGTCGGAACGATCGACGATCATTTCGATCGTACGAGGGAAATCCTACGCAAGCTCCCCCGGGCTGTGTAACGCGGAGCGATTCCTCGATGTTCCCGCATTGTCCTCTACCCAACAACGAATCGAAAAATTGATTGTTTATCGGACCAACGAAGAAAATATAGATTACTTGTCGGTGTATCGTTGATAACGAGCGATAACGAATCGATCTAGTCACGCGCCGATCTATCGAGGACGCGCGCGCCGATCGAATAACCCTTTCTCGCGGTGTATCGATGGAACAGCGGGAAAGGAAATTCCCGAAGAACAACGGAAGTTGAAAAGTCGAAGAAAAGCAACACCGACGACGGGTACATACTCGAGCAGGTTGCCCGAGCGAGGAACGTTCGAAAGAGTAAGCACGGACAGTTGGTCGACGAAAGTAGGCAAACGATTGGGGACCACAGAGGGTGTTTCGAAAGTGAAGCGCGAAGGACGGATGGCGCGCGTCGTCGGAGGGACGAACGCGCGGCCCGCCGATGGGGATGCCGGCCGCCGCCGAGCCGTTGGCGAGAGGCACGCGGTTGTCAAAATAAACGACACTATCGCGATTTATCTCGTTTCCCATGATAATAAGAGATAAAACTGCATCCTTACATTAGCTAGTATATCAGCTAAAATGATAATTTCAGTCGTCGAGTCCGCCAGGAAGGCGTAGGGTTGTTTCGCTAGCTCCGTGGTCGAGCATCCGCGAGGAAGGCCGCGTCTCGTAACTGGCATTCGCGCGACGATCGACACCTGCTGCTATCTCTCTCTGTCTCTCGATCTTCGAGCTTTCGCCGTGAGTGTTTCCGAGAAATGAACCCTGTGCCGTGAGTTTGGACACCGAGTGCGAAAGGACGCGTGATACAGTGCGGGTCGCATTGATGGGAAACGAAACGAAACGCAACCCGAGTCATCGGAAAACGAGGAGGGCGGCGGCGACGACCACGACGAAGAGAAACTATCACGCTCTAATCGAGAACGTTCGTTCTCGATCTCTCTTTTTTCCGGTACCTACCTACATAGTATGCGCTTACTCGATCGATCGTTCGATTCGTCTTTCTTTTTTTGAAAATGCCTCGAAAAGGACACGAGGAGTTGCGTGATAACTTGGATCGCGAATACGACGAGGTCACCGCTTTGTTTATCAGTCGAGTAGGAAATTCTTATCGGCGTAAATGAAAATCCCAGGTGAGTCGGTGGTATGGGTGCGTGGTATACGTGGTTGCGCGCAAAACGGTATCGGAGGCAGACGATCGGCGAAAGAAACGATACTTTTATTTCGGCCATTAGCGACGACACGCGCACGCGCACGCAAACTCGAAGGGATGACGAATACCCGTCACCGTCGCGTTGGTTACGCAACCAATTCGTTTCCGCGAATCGAACGCGATGCACCGCGTAATTTTCCACCTCGCGAACCCCGTCGGTTTCCACAGGAAAGGAGAAACGCGAAACGCAAAACGCGCGGCACTCGTCGATACGCTGGTCTCGCGCGGTCGACCTCTTCTATCGCGTAACGAAAGCTTGACCGCGGATTTGACCGCGGATTTGACCGCGCATTTCGGAAAGAAACGACGCCGATACTTTTTCGGTAGTCGCCTCGAAACATCTCGAAACATCTAAAGCACTTCGTTACGATCCCGATTCACGCGGCTGCCTCGATAACGAGATCCGTCGGAGAGACGAGCCTATTGCGCGAGATCTCGTATTTTACAACGCGATTGCGGCGATAATTTACAACGGGCGAGCAGTCTTTCGGTTTTAACCAAGGATAAACAAACGAACATACTCTCCGCCGACCTGTTCTCGCGGGAATAGCGAGAACACCAGCAACGCGACACAGCTACGCATGAACAGTGGGAAAGCGAAACATTCGGGAACCGCGACGAAAGCTTGTTCCGGGTTCGAGCAACCGATAATTAACGTTCGCGTACGACAAACAGCATTATCGTGGTTGCCCGATATTATTCAATTATCTTACGACAGCTATGTGCTTAACGATTAATAAAATATCTGCGTTCAGGGGTATTATCTTGCCTCGATATCGTATAGTTTCGCGGCAGACATCGTCGAGGCGATTACCACGGAGTAAGCGGCGCTTATGGTGCCAGAACAGTTTCATTCGCATCGGACCTCCGGCCGGGTGTTTCCCCCGAGGAATAGAACGAGGACCGACCATCTCGATTGGACTATCCACGAAACCGCGCAAGTGCAACCGGTGGAACACAAGTGTTTCGTTCCGTTCCGATCGCGTTCGATCGTACACGCGCTACCGGGCTAACCAGTTACCACGTCTTTCCAAATATCGCTCTACCCATCTTCCTTTGCCCTGATTCACCTCGTTTCGTGCTCCGTGCACTCTCTAACCGCACGGTACGTAACGCAATGCAACGGAACGCCCCTTACTCTATACACACCAGCAGACCGTGCTTCGCTCCACGATCTCTCTTCCTTTACTTCACCCTTACTATCCATCGTTTGGGATCGTTGAAACGTGGAAACGATCGGTATTTCGTGTGTCTCGTTCTTTCTTCTTTTCCTCCTCGCTCGGCCTTCGAGCCTTCGGCCACGCGTTTACGCGTTGCGATCCAATCGATGTGAAAACGACCGAGAGATCCAGCGAGATCGCGTAAAAGGCGATAACATTTCCATCGTTTCTTGGACAAAGTAGTGAGAGGAAGGCGCACGCGGAGAAGGGAAGGGAAGGGTAGGGTAGTAAAAAGAAGACAAGAAACGACAAATATAGAGAAAAGGGAAGAATCGCAAGTGTCGAGAAGCGGGAAAATTGAAAGATTGAAAGATCGAAAGAGTGGACTTACCGTAGTAGGAGAGCGAACAGGAATATTTCGCATGAACGACGATATAGCTTCGTGATCGATATCGAAGAGCAACTTTGATTTGTATCGCGTCGACGGTCGACGATCGACTCGCGAGCTCGATGCGGTTATATGATTCGAGAGCGAAGGTGGCGAGAGCGCGACGCGGCTTGACACAGGTGCGCTGCCAAGGTGTGTCGACGATTCGGGTCGGCTGCCGCCTGGTAGCGTCGTTCCGAAGCTTCGATTCGAGCAGACACAAACGACAGAGAGAGAGAGGGGGGAGGGGAAGGGGAGAGAGAAAGAAAGAGAGAGAGAGAGAGAGAGAGAGAGAGAGAGTAGAAAAGCAAAAGGAAGAGGAAGACAAGAGAGACAGAGAGGGGAGAGAGAAAAACTCGACCGCGGATGCGTTCAATATTGACTGACTACGATTAGACGAAACGGCAGGCAACCTCGTCGTAAGCTTCGTAGTTTTCGCCCTCGCGTTCAAACATCGATCACCTTTATTACCATTCTTTCCCAGTCTGCCACCATTTTGGTCCCGCTGTACTCCGCCGATCTTCCCACGACACCCTTCGTCGCTATGGCAATACCTCCCTTTCTTTTTGTTCTGCGCCAACATCCCGTGCCTCAGTTAAAAACGAATAAACGACAACCGGAGCCAATGAAAGCCAACGACTTATTCCTCTTCTCTCGTTCTTACCAGTTTCTTAGTTAGATACAGTTGTCGAGAACGAAAAGGGATCGGTCTACGTTTTGTCCTGGTGAACCAAATACGTGTATGTACATAGGGCGGGGGTGGGGGAGTGGAGTTTGTTGGGAAGGGAGGAGGGGGGGGGGGAAGGCGTGAACGTGCACGCGTGCGTCGCGTTATCGTCGAAAACAGTGAGAGAAGAAGCGAGGTTGAGAGTAGAGAGCAGAGGGTGTCGACATACTTGCAGAGCACACACGGGATTCCTCCGATAAGGCACGGTCAGGTGAGACGCGATCGTAAGACCGAGGAGAAGAACCCGCGGAGACACGAATGCGGCGCAACGCGACGCGACGCGACGCGAATTCAAAGCTCGAACCAACCCCATGTACGTAAAACAAATATTGCACGTCCGTCGAGTTCGGACGATAATCGATGTTCTCCAACGATCTTTCTTCGTCTAGATCGACGGGGACGTAACCGCTCTTTTGCGTTTCCCACCGATTACGCCAGCGAAGGGAGGGTCGCCGGTTCTCTCGTTCCAACCTTTAACGGAGAGATTAGTCAAGATATCACGGCCCTTATCACCGAAAATACACAGGGATGAAGTTTTCCAAAGCGTACACCGACTTCTCCTCGCCAGCTGGTCGACGTTCCCTGCGCGTTCTCTCTCTCCCTTCATTCCACCCTCTTGTTGCTCCATATTCCTTTCATCGACGGTATACGTACGCGTTCACGTCCTGAAAATGTTTGCGTCGTCACTACGTTAGGTAGTAATCTCGCCATCGCACCATCTTCGAATTTAAATATCCCTCTTTATTTCAAAATAACCGATTTGATACAACACACTTTGAAAATATACGAACATCCGGATGTTACGGCACAACCTTTCGTTCATTCAACGTTCTGTTTGCCTGCGTAAAGCTTTGCTCGCTCGTCGTCACGCTTTTTCTCGTCCGTTGGTCGTAGTCGTCATCGATAAACGCTTTAAAAGTACAATTTTACGCGTCGCAACGTATTCCCGTGTAGCATTCGAATGTTGTACGGCACGACAACTACATCGAGACAGGTAACACGGCTATTACCACAATAGTTCTTATACGTTTTCGATTCGACGCGCATGCCTCTCTCTTAACACCTAACGCTTAGCATTTTAGTAACATAATTTTCTATGTACAACAACAAAAGGAAGGGCCAGCGATGGAACACCGAGTCGAGTTATTTCGATCACCGATCGCATCGTCGTGAATTTTGAGCGATCACGCATGAAAACAAACGATATAGACGAACGATTTCTAAAAACCGAGCTTGGTATTTCGTTTTCTTATAACTTGCTGTCCTCGTACACGTATATACGATTCTGTCCAACTGTTTACAACGTGAATCGTCCCGTAAACTGATTATACGCGCGCCTCTTGCGAAACGTACGCAGGCATTGAGGATTCGCTCCCGTTTTATCACTCGTTATTAATACGGTTACACGATGTTTCTTTCAAACAGCACAGTTTACACATCTTTAAATTTCGAAAAATTACGATGAAACGATGTCCCCGATACACGGTTCTCTCGCTTCCGGTAAGTATCGTTCGTTATCTACGCGATCTCACAGTTATCTCTGATCGAATTAATCGTTGCTTTCTTATCCTTTTTCTCTGTTCTTTCGTTTCTTCTATTTTTTACATTTTTTCCCACTTATATCGCTCTTTTCGAACAGAATCTATACAAAAGGAGTGCAGTAAAAAAGCAACAAGCGGTAGAAAAAAACAATCGAAATAATTTCACTCCGCGGAAACATTTCCTTCTGTTCATTCTTTCTTTCTTTCCCTTTCCTCTTTTTTTTCCTTCTTCCTCTTTCTATACCTCTTCCTCTTCCTCTTCCTCTTCCTCATCATTTTCTTCTTCCGCTTCTTCTTCATATTCTTCTATACGTTTGCTTATAAACACGCAATTTTATTTGAAATCACAAACATGAATAAGTCCGCTATGAATGTATGTTTTCACTCGCGCGAACGACTAAAAGTCAACGCAAGGATGCGATACGATATCATTTTCGTTTTCGTTAAACTTCGAGAAACCGTGAAACAAAGATTGTGAAGTGAGGAAAGAGAGAACGCGTTCCCGTCGCTTTGTAAGCGTTCTCACGAGTCTGCCTTTCCGTTTTAACGCGTACCCCTCACAAGCAAATTATGGGAAAGGGTCCACCGGCAATAGCCAGCGTTTAACCGTCCATGAGCATATTTAAGAAGATATCGAGACAACCGTAGGTCTGTCCACCAAGTGGCCGTTGTCCAGAATAATTTTAGCGGTCGCTGTACTAGGCGAGGAATTGCCCAAGGTAACGATGTGCGGTGACGCGAGTTGATGATGATCCGGAGAATGACCTGCTGACATCATAACCGGTGATCGATTCGTGCAAGGCGGTGACGGACACTCGACTTTCGGAGAGTGAGTCTCGAGAAGTTGCTGGTGCTGATGGTGATGCGGTTGTTGCTGGTGCTGGTGCTGGTGCTGGTGTTGGTGCTGATGCTGAGGCTGTTGTTGCTGTTGAGAGGTGATCAAGTCGTAATACATTGCGGGCGCAGTCGATGGATAGGAAATGGCTGCCCGGCTGGATGACTGAGGGCTACCGTAAAGGGTGCTAGCGTAGCTGACTTGAGCTACCCCGGCGTGGCTCATCCTCAAGTCACCGTAAGCGTCTGTGAAAACGAAAGAACGGTAGAAACACGTGTCATCTTGCGCGGTGCACATCATTTCATCACCGTACATCCACCGCGCGGCTTACTCTCGTAGTATACGCATGTAGGTACGTACCTGGCTCTAACTTTAAGCTGTTGTTGTTGTTGTTATTATTATTATTATTATTGTTGTTGTTGTTGTTGTTGTTGTTGTTGCTACTGTTATTGTTACTGGAAGCGTTGGTATTGTTGTTTCCGCAGGATGCGACAGTTCCAGCCATTGGCGTATCGGAAGACTTCATGCCTCCCTTCGGTTTCCTCTTCCGCGTTTGAATGCTGTCCTTCTTCATGGTGTGGGGCCTGTTCACACCGTGCAGTTTGAAATAAAGACCGCACGCGTTGCAAACGGACTCGCCCAACGTGTTCCGACGCCACAACGATGTCATCGTCGTTTGACAGTTACTGCAAGAAGTTCCTGCGCGTCTCGAAGCGGACTGCGGACACAGGAAATCGCGTTAGAGAACCTGTACAGTACGCTTACCTATACGCTAAGAAGAGAAGATACTCGATAAAGGAATAGGATGCGCAGGAGAGCAAACTCCCCTCTTTCCCTTTTCGAACAACTCGAAGCTTTCCATCGAGAAAGGACGAGCAAGGACGGGGGCGTAAACGAAAGAGCGGAACAGGAAAATAGGAAACGAGGTAATTTTAGGTTGGAGTAAATGGTGGTGGTGGTGGTGGTAGAGTGTACCTATTGGGTACGAGGAGCAGGAAACAGAAAGCTTACGTCTATTCTTAACATATGATCGATTAACCTCGAACGCTTATTCGTGCTCAACGATCGCAACGCGATGGTTGCGAACGCGTTACACGCGAGATCGCGTAATCGGCCATTCCACTCCGCGCGAAACCACGCGAGCCTGTTGCACACGCTCGGTTTATCATTCACCGAACCAACGATCATACGCACGATTCTCGTGATTTACATCGTTTACCAGGCTGCGCGTGATTTCGAAACGGAGCGCGATCGTACCATGGGTATAGTGGCACCTCGAAGTTACGATACATTTTCTATTAACGGAAGTTGTCATTAGATGCGAGTTACGCTGGAAAAGAGACGACGACGACGACGACGACGACAATAACGACGACGAAGTTTGTTCGTTCGTTCGTTCTTTCGTTCTATTCGCATCTTCCAAGGAACTGCGTACAAGTAACAAAGCGAATCATGAAGGAAAGAATAAACGTGCGATGAAAGTGATCAACGCAATGTTACCGATATGATACAGAATTAATAAGGTAACAGTATCCGCGGATCAAGCAATGAGAGTAACGGATGGAAAATAAAAGAGAATAGGAGAAAAGTAGGAATCAAAGCGATCGAATGACATATGGACGTCCAAACAGAAAAAGTGAGAGAGAGAGAGAGAGAGAGAGAGAGAATATATGCACGTGCACATCTGGCTGTGAGCACGAGTGTGAGCGATTGAGTTTGTGTTGGGGGATGACACCTACCAAACGCCGGCTCGATTTCTCCTCGAAGGCGCGACGGGCGCCACTATACCCACAGAAGCCTTTGTAGAAATCGCCCTGGTCCGCCACTGAAACAGAGACAGGATGCCAAACGTTAAGGGTGCTTGTCTATTCGTACGCGTGCGCGCCTAGAACACGCGCGTCGAGTCCTTTTTGCTGTTTCTACGTATCGAACGTCTACGGCCACCGATTCTCGCGAGTGTGTCTCGCCGAACGCACCTCTTCCCCTCGCGCACGTCTAGGCAACAGGTACAATACAACACCGCTCTATAGGGGTATCGCCCAAATTGTGCGCCGGAGCACACGAATGGCAAAACCATCGTCGTCGATTAACTACGTATACTCTGGTGGTCACGGGCGAATTTCCACACAGGCTCCTGTTTTATGTAGATGCGCGTTTACGCCTCTACGAATACATCTTAGCCTTCCCTTCGGACCGAGCTTTCTCCTGCTTTTCCCCCTCCCCTGGCGACCGTGAACGCCGCGTCTCGGGGGAAGGCAAGCGGAGAAAATCGTTCCTAGGGACCGAATATAGAGGGCACCGAAGAAAGCGTATGCGCTCGCGCGCGATCGCTTCGTTGGTCCCATCCTTTCTTCCCTTCTTCCTTACCAATCGCCGTGGCTGCTTCACCAAGGGTCGATTCATTCCGTTCATCTTGTGGTAGAGACCGCATGCGTTGCACAAGTAATGGCCGGTACCGTCTCGTCGCCACAATGGAGTGGAAATTGCACCGCAATTTACGCACTCCCGCCCCTCCGTAAAGTATTCTGCCTCGATGTTGTGCACTGCGCGATTCGTACATGTTCAATATGGAATCTATGGTACCTACGTACTTTTATTATATCGCTATGTCGCGTGGACGCGAAACACAAATGGAACGAACAGCTTTTCCTATCCGAACGTTGCGCGTATATTTATCGATACATTTCGAAATCGCTGCGATTCTCCCGAGGCAAACGCACGGGAAACATGAACACGAGTTTCGGATGACGTCAATACGGGGTGAGGTGAGGTGAGATGATGGCGTTGACGAGGGAGGGAGAGGATGAGGTAGCAGGGTATCTCATACATTTTTAGCGCAAAAGTATGAATCTTGCTAATCCTGTCGACGTCGTTGTAGTCGCTGTTGTTATTGTTGCTGCTGCCGCCGCCATATCTTCTATCGTAAAATCATAGAAATTCGAACGCCTTGTGGAAATAGTTGAAAGCGCCCCGAGCGCTTAAACGATTTCGGAAACGACTCGAAGATAGTTAATAAATGGGATTTCAGTATTTTTCCGTTGCTTCGGGGCAACTTCTTCCCGCGTTTCGTTTCGTTTAGTTTCGGGAAAATCAAATACGCATGGAAAGGAATTTCGCGAGCACCTAACTGAATTACAGACCACAAACTTTCCCTGGGAATCGCTGTTTTTCATTTCCTACGCGTTCGTTTGGTTTATCAAAGCAAAAATGGAAAAAGTGCATGAAACGAGAAACCAATGCGAAAAGCTTGGTTATGCGAGAAAAAGGAAGGAAACAGGAAACAAAGCAGTACGTAGCGACAAAGGATGTAGAGGGACACGTCGTTATCAGAATTTCCGGCGTTCCTCGATAATAATAACTAGCAGTAGCCGGCTGGTTGGTAAGCGAGCGTATGCATGGTTACCTCGAAGGTAAGCGTGCAGCACCCTGATCGCCTACAGGTTTCGTGATCGTTTTCGATCGTGATATCACCATTGCATACAACATACGGTGAACGTTCTCAACGCGGTCAAAGTCGACGAGAAATTGCTGCGACGAGCCTCGGTTCTCGCGTTACTCCCGCGGAGACGTTGGTTTGAAACGGAGACAGGACGAAAAGGTCGGCGTACGGTAGTCGCGCATCCGGCAGAAACGGGACTGAGAAGCAATCGGATATCGTATATTAGTAAGCAAAGAGTCGCTGACGTCGGCGACCATCTTGCTGCAATCCCTATCCATCCACTCACCGACGCGAGATTGCAAACGAGCACGGGGAAATAGAGCAGGGGAACAACGAATGATAAACAGAAACTGGGGTTGGCTGGAGTTAGGGGGCGAGAGAGAGAGAGGGGGGACAGCGTAAAAGAGACAGGGTTAATCGTTGTAATTCGCGTCTTTTTACCGGACAAACATGCTCGCGGAAATCTCCTCTCTTTCGGAAAGCGAAACAGATTTCGTTCATATTTTGGATTCATGTTTGGATTATCTTTTAGTTGAATCGACTCGCAAAAACAGAGAAAGCTACAAATAAGCGGTTAGAAGTACGTTAGCGTATCATCGATGCCTCACGCGGAAACGCTACTCTTCGTAACCGAATATTCAACGGCGACGACCAAGACGCCGCACGGAAGATGACGAAGCGACGGAGAATGAGAATAAGAGAGTCGAATTACTTGACGAGGCAAAGCCGTAATGGATTACAGCTCGTTGAAAGCGAGCAGAGGGGTAGAGGGGAGGGGATAGAGACAACCTTAAGAATGGAGGGGTGAAAGTGTCGCTACCGGGAATGCTCGTATATACGCATGCAACGCGTATAAGGGAGAGACCGACGGACAACGTGTCAGCAGGGAGAAAAAGAAACGCAGGAATACCTGACCGAGCGATTAGACCCTGGAATATGTCCGAAGTAACAGTCATCGAGAGTAAGAAAAAGTAAGAAAATAGATAGCCTGCAAGTTGTAAGCTAAGGCAATGGAAAGAGAGGAAAGAGAGATGGAAAGGTGGAGGGGCACAAAAAGCGATACATTTATCTAATATTTGTGATAAAAACAACAGGAATAAAGAATAAGGGAGGTACATGATTGGTACCGCGACGAACGGTGGCTCTCGCAACAGTCGCGAGTACACGAACAGAAAGAAGTTAATCCCAGATAGAGAAGGCCACGGAAGGCTGGAGCCGTGAAACAGCGAGCAGAAGATGCGAGAGCGGTATGGTGAGCAAAGTTAAAGTTAAACTGAGGACAGGCGCGTGCTAGCAAAGGACGATACATCTACTACTACTACTACTATCCGATGGATAGGTAACAGAGGCCAGAGGTTTACCGTCGTCGCTGGCGTCTCTCCGTTCCCTCGTCGTGGATGGGACGCTCTGTGCGCGCACGAATATTCGGTCGCGCATTCAAACACCACTCGAGATCGCGGTATGTTAAAAGCAGAGCTCTCCTCAACCCCCCAGGACCAAGTTCCCGTCAGGTTTCGGATAAACCAGCGTACCACACAGAAACCGCAGACGCGCCACCGAGAGCCGCTTTCGAAAAAGACCACGCGCTCACCACTTAAAAACCTTTCGAGGCTGCTTTCTTCTTCGTATCCGGCAGCCAGGCTACCCCAATAACGTCGCGTTATACCGAACTTTGCACATGCCATCGTCATCGGCCGGCGCATCCTATCGGGTAACGGGGAATACGAGAGCAGCAAAGATATATCCCGTAATAACATTCCCTGTTACCGTTCAAATTGTACGCGACAAACGCAAAAAACACTGCTACGATTTTTTCTCGTTTTTTTCTTCTCGACCCACGGATCACGACGAACAGAGGGATGTACGAGGTCGATCGGAATAAAAAACAATCCGATCGACCTTTTGAACCGGTCGAGTTGTTCGGTGAGATTGCGTCGCTCGATGCACTCAACGCGAACGTTATCGCCGCTAGCGTCGTTATTACATTACAACGTGGCATAAAAATAACGAACCTTGGGAGGACGGACGGACCTGTCGTACCGATCGCGAATCGAAAACAACCGAGACATTTTATCGCGTAAACCAAGCAAAACGACCAACAAGTTTGTACGTTCGCCCGTCGTACACGCGTACGCTGCTCTTCTGCCATCGCATCGCCCCTTTACAGAACCGACACACGATTCCAGCTCAACTCTTGTTTCTTTCTTCCTTTTTTCTCGCCGTACACGGTATCTCATGCGGCGTCTCGCGGAGTCGCGTCGACGTCCGTTTCCATCGGGTTACCCTTGCGATCGAACTATCGCCGACCTTCAGCTATCGGGGTAGCGCGCGTCGAGGTACGCGTTACTCGGCTAAACAGCACAGGCTTTCCGTTACCAAGATAATTAAGCGTCAAAATTATCTAAATATTCGCGGTCCCTATATACATAAAGACTTATTTTATCGTTCCTTCGGTATCGCTCGTAGACAAAACTAGATTAGAAGTGTGCGCGCGCGTTGTCTAGGTCAGGGTCGGCGTGTATCAATGCCTCTTTCGATACGCGGTGCACGACCGCGTGGCAGACGCTCCTCGTGGGTAAACGAAGCGCATTCCGTCAGAACGGCCGCCGCTTCGACGTCCTCCAGGTTCGTGGCTCGCCGTCGCGTCGCGACGCCTCGCGAATCGCGTTTGCCAGCCGTGTAAAAAAGTATCATCCGACCCCGCCGTCTGGTTCCCCCCTTCTTCCTTTTACACGGGACATGATAAAAATCGTAGCACTACGAACTTCTAAAACCGCTAACGATCGGAATTCTCGTTCCGATGATCACAAAAATTCGTACGATCGACCGCACCTAACTTCCATTTACTCGTCACATTTTGCTCGTTTTCGATCAATTTGGTAAACGGGAAAACTAACTACCCAACACGGCGATAGACCGAAAAGCTGTTGGGAAGAGAAAGAGCGTGAAACGAGTTAAAAGGTGAATTATAATTTGATCGTTACATGTAGAGGAAAACGGAAAACACCGATAATACCTTTTTTCGTTCTAGCTCGATCGTCACGAGCAGCGAAGAAACGAGAGAAAGTGTAACGCGATATTCTGCCTAGGCTAACGCAGGCGGCGCTTAACTTAGGCCACCGACGACGACTAGGGGAGGTCGGAAAAATTTGTCACGACTCGAGCGCGTTCTTACTCGCGCTCTTTTGCTGCTCGTTCAACGAATTACAAAAGGACGATAGAAAAGAGACGGAAAAAGAAACCGCGCGGGGGGAGGGTCAAATAGTGGGAGGGAGAGTTGGTAGGGTGAGATGGAGGAGGACAAGGAGGAGGGTCAGGTGGGGGGGGGGGGGGGAGAGTAGGAAGAGAACGAAAAAAAAGCAGCATTAACGAACAGCTGAACGAGCCCGATCGAATCCTTTTCTCGTTATTTACGATCTCTGCAACACGATCCAGTTAGTGTGCGTCGCGCGCGTCCTTTCAAATCGTTCACGATTTATCGTTCCTCCAAACATTCATGGCCCGTAACGCGACACGGATCGCCCTTCAAATACCACCGAGGATAGATCAGTTGAAGAAAAACAGACACCGACGCTTGTTCGCGGAATCGTTCGACCGAATTGTTCGTCCTTCTATAAAAACGTGAGGGATTTATCAGAAATACGACTAAAAGGAATGTGGAAAATTTAGAGAGAGAGACAAAAACAGAGAAAGAGAGAGAGAGAGAGAGAGAGAGAGAGAAAGGAGAAGAAAAATAAGAAATTGAAAGAGATTAAAGATGAGTAGGTATAGAGAAAAAGCAGTAGGAAATTCGCTTACTTGCTGTAAGACTACCAGCGGCGGTTAACTGATGCTGAGTGGGCGTCGAGGGTGGATTGACGGTCTGTCGTCTCGAAGGGGTTGCGTACTGAGTCGTGAGAGAATCGTTGGCAGGCGAAGCGTAGGTCCAAGACGAAGCTTCAACCGTTGCGGTTCCTACTCCACCGCTGCTCTGTTGGCCAGGATAAGAGGGGCTGTATCCTCGAAAGCTTGCTCTGCCGCAAAACGGCTGCGAAAAACCCGGTAGGGCCTGATGAGTCACCGTGCCCGATGACTTGCCGCTGCTGCCGTAATCCTCCGAAATGGTGGGGAGACCCGTGCCCAAACCTGTGGGTTAAAAAGATCGGTCGATCGATCCTCAATTCCTCCTGGATATGTCCGAATGTTTCGAACGCGATCTTACCTTGCGCGTTCCATAACTGCTGAGGGGAGGCAGTCAATTCCGTGGGGCTGCCGGCCATGTAAGGAAGACCGTAAGTACCTCCGGTTCCTGTGGCGCTGGCCGCAGTCATACCGCTAACTCCGCTCATCGAACGATACAACGAACTGAAACAACGATCGGAAGCATTACCAAATACATAGTTGGTCTCGGCTAACGAATACCAGCTACGCATACGCCCCTGCTCTTGGGAATTCCATTTTCATTCCATTCCCGTTTCGTTCGAACGGATCCGATCGATCCTGCGTGTCCACGATCGGTTTGTTAAACCGAGGAAGGACGGAGGAAACGGAAAAGGAGAAAGGAAGGATGGAAGAAAAAAAGGATGAGAACGGAGAGGAAGCGGGAGAAAGGGGAACGGAAAGCAGAAAAGAGGAGAAACCTCGGCGACGCGGGTTAGGTTCGGGTTAATGTTTCGCAGGAGACCGGAAACGAGAGAACCGTTTACCGATCCGTCCAGCCGTAAATGCGGGCGCGTGCCAAAGCAGGACGACGCGTTTTTCGATGTTCCTTTCCGACCAACAACTACCCGGAACACAACTACTCCATTACCATTATACCATTACCATTACGATGGCTGTTACCGCTACCGTTACCATTAGCACCAAGCCCTCCGCGTACCTGAATTTTCGATACCTAGGAAACCGTATACCGACAATTTCTTTGGCCTAATCGTGCTCGATCAACGTCTCGGAATACCTACGAGAATACAATCCTTCTCGAGGTAAAGATGGAAACGATGGAAACCAGAGAGCCGACGGGAGCGCGCAATCTCTTGCCGTGAAACTCGCCAGACGAAACTTCCAATCGTCGTATCCGTTGCACGAACAACGAACGCCTGACTACGTCAACCGCTCGGGTTCCCGATTATGGATCGTGCCGATCGTAATCGTCGAAATTATTCGAAAATAATGCCGATCAAACTGTCGCTGAACGTACACAGGCCTCGACTTCGTTCACGATCCTTGCTCCGATACACGTCGGGGACGCGTCTCCTCTCTTTATCACGAACAAGACAAACGCGGTGAACGACGCGTTACGTCCGTGGATCGCGCGAGGCAAAGCAAAGCAAGGAACGCGCGACCTTGGCGTTTTCCGCGACTCGTCCGACACGTACCGTTCGATCGGTACGTGCTCGTCGGACGATTCGCGTACTCTCCCGGAACGATTTCGAACAAAACTGACTCGAGCAACGGTATTCGACGTAAAAGAAACATCGATAACCGCGTAACCTCGTCCTTCGGTTGTTCCACACACAATCATCGATCGCGAACGCGAAAACTGCGAAAACTGCGAAAACTGCGAAAACTGCGAAAACTACGAAAACTACGAAAACTGCGTTGCAACGCATCGCGGATACGGGATGAGATTCGAAAAACCGAGTTCAAAATCTCGTGCTCTTGTTCTGCGTAATGCACAGAAACACATACGCTTACGTGTTTTGTAAGGCACGTTTAGAAAAAAAAAAATTTGGAAAACTTGCGGTTCGCTGCGCATGCCCGGTTTCGTTTACCAGCCTGTTGCGCCTCGATCGTTCCACGTGGAACCACACGCTGCATCGAGTTCCCTTTATCCGGGACTGACGCGCGACGCGATAGGACAGCTCCTTTTCTCTACCAGGTGTAGCCATCTTCTCGTCGTGTCGCTTAGAGTTGTTCGAGCGTGAACAAGGAAGGAAACGAAAGAGCACGTGCTCTGCGCGCGTTCTTGTAATTTCCACGCGCTGCGACACGAGACACGACAGGACATTCGGTAAAACGCGCGGTGTGCGCTAAAGCGAATACGCTGTTTCCTCGCTACGCGACAAACGCTTACTTTCTTTACTTACTTTTTCAATCCAGCTAATAACGCGTACGAGTAATATACGTTTGCGGCACGCGTTTACCTCTCTAACTCTCTCTCTCTCTGACGATTTTCAAGAAAATCGTTAACCAATACCTTCCGGATACACGCTGTCCAACCGGAAACAAAGAACGTCGAAGGAAATAGCTAGTTCTCGTCTATACATTCGTTCACAGGAAATTCGAATAACTCGATAGCTACGCAACGGTCGGAAAAGCTTCCCACAAGCTTTTCGAGATCGTCGTTTTCGATCGTCGCCGCGCTGCTGTTACTTTCACTTTCCACCAAATCTCCTCTCATTCCCAACTCCTCTTGCTCTCCACATTTTATGTCTCCCCTTCTCCCTTCTTCTACCCTTATGCCTTTCCTGTTTCGTGAAAGAATCGATACGCGCAGAGAAAAGCGCATACGAAAAGATGAGATGCGACGATGGGGTTAAGTTTGCAAGGAATGCGAATATCGCGTAACTCAATCTAGAAGGTCGGTAACGACGGGGTTATAGCCCCTGTTACCGGATCGCTCTATATCTGAATCCACCGAGTCGATAAGCTGCTTCTCACGATAGCGGGCGTCACTGGTGGCAAGAACAGATCCAAGGACCGCGATGCCGAACCTTGAGAAAACCGTGCGCATCGTGATTTTAAACAATCCATACCGGTTCGGTCGACGGAACCATGCATTTATACATACGCACGTATCTACTATCTTTCTCAATTTCTTACGAGACCCTTCGACGAGACGAAGTCAAATAGAGAGCATAAATCACTGTTGCGCGTCCCAACCATCCCTACCAATCCCTTTCTATCCCTACCAGTCCTTACCTATCCCTACTTATCCCTGCATATCCCTACCAATTTCAAGAAAGCCTGAAACGTGGGGAAATCTTGACGCACCCGATGCAATGACCATCGCTTTTCTCGACACCTAAGCTCCTCGACAAGTTGCCGTTTATTTACGACCGATGTTTTCGCAATTGTTATCGGTTTCCCATTTACTTTGTTTTCATTTCGCATTCGCAGCGAAGCACCGATAAAAATGAAATGCCGCTCGTACGGTATACGAGTGCTGCAAGGAGAAGGGGTTACCATCGCGCAGTGGGGTGAAGCGAGAAGCAACGTGAAACGTGGCAGGGCTGCTACTAACGGTTCGCAAAACGAACCTCTTGCGATAGCTCTCTGAATATTGAACGCTTTCGTACAACGCCCGTACAAATAGTATAACGCGATACTGCTGTACACGTGTTTCGAGATGTGAAATACCGATTTCAACGAATAATCAGCTTATTCATACGAATATATTCCGAACACCAAACGAAACGTTTAGTTACCTGCTAGCGTAGCAAGTAAATTACTATTGCTTGACGATTACTTTACTTTGTATCCTTACGCTTTCATTGCTTTCTGTATTTTACGAGAAAAAGCTAAGTAATGTAAATATGCAAGTACGTGTATGCGACGCAAGTATCATTGCTTCACCGGCAAACACATTGGATTCGCTCGAAAAAAAATGAACGACGAAGCCAAACGGAAAGTAACGTTTAACAAAAATACTCACTGCATGCTGTTGTTTGACCGGCACGGTTGTCACCCAACAATCGTAGTTTCTTCGCTGCTTTTTGTTCGTTAGTTCGTTCGTTCGTTAGTTAGTTCGTCCGTTCGTTCGTCCGTTCGTTCGCCCCCTTTCTTCCAATGTTTCTTTCTTTCTTTCTTTCTTTCTTTCTTTCTTTTTTCGCTCTTTATTATCAATATTTGCGTTTCGTTTAGAGGAACTCGATTCGCACGCAAACCGAATACACCTAGAATGGTGGAGGAAATAAATATTGGACTCGCTCGACGATCGTGTCTCACCGACGAGAAACGAACCGGCCGGGATATAATCGGACAATGTGTGGCAGAAAACGTCGAAGCGAATGGCGTTGGAGGACCTCGAACGTGGTCAGGATTTCCCCTTCCGCGGATCTCTCCCTTCCTTCGTCACGCTTCTCACTCGTTCGCGTCCCCTCTCGCGATACCTCGTCGCTCCCGCCCTCGATTAACGCTCGCATCGCGCGTTCTTCGCTAATCCCCTCCACGACACACGGTATGCTTGCTGTGCGACGCGTACACCACCCTGCTGGCTGCTCCTATCTTCTTTTCTTTTATATATACATAACTACTTCTTTTCACCGTCGATATACGTCGATGCATGCATACGCAACTTCAATGAGTATGAAGATGTGAATGTTCGAATCGCTTCGGCGGGCCGGAATCGCGAACACGGGACCGAAAGGAAATGGGGAGAAAAAAACAGCTGCGCGAGTCTTATACGCGTATCAACCGTACGCGCAAATTGTAACGTTCAACCGTTCAACATTCGCGTTTTCGAGTTACTTTCCTTTTTCATGTACGATCACGATCTCGTTAGCAAAACCAACTTTCATGTTTTCCTACCTGCGTCCCTCACGATCGAAAACCTATTCCCCCTTCCCGACCCGATCCCTTGTGTCCTGCAAATGCGTTCAAACCTTACCAATGCCGCGTCACGCGATACCGAAAGGTTTCTCGGAACGCCATGGATACGGCTCTACTGAACTGTAAACCTTGCGATGATTCACGACGAACTTTGCGTCAAAGATCAACGATCACCATCGTTACCCTACACAGCCGCTCAACGCGTACACTTACACGCGAAAGCAAAAGCACGGGTGTTTTGCAATTTTTCTGAAAAAAGAAAAGGAAGCGAAAAAGGACACCCGCCCGCGGGAGAAAAATACGTTACCCTTAGGAACAGAGGCAGAGAGGCATCGAGAGAGAGAGAGAGAGAGAGAAAGAGAGATCGTCGACAGTAAACGACGAGACTTTGCGTCATCTCGATTCTGAGCACGCTAATCACGACAACAAGATACCCCGCAAAAAGAGAAACGAAAACCAGATTGTCCTCTGCACCCGAACTTTAGATATCTAAATTCGAAGGTCGTGGCCCCTGCACGCGCGCACCGCATGTAGAAATCGACAAATACAAAACTGGGTAAAAGCAAACGCGCTCGATCATGCCCGCGCTCACTACCCATAACTTTGTTGTTCGTCTCACGCAACTTCGAATCATACCCTTTTTCAATCTTCTCTCATATTTGTCGCTAGCCAAACATCAACGAATCCCGAAATGCAACAAGCGTAATCGACGCAGTTACCGATAACGACGCTTCGTTTTCTCGCTGCGAGACAGACAACGTGAGACCGAAGAATCGCTTCTATCGGAGTCAATAAACTCTTATCGCAAGAGCGTGAAAAGAAGCGAGTCCGAGGATACGAATCGATTCCTTGGCTGAACACGATCGAAACCAGCAACTCTAGTTTCGAGTGCTGCGGAAAAAATGAAAACTTTCCGACGAGCTACGCGACAAACAGTACATTATGTATCACTCTGTGTATGTGTGTGTGTGTGTTTTCGTGAGAGTGTACATGCGTGCCTATGTATACGTACATATTGCATATACATCGAGCGACGCGAAAGGGACACGAAGTATAAGATGGTTGCACGACGATTTGAAGTGTGGAAACGACGAACGGTGAAGAACGTTCGGCTCGTGCCTGGAACGCATCGACAAACAAGGACGGACGTTGTTCGTTTTCACAAAGCTGTTAACATAGGGCCGAAGAGGCGTCGCACTGTTTTCCATCCTTGGCTTAGCTTTATTTTTGGTTTTGTATCGCCTACGTATACAATACCTACATCCAGGAACATCGAGTATTCGTTAAGCCGGCGTGTAAATAGTTTTGCGAACGGTAAACCTTTTGAACCGGGTATACGTATCTTATGGTCGTTGGCGGTCGGTGGTTCGTCGATCACCGTTTTCAAGTTTTCTCGCGTTCGATAAAAATGCCACGATTACAACCGCGTAACCACGGATTTCTCGGTTGGTCGGTCGGTCGATCGGTCGATTGTTTTCGAATATCGTGATATGCATCGCACTCGTCGGAAGTCAGAGAACTACACTAACCTGGAAAGTGGTCCAGTGGGCGAGTGCGGTGTCGATGAGCCGGGCTCGTTCTCTTGATGATGATGATGAGACGTTCCAGTCGTATGATGAGCGTAAATCGAGTCCATGTAAAGCTGATCGGAAACACGATCGGCATCCTGACCGAGGCCGTGGTTGGTCTGCACCGAAGACGGTGGTTGCATGGCTGTTAAGTGAGCATACGATTGTCTACCCTGCTCGCTCGGACTATATCCTCCATCCGGTTGCCCTTGACGATGCGGTGACGAAAGCCTTTGATCATCGTGCGGACTGCGACTCGAACCTGGTGAACTACCCGTCCGAAGCGTCGGCGAACCTCCGCCACCGCTACCTTCTGCACCGCCACCGCCGCCGCCGCCACCGCCGCCGCCGCCGCCGTTGCTTCCGCCCCCGCCGTTGCTACCGTTACCGCTACCCGCTCCACTTCCACCACCTCGTATCTGATGTTGAAGATAGGCGTCATCCGGTAATACCTCCTCCAACTGGTGATGATGTGGATGATGATGATGATGGTGATGATGTTGCTGCTGTTGTTGTTGCTGTTGCGATTGTTGTTGATGGGTATCGTTGGTTCCGACCTCGGTATCGGAATTATTCCCACCGGTAGTACCAAGGTTCGGAAATAACACGCCAAGAGTAAAATCTCCACGAGCTCCTCTCATGGCTGCCGCGATCCCGCTCACACTCTCCACGTCCTCGTCCACCGCCTCGTGATGCGCCACTGATTGCGATTGCGGCTGCGAGTGTGCCTCTTGTTCGTCCAACCGATGATGTGTCGCCGAAGAAAGCGCACTGTGTTGGGACACGTCCGACTGTAAATGGTGCTGCTGTTGATGATGATGATGAAGATGATGGTGCTGCTGCTGCTGATGGTGGTGGCGATGATGGAGGTGGTGATGAGAAGAGTGGTGGTGGTGGTGGTGGTGGTGATGGTGGTGGTGATCGGTCGCGGTTTCTGACTGCGCTTCAGTAGCGTAACGATGCATCGTAGAGTGAGGCGCGTGACTGCCGGCCCGATTTTCCTCCGGCACCACGGAGACCTCGCTCGACCGTCCGTTATCCCCACCCTCGGTAACCGATACTTCTCTCGCCCCCAGTTGAACGTACCCGTACCGCTGCTCTTGCTGCCGATGGTGGTGGTTGCGATGAAGGTGATGGTGATGGTGATGGTGATGATGGTGCTGCTGCTGCTGCTGTTGTTGTTGTTGTTGTTCCTGCTGCTGCTGCTGCTGCTGTTGTTGTTGTTGTTGTTGCTGTTGTTGTTGTTGTTGGTGGTGTTGTTGAAGAGGTTCACAAATCTGTGGCTGTTGCCGGTGTTGCTCCTCTCGCTTTAAGGAATCGCCGGCCCTGTACCGGCACAAATCCTCCTCGAGATAGCCCCTTTTTATAACCGACAGAATATTTCGTTAAAATTTCCCTTTCCGTCTGTTGCGTTGCTCGATCCGCGGCAATGCTTTTTGAATTGCTTCGAATTCGCTCGTTTCGCGATCAACGATAAATCATATAACGATTCCATAACGAGGTACACTCGTTAACCGAGCACGTGTGCTCACCCTTCTCGAAGAACAGAATCGTGGCATTCGTAATTGAACGAATGTAACCCATAGGTGGTGCTAGTATCGTTTCCATGATCCGTCGAAACGGGAATCGCCACTAGTTCGACGGTATTCCTCTCCGTAACCGCGCCATTTTCAATTTCCTGCTGTCCCGCCTCTAGCACGCCCACGATGTCCCCGCCTTCTTCGCTTCCACGCTTTCCGTAACCTAGCTGCTGCTGCTGGCATACCAGTTGCTCATGTTCTACATCTTGTTGTCGAAAAAGTTCGACACCTACCGTCATAATTGTCGTTGACGCTGCCGTTGTCGTCGTTACAGTTGTCATCGACGTCATCTCGCGCTCCAACCTGTCGATATTTTCATCGGTGATCTCCATATTCCTCTCGTTCGTTACGTCGTATCCCGTCACCGCTACTTTCACATACTTTGTCAACTCTGTAAACCATCAACACGAATGGTCGTCGAATCAAACTCGATCGACCACAAAAATATATATATCTGCGACAAGAAAAACCCCTCGAAACGTGTCTTTATACACATACCGTATCGTAAGAAAATCGGTGTAACAATATACATACAACGTACTTGATCGATTAGATCAAAAATATCATATACTGGACGACTCGTTTCGATGACACGAACAAACTGTTGCTAGCCGGTACGTTACAAAAATAACCAGTCGCTGTTATCTATAACTCGTTCGCAATCATGCACGCTCGCGTGTATCCTCCTCGTTCACGGTCTTATGTTCGCGCGTTACGTTTACGCGGTGTATTTTTCAACTTCGACGTAGAAAGTGTGCTACCTGAGCCTCGGAGGTACGAAAAACCGAGTTAAGGCTAGAGAACACGCGGAACGATCAGAGAAACGGAAACGTCCCGATAAGTAGGGTATAACTCTACTTGCTTGACTATGCATTTGTACCTATGCATTTAGATGAACAAAATTATATTTTCTACTTAAAATTATAATACAATAGTAACGAGTTCTCACCGTGAAACCAGATTTTTCGATTATCCACGCGTTTGTCCTATCTATCTACATACGCATTTACCTACCTATTTATTTACTTTCCTACCTACCTACCTACCTACCTGCCTACCTACCTACCTACCTACCTACCTACCTACCTACCTACCTACCTACCTACCTACCTACCTACCTACCCACCTACCCACCTACCTACCTACCTACCCACCCACCCACTTATCCACCCACCTACCTACCCTTGTTTACAGTTTTCACTTTATATTCGACATTCTGTAGTAATATAGGTACTGAAGAAGCTCGTTTACCTGCCTTCATTCTTTGCACGATACCTCATCTTATCGTAAGCGTTTCTCTTTATTATTGAGTAACGCTAATGCAATTGGAGGCTAGGACTAATTGTAAGAGGAAAGAGCAAGAACTAGAGAGGAGGGAAACGAATAAAGGTCAAAATAACAACACAGCTGGTAGCAGCTAAATAAATGTAGACAATGACGAAGTAGATGCATATAGAGGCGAAAGAGTTGACGAAGGAGTTGGTGAAAGTGGCGAAGAAGGTGGAGACATGAACGAAAGCAGAGACGAAAGTGAGTATTTAGGTAAGTACACATGTCTGATAGATGTTGACAATTTTCGAGATAAAAGGTAACTAAGAACTGGCTGGTAGGAAATGTGCGAGACGATCGTAAAAGTATAGATAAGTTGAATGGGTGGATCGTAAATAAGACGATTGGATCAATTGTACCAAATAGAGCTGCAAATGCTCGTCTATCGATGATACTCGTAGACGACGGACGCGACTAAACCGTAAGATATTTTTCCTCTAAAGACACTGTATCACCAACCGTTTAACATTCAACCGACCTTATTGACGTTACCTAATCGAATTGGAAAGGTCAGGTTCGCTGAATTATCTGACGATTCATCCCGACTGCACGGTGAATTCTATTGAAAAAAAAAAGAGTGTATTCTTTGCAAAAGGTCCACCCAAGTAACAACCGTTCGTTGCATTGGTGTATCAAAAATAAACGATCCAGGCAATAATATAACTCGTAGATCTTCCAAGCAACAGTGTTGACTTATCGAAACCGAAACTCCATTGTTGCGCGCTCGAATCCATTATACGGTCGAATCAAGTTGAAAAGAGAACGAAGGGAACAGTTGTTTCGAAAGGGGGGCGACGTCGGGTGGAGGGAGGGTGATTGGCGGCAGGAGGGGTGGGGGGAGAGCAAGGCAAGATGAAGAATCGTGGAGACGTGGAAGCCACGACCCCGATTAATCATTCTATGGACGAAGAAAATACAAACGTGATCCGCACGACGACGCTGATCTCTGAGAAACCTCTTTCTCGCTGACATTGCGAAACAGAACCGTACCATCAATCTCAAACCTAGTGCTGACCCTTCATCACCCCCTCGTCCCCTCCCACACGGCTCCTTTCCCTCACTCTCGTTCTTCCTCCCCATCACTCTTGTAAGCCAGTTATGTAGATTCGACGTCGTTATTATCAGACGTAACGCTCGTTTCGAAAAATAAATCAAAAATCTTGGTATTACTCGCGATTCTACAATGTTTTGATTACGTATCCTTTCTTCCTTTCATTCTATCTGTCGGCCTTTCTTCGACCCTCTCTTTTCCCAGAAAACATTGCGACAAATCGCGTATACGTAGACGAACTTTAACCAACGATCAATCCGATGCTATTGCCGATCTTTTGCTTGTTCAAGTAACAGGTATAGCACTTACGTATAGAGCGTTTAATCGTTAAACGAACGTCCATTTCTCATTGTAGTTCTTTACAATGCCATCGAGCAAAGAAACGAGGTTAACGTTCCCCGTACAAGTGGTAGCGAGAAAAGAGACTTCGACTTGTTGGCTCGTCGAGCGGAAGACGTTTTGTACAACGGGGGCAGAGGTTGCTGTTATCTCGTTGGCCCCATAAAAACGTTCACTGTTATCCGCGACGTAAGCCACTAAGACGGCGCACATCGATGCGATTTACGACGAGATTTTCAGAGATTCAATAGCCTCTTTATCTCGACCTCTTCGATCCTCTATCCCCCATTTCTAACTCCACAGTCTTCTTTCTTTCATCCTTTAGCCGATTCCTTCTTACTGTTTCTTACTTCAAAACTTTTCTATACCAACCGCTTATCCGTTCCACTGTGATCCTATCCTGTTCTATTTGAAAACAATTAAAATACCTACAATTATACATAGAGTGGTCGGTGTGAAACAACAACCATTCCATTGAAGAAAGGCTGGATGATCGAACAGAATCTTTGCAAAAGAATCTTGATGGATGAGAGTTCGTTGGTGTTGTGGCGCGAACTCGGTAAAGTATTTTTGTCCTGAGAAATGAGAAATCGGAGTACAGTGATTCCAGTTGATGGAGAAACTAGATTGGCCGATTTCTATTAACCCTTTCGCTACTACGGGTGACTATAATCACCGGCCACAAAACGCCGACTGTACACGACGGGTGAACTATAGTCATCCATCGTATACAGGTGGCATCTATCACAAAAATGGAGCCAAAAGTCAAGTTTTATCCATGTTTTAAGAAATTTCATACAGAATCTGATTAGTAAAAAATTATTGGTCAACATTATATTATAATTATAGTTACTATTTAGTTGTGTAATGTAAAAATATTAATTGTATTGTTGAATTAAAAATATGTTGATGGAAAAATTATGAACACAAATCATTTTGCTTGTAAAAGTAATGTTAAAAAGTTGTTTTTGAGACAAAAGTCCTGAATGCTGAAGACTGCGCACGTTTAATGTTCGCAGTTTCGGCCCGGCGCTTCGTTCCACGGAAGCCACTCTGCGGCGATGCCCGCCGTAGAGAAAGGGTTAGGACGCTAACAATAAGTATAAAAGATGCGCGTAACACGACGAATTACATTCGGGGACCGATAGAAAGCGATAACTCCGATAACGCGATACGAGTTGGCACGCGACCGTTTAGTTTTCGCTAAGCGGCCACTTTCTCATACCGTAAGTAGATAAATATGTACACAGGTATGCTTCTGAGCCTATCGTTTATACGTGTTCTATGCTTAATCACGATCACGCCACGTGACAATCGGTCCTCATAGCCGATACTCTCGGATTCGGTCAACGATAACCGCACCACCTTTCAACGCTTCCGTTAATTCGTTTCCTTCTCTTTCTTTCGATTTCAATCGAATCGTTGTTATTGACCAACAGGACGGACTCCTAAAATCGAGTAGAAATATAGTAAATAACTGTATACCAATGTTCAACCATAGGGAGAATACAGGAATCTCGATCGAGATAGTACGTTCGATCCGAAGGAATCTTTCAGCGTCTAGTTAACGAACCCGCGCATTCTGTGTCGACTTAAACGATTAAGGGACATGGAATTAATTCACGTGTAGGTATGTGCACATACATGTACATCTACGGGATGAGGAATCGATTAGAGGAAGAAAAGCGGTCGACATTCTTCGTTTATCACAGCAGTCCTTCCTTTTTACGATTTGAACGTCCTTAAAAAATGGAGTAACTAGGCGTAGACCTCTCCATTGTACGCATACGGTAAAGAACGTTTGTTGGTACGGCAAAAAATCCGAATATCTGTCACGGGAAGAAGCAAAGGATAATGGACACGGGGGAAAGAAGAGAACGGCTGTTTCGATCCAAAAGTTTTATACGCTATTATAGTACCCGTACATTTGTATATAGCTACTTACCGATACAGATAATCGTTGGATAAATGAAAGGAATAATTAGAAGGCCTACGATCAGAAATACGGTTCAGTTGCGACCGAACTAAATCCATTCGACTACTTCGAAAATATTAAGCGTCAAGTTACCGTCGTGTTTTTTACCAAACACGGCCGAGAACAGTTCTATCCTCGGTTTCGGATTCGTTTGGCCCCATTAACTTTCCGACCACTCTGTGACCGCCTCTGGAGAAAAAAAAAGAAAAAAAAAGAAAAAAAAAGAAAAGAAAAAGAAAAAAAAAGAAAAGAAATAGAAAAAAGAAAAAGGAAAGAAGGGCTATGAATCTTGAGAGCTACCAATTATCGACACCTTACCAAACTGTATGTAAGAAAGTACTTATGTATCAAACTCCGTGGGTGTCGTGAACAGACGAGACCGTGATATATCAACTGTCCACCCCAGCCCTCATGATACCTGTTCGAATACGTATCGCGTGAAAAATATCGCGCAGGTATTCGTTTCGAATAAGCAGAGAGGCGGTGCTCGTATTCGATGGCGATAACGAAAAGTAACGAGAAGAAAAAGGGGACTGATCATTCTCGATCCTGGATTTCGAGGAAAGAATGAGCACGGTCAAAGGTAATAAATGAATAGCAATGAATAAAAGTTGAAGCTACCCAACGAGAGAGCTAGTTTTCCACGGATAGATAAGATACCTAAAAGAGATTTACACGTGACGCAGGTTCGTTTCTGCGGCTCTTGCGAGGCATGTCACCCGTCACGAGCCGCGAAACAACGAAATACAGACTGCGTGGCGTAACACGAGAAGGGAACTGATCGTGCATAGGGACATGCTCCTTTCTCTATTCCTCTCCTACTCGCCCGCCCCCCAATTCCACCACGCCGGTCGACTACTCTTGACAGCACCCTACCCTATAATTTTTCTTCGTCGCTTCAAAACTAAAATCACCTAAGCGCCACCCTCGTTAAACGCCGTTTCAACGTATTCACAGCCGCCGATTTACTGTCGCGTCTTTTCGAAAACAATCACAGGGAGGAGATAATATCAATGACTTTGAAACACGCATCAGCTTCGGAATTGATTTAACAAAATGCTACCTAAACACCGAGATACTATTAGCACGAACACGTATGCAAATATTATGTAATTTTTTTTCTTTTTTTATAAACAAACAGTAATAAATGGTCACGATAGTTAGAAGGCAATAATCTGATGAATAAGTTGGCGAATACCAAGCCGTGTGCTATAGGCTACGTCTGATTGTCAACTTCCAAACATTTATAAACAAGAAAAATGTTTAAACTAGGTACACTTCAATTCCACGTTCGATCAAGATTATCGGAAAATTGCCTGTGCATTTAAATTACGCGCACTTTCAAATGAAAACGATGAGCTCCGAGATCAAGCAAACAAACATTGCGTCGTCGGATCGTCGATACTTACGGTGTACATAATAACTTGTCGAGAATGGCACCTATCGAATTGCTAATCTATGCAGTTTAGGAATAATTTCAGCCTGCTTACAGTGAAGATTCGTATAAGAATATCTGCGAGGCGCAATCGATACGTATAAGTAAACCATTAAATAAGTAAGTAAGTAAGTAAATAAGTATGTATGTACGAATGTACGCGACAAGCAATACAGATCGTGGGAGGGAGAGATGGAAAATGAGAAGCGCGTAAAGAAGCAGAGGGAGCGGAGTGGCAATAAATCAGTCGTCGAAAGGTCGAAGGTCGTCAGCGGTGCCTCACTATATTCACATCGAGACCGTAATGGGGTATTAAGTCGAGAGGATTTTCGAGTTAATTTTCTAACCTCCGCTTGCAGCTGTGAGATGAGAGATGGTTATTAGTTCAGCCTGATTCAAATTTCGGTCCTTGTTTCTTCATAATTTCTCATTTATTTTACCTAAAGAAAATGATATTTTAGAAAGAAAAAAGAAAAACTTACGAATTTATTTATTGTAAGGGCCAGTATCGAAGAGTATCGTGAAGTCGGGGAACGGGAAGTATAGCGTATAGCAAACTCCGGCATCTTTCGATGTGGAAATATTTATTCACGATCCATGCGTAGATCGTCCATGCCGTTGTCATTTTTGAACAACAGAAAAGGTTGTCGTCGTAGTCGTTAATTGCCGAAGGGATCGTCACGTGCCGATGCCCGTCAAAGTAACCAAATAAACTGTTCTCGCTGGTTTGAAACATCAGACAATTGGAACAACGTACGAACCAATTTCGTCAACTTTTCGCCCTTTTGTTTTTCTACAAACGAAACCTCACGTACTTATGGTCACTCCAAAGATTAGTCTCCAAGTATTTGTTCGCGTTCTATCGAATCGTCTCTATAACATCATTTATGTCCCATACGTTCCTTTACACAAATATCCAAGTACTTTGGAATTTTATTCACCGATATTAGATATTTGTCCATTCAACCACCTCCTCTTTTTTCCCCGACTATTAATAATAGCTCTCCACAGCGATTACAGTAGTAATACATTATACGTAATAGTAATAACTGAGATAATGATTAATGATATGGAGTATTACGAAGTAGAAGTGGTAATAATAATAATAATAATAACAACACGATCTTTAGAGTGAAAAAGGAAGAAAAAGAGAGAAACAACCGCTGGTACTGATCGTGAATGTTGTCGGTGAACCAAAGAGGGTGGGGAACGGGCGAAAATTGTTTGCGTAGCAGGCAAACAGGCAAGCAAAGCAAGCAAAACAGGCAAAGCGGGCAAAGCCGGCAGGAGGACCGACGAGCAGCGGGTAGGTTTACGGTATTCGCCTGGCCTGCCATCGAGCAGCAGTTCTGACGTCACATCCTGCGCGCGGGCGGACATCCGGTTTCGTTGCCGGACTCCTGTCCCCGAGCGATAACAAAATCTACGTTTGTCGAGGGGAAAAGAAAGAAAACGAGAGAAAGAACGCGAAGGGAGAAATAATACGTGATTCCCGTTACCGTTTTCAACTTTCCTTTCGCTTCTAAGTTGCTGCTTCGCTATCCGATACGATCGTGTATAATTCTCGTGCGAAAAATAGTGAACGTTTCATAAATGTTGCGATGCGATATCAATGATTCCTAAGTCGGTACGCGTAATAACTCGGATGTAATAAGTACGCGAAACAGAAGACGTTGAAACTGAGTGAGTGACAAATCGAGGGGAAAAGAGAAAGAGAAAGAATAACCGAAAAAACAAGAAGAAGCAACGGTGTTCGAGGCGAAGCGCGGATCAACCATTGGAAATTCCATCGGGATTAGCCGATGGACAGAATATTCTTTGCTTTTCACGTTCTTTCCGAAGCATGCGAGACGAGAAAAGCAAAAAGGAGGGGAGGAGAGAAAGAAGGCGTAATCGTCGATCTCTGTTTTCCAAGAAAAGTAACACAGAAGGCCACACGAACTACACAGGCTACGTGTATGCATACCTATGCGATCGCACGCAAAACCTTTTTACGAACGACAGAGGCAGGACTAAGGTTTTCGAAACAACGACTACGAATATTTATCCCCTTATTATTTGATGACCGCGTTTCGCTGTGCTCAATTACCACTTACCATTTACCACTTACCGCCTATCATTATCATCTGTCATTTTTTATCATTCTTTACCGGAAACAAGCGATTTCTCCTCTTCCGTCTCCTTCTTTTTCGACTTGTATTCTATTAAAGATTTTAGAAAACGTTCGTTCAGAAGTAAATTTCATTACAATTACCGATTACAATTTCATCGAAGGCGTGAATCAGCTCGAAGAACCATAAGTAGAATCAATCGTTCGAACCGTGAGTCACAGATGGCATTAGTTCGTTGCGGTACATACTTCGGTATCGTAATTCAACCGACACGGATTCGCTAATGGTGGCCTACAATTCGCGGTTGTCGCGTACGTTTTTCCGGTTGATCGTTCGTAACAGTATGTACTCGTCGATCGATGAATCTCTACTTATTCCGGATACCGGTGTTCCGACCCTCGATTAAGTCGGATCTCTCCGATAAGAGACAAGTAAAATGACGGAAAGAATGGAAAAAGATCGGGTAAAGAAAGAAAGAGAGGAAGAAGTGGGAAGAAAATCTTCCCTCCGAATCAGGGTATAAGTTGTAGAGTTGTTGTTAGTCGTTCGAAACGATAGACCAAAGTTTCTTCTGTGTCTGGTGCATACAGATAACCAACCGGTTGTACGACGGGGGCGTTTTCGGGGCGGTGTTCGCGTTCCTAAGGGACCTTGCAACTCGCTGCTCGCATTTCCCGCGAGAAGCCACGCACGGCAATCGGATCTGGATCCGATTCCGTTCTTCGGTACCGTTCTTCGGCACCGTCCTTCGGTTCCTCGAAGTAAGAAGGTAATACCTAATAATAATACAAATAAATTGGTGTCGGTATAGTCGACGAAGAGCTGTCTTGTTTCGAGGTGATAACACCCGCATGTACAGAACGAAACGGTGAACCTGCCGACCATACGAAATGCCACTGACTCGTTCCAACTTCGACCCCAACTTTCCGTTTCCGTTCTATAACTCGTATGGGAAAATAGGCGACCTTTTTTTCTTTCTCCTCTTATCACACCGGTCGTTCACTGTCTACAACGCGGCGCGGCTGTTCCGTGTTTCAATTACAAACCTACACGTTCGCCTGTGTTCCGTGCCGATTGTTCAGCTGTCTCCTTCATCGCAACGAAAAAAGAAGAAAACTGCGTTTGTAAAGGACTCGAATGCGCGCACCCTTACGAAGGCCAGCCGCAGGTGGCGGCCACGACGCATCATCGGAGAAGAAAATGTCTGCTCTTTTATTCGCTTTCTTTTTCTCGTTCTCCTCGCTTTCTTCCTCTTTTCGTGTTGTCACCAAGACAACCTTGCCTCCATTTGAATTAACCGATCACGATTAAGAAACGGTAACACAGAAGAAGAGCATGTTTCGCGGAGACGATAAACTTGTTGGACGACTTGTTCTTAATGTCAAACAATTACAAACAAAAGCAGAAGCAAAAGTAGAAGAAGAAGAAGAAGAAGAAAGGTAGAAGAGTATATTAACAGAAAGAAAAGAATGCTAACAATGTCGCGGTTTATCTGCGCGTCCTTGGCTAATCTCTGTCCGTGAAAGATTACCCTATCACCGGGAGTTATACTATGTCTCCGGCGCTCGGTGTACGTAGGCGTTTCTATCACCTCTATCATCTCTATCGCTTCTATCTCTCCTGTCGTCTCGCGGCCACTTTCCTAGCTCTCTACCCCAAACGCTGCATTTCACTTTCCTCTTTTTTGTCTCTCCTTCCGCTTTCTACCCCTACCTTCTGCTCAGCCCTCGTGTTAAATAAGCCTATCCTATACTCAATCCTTCTCCCATTCCGCTGTTTCTAACATACACACCATCCCAAATACTTTCTCATACGTTCCCCCCAACTCTCTATCAAGTAAGAAGTCGTCGTCGTCGTCGTTACGCGATCCATAATTAGCTAAAAACAATCCCGTAGCTAGCTAGTCGGACATTCGCGCGTTTTCGAGGACAATTCGATAGGAGAGCTAGTTAATCGACGTACGATTCAGGTGTAGGTTCTCAATTTTCAGTTAACCAGGTATCAACGTATCAACGTATTACGACAAAGTGCATCGTGAAACGTATCTCGATCGCGTTTGATCGTATTGATGTTGAAAAAGAAAAGAAAAACGAACGCGTAAAAAGAATAAGCGAAAAAGAGCGATTGACGTCGAGGAAAAAAAAAATGGTTTATGCGTATGTGCGCGCACACGGGGGCACGCGCGTGTCCCGAAGGCATAATTTGTAATTCGTAAGAGTCGCGAACGCAACCGCGATACGTTACGCGACTCGTTCCCCGAGTTGGTCGTACACAAAGTGGGACGAAGAGCTGCGAGAAAATACGAAGAATGACGGTGGCGGTGGCGGCGGTGGCGGCGGTGGCGGCGGTAACCGCGAGAATCAAATACAAACTACGTAAGACGGACAAGGGAGGAGAAAACGAGGCTAAGCAGGACGATGCGCGTGTTACGTTGGGTCATGCTGCGAAGCGTTATCGCAGACCGGCGGTCGACCGATACCTTATCTGGAGTAGTTGCACACCGACAGTGGCTCCCAACTTACTCCCATTCCGATGCTCTTTCGTATAAATCTACATCTAAATTTTCCAATGATTACTAATATCGCTCCCACAAGCTTATCATCACCGCCACCTTTCAACGACCCCTTTAAACGACCAAATTAAATACCAGATAGCTAATACGGAAGCGGAATATGTGCGAAATTGTTGTTGAAATGATGGATTGGCAGGTAGATAGCTACTAGTAGTTTCTCGAATTAAAGGCACGTAAAACAGGTTCGATGCGACGATTGATACGAGGTGGATCACCGGATGTTGCTGGAAATCCAGCCTGCCCGCAAACATTGTTACCACAACGAGCGCACGATTGGGCCACGCGTATTTCATTGAAACGGGAAAACGTCGACTTCTCGAGCGATCGCGAGACACACCGAACAACAGATCTGGGCTAGACTAAGCTACAAGGAGAGACTGATGGTAGGACAGAGCTAGACGTTTCTTCGCCGAGCGCCGGTGTATCGCGAGATAACTCGTATCGTGGTGGCTGGCTGGTACACCGGCCGATAGAACACCACCCACCACCACCATTCTCCGTACGGTACAAAACCGAGATAGAAGGAGAGGAGACGCGTGCGTCGTCGGATGTATCGAGCCGACATCGATGTCAATGTAAATGTGTCGTTCGCCTCTAACGCGAAAATTAGTCGTTGCAAACATTCATTACAACTGGAACATCTTAACGTTTGTTCGGCATAATTAATGATCGTAAGGATTGAAAGTAGAGGAAAAAAGGAAACGTTTACGCGAGGAAACCAATAAAATGTACTACCCGGAAAACACGTGTTCTAGAATTCTAGCTTGTCGCGCGCGTACGTGCAAGTTGGTAAGTAAGAAGTATGTACTTAGGTACACGCACGTTACTTCGTTCCTTCGGCTAGTGCATAACCTTGAACGCGTAACGTATACGTATGTGGGTATCACGCATACAAGCCGAGTATGCGAATATAACGTTTCGTTCGTTAGAAACGATCGAGAACGAACGAACGAAACGAATCTATTTTTCAATTAAAATAATTGATAGGTGGTTGGTAAGGAAAGCGGCGTGTGTAATAACTAACCAAAGAATTTAAGCGTGCTATGCTAAGTTGAGGTAAGTATCTTGGAATCGGTCCACGAGTCACGATTTCTAACTGACCGTTTCGAGAAACTCGAAAACAATAGGCAACCAGACGGATCGTAAATAACGCGGTGTGGGGTATGTGACCGTTACTTGGCCAACACGAGCGTAACTCGGCTTATGATATTCTCGGTGAACCTCGAGCAGAGGAAAAACGAACGCGTGTTACCGGCAACAAATTGCCCATGGATCTCGATCGATCCTCGATCGAGTTTAAACTGTGACTCCCCTATTCACATATTTCGCTTAGCAGCCGGAATCAAAACAATAATTCAACCGATTCGATGCTTCGTGACGGGGTAAACGTAAACGATATCTACTCTCTCGTCGAAGCAAACTACATAACCGAGATGCCGATCAAGTGGTATCGAATGAAAGAAGAGAGACAAGGGAAAAATAGAAATCGTAGTCGATTTTACGGTTAATCGGTGCTCTATCCTTGTTCGGCTTTACAATCAACAGGTTTATGAACATTCGCACATCTTTCCTCGAACATTGATCGAAGCGGGTCACAGACTGCGCCGCTCTTGAAAACTAAACAGCAAGTTCATTTATTCAAACCCGATTTGAGTATGCGAACTTATACCTTCGAAGAGCTGCTCCTGCAATGAATTTAACCGAGAAGAAATCGAGACGGAGAGAACGAAAAGAAAGGAATTCTTTTTAGCAACATTACCGCGAATTATTCGCATCACGCCGTTTCACCGTAGCGGCCATTTTCGAGCATCCATGATACAGCGCATCCTCCTTCACCTTCTCCACCTCACCCACCGCCACCCTCCTACCATCGTCGCCACCACCACCACCACCACCACCACCATCATCACCACCATCACCACCACCACCATCACCATCACCACTATCACAACCTCAGCATTCGCTTCTTTTCTTCTCTACCTCCTATCATTTACCTCTGGAATAAAACCAGGGTAGCACGCTTTCGAACGCTTTTTTCGATTATCATACAAAAAGAACTTCGTACGATGTTTCAAACGATTACGCTCAAACTAATTCTTATTACAGTTTACTCGATTTACTTTTCTTTCTTCTCCTCGCATAATCAGGTTTCAACTATGCTATACTAGGTATAAACTTCTGTTCGAATAACCACGAAAATGCTTGATCGAACAACTTTGAATGCATATCGTAGGCGGGTAGGTACTTACTAAAACAATGTTTTACCACGGAAATGGATAAATTTAGCTTTCCAACGCCAACTACGGTAACGCATCGTGCTATTGTTGCGTACGTTGACCCATAACGACGCAATACGTCCGTTGGATGATAGAAAAACTCCGATAACAGGATTGGACTTGGACCCTGTAAACTAATGTAGAAACTTTGCGTTAGTAGCTTTTGCGCTCGAAAATTCAATCTCTCGACCTCGCGTATCATCTCCGTATACACATGTTCTACAAGTAAGTACACACGCGTTTCTCTGATCAACCCCCTCACCCCCCCCCCCGCCGTCTAACATTCAGGTTTACTAAAGGATTTTTAATATAAACGAGAAACGTATAGAGTCAACGACCTTTAAAATTGTACCCGAACATGTAAGCATTCCGACGGAAAGGTTGCCAATACCTAGATACTTGCAAGAAAGAGAAAAGAACGAAGGGGAGGTTTGCCGACCGACTGACCGATCGACCGGCCGACTAAATGGTCCATAAGAATAACTCAAACAACCGTATCGTTTATATAATAGAACGGAACCACTATGAATCATAACGTGCACAGCTTAACAACTCAAAGTTTCACTTCGGTTTATCCAGTTAGGTACATAATATTATATATGCGTACGTCCATCGCTTTACATACCTCCTTTCCTTCTTTATTTTCTATTTTCTTTTCTTTTACAATGCTTACGGTAGCTTATTGTGGTGGCACTCGTGACACCGAATGATTCAATGTTCGAATACGAAGCATGAAAAGAACGCGTGTCATAAAACGCCTAACGTTCGTCCACTCTAAGTAAAGTGCGCTGATAAGATTTCGAATTTATTTAACGTATCGCAGACAAAATTTGGACGCAGGAAATTTGTCTGACAGGAAACGCGCGAGCAGAATGAACGAATCGGTCGGGTCGTTTTATTAACGACGAGAATAACGATCGGTATAAAATAAGAATGAAAATTAAAAAGGGTATTACACTATAGGTAAGTACCTACCTTGTGTTCCAATTTTTCATTGGGCATACAGATATTTATCGTTTTCAAACGGTTAAGCAAAACGCGTTCCTTTCGCCAGACAATGAAACGAGGCGAGGATCGCGTAAACAGAGAAAGGTAAGTACGGGGTCCCATCCTGTTTGCAGACGCGGCCGAAAATCTGGATACTGGATTCGCGAACGGAAAGACGTCGGTTACGAACGCGTAGTCCAAGTTATCGCGACCACTAATAGAGAATTATCACTCTGATATCCAACGTATATACATACCCGACGACTGGCTCCCGGTTTTCAGTGACTCGCGGACCACCGCGGCCCGTTGTTAACCGATTCTTCGACACTCTTCGAACAACCAGTTTTCTTACCACAATCCGTTCGTAATACCGTATCTTCTTGTAACCTCGAACGTTTTCGTTTCGATTATCGGTGGTGATCGGTTCGATTCTCCGTTTCACTTAACCGGTGCGCATGTATCACAAAATTGTAAAATTGCTCACCGTATTCGTGGCATCTATGTTCCACCGTTTTCTCACGCATTTTATCTTTGATTCTTCTACTCTTCATTCGTCTCTCCCGTGCTCTTTTCCTGCTTCAAGGCAAACGTAGTGCCGTTTTTAAACCGTGCTCTAACTTCTACCATTAACTTTACCACCACTTGCTTCGATTTCAAATTCCTTTCTCACTTTATCGCTTCTCTCTCTCTCTCTCCCTCTCCCTTCCTCCCTCGCCCCCCCCCCTTAACCCCGCCGCCCCCAGTCCTCCAGGGAATTGCTACCAAGACGAAATAGCGGACTGCTGGCGCGAATAGAGTCACGACTATTCGTACTTCCGTAAAACGTGCGACACGAACAAAAATTTACGACACACCGAACACTATTTTCTTCAGTTACATACAAAGTAGCCTCGATATATATAAATTATTGTAAAATTCACCGTGTCCTTTCTACCGTTTGCTGATTAAGATCACGCACGCGTTAACCACTGCTCTAAGATCGAAAGCGAGGCTGGTGTGCTTTATGTGCGTAGAGGAGAACCAGTAAGCAGAGAGAAGCTAACAGAGAGGGCAGTCAATGGAAAGAGTGAGAAAGGAAGAGAGAACGCGCAAAATAGAGAGAGAGAGAGAGAGAGAGAGAGAGGCGATCATAGCTTTATGGATGGTCGAAGCAGATCGGGTGGAATTGAATCGAGTCGAATAAATGGCATCCGATCGAATTGGAGTCACGTCGAGTCCAAATAAAATTCGATGAAATCGAATGGAGAATTTTAACAAATCGAGCTCTAATTTGTAAGCAAATAAAATGGAGCACAAATATGTGTTGTAAAAGAGGAAGAGAAAGAATGTGTCAGTACTGTCCAAAGGACGCCTTCAGCGTTGGTGGATAAACAGGGGTCTTACAATCGCGGTTCCCCTGGGATCGACCGTTTTTGCTCGTTTCGCGTGTACGGTGGGGGCACCGCGAATAGCGCCGAGGAGAACGGCGTGCACCGTAAACTCGTCGATCGCTTCGATGCGGTTCGACGTGGATCAACGCAGTTTTTCACGTACACCGTACTTACTTACGTTTCTCGTATACGTTCCCTTCTTCCTTTCTGTCTCGAAAAAGCGCATGCGTCTCTCTTCTTTCCTTTTCCAACATCTTTTTCTTATCAATCATCCACCATTTATACACATGTACACCTATATACACACGCGTATACATATGTATTTACACCCCTCTTTCTCCACCTTATTCTTCCTTCCTCCCTATCCTCCTTCTCCACCTCCTCCGCCTCCTCCGCCTCCTCCGCCTCCTCCTCCTTCTCCTTCTCCTCTTCTTACAACGCTTTAACTGCAACCTTATCCCTCCTCTTCGTCTCACCTCTTTACCGCCATCCCTCTCGATTTTCATCCTTTTCTTTCTAACCTTCGTCTTCCTTCTCTTTCTATTTCTATCGATCAACAATACTGCCAGCCTATCCGTACAACTCTACTACCCGCCTAAACAAATCGCTTTACGTTACTGTTCCTTCCATTCAAATTATTAATCCGATCGGTGTACCAAACTACATCCAAAATATACATTAAACGATCGATAGAGTTGTCCTTTGATTAATATTTCAACTTAGTTTCGTGGTAACAAACTTGCATACGTACGTACACGTATAATAGATACATATATGTATATGTACATATACACATGCTTCCAAGTTACCAGTAATAGAATTGAGGACAAATACATACATAAAAACCGCTGCCAACCCACGTCCAACAAATATGTTGGTGTATATGTATGCGATCCTTAAATATTTTTGCTTCCTCGAATACGATAATACATTCCATTCCATCCTATTGATCGTTATCATTTGAAAATTTGTAAAACGATTAGAAGTTTGTTCGGCATAAATCTTTTTCATGACTCATAAGCTCCATTATTCATCCATGGATTACGCGTTAAACGTAAATAAATTACCTGCAGGCTGAAAATCGCTCCAACAACAAAGCGATACGGAGTGGCTAAAGGAATACAAACAAAAGGGCACATGGTTGCTTTCTGAAAATCTCTGCGTTCGTTGCCAGCATGATTCATATTGCCCTATGACCTTACACCTGCGCGACGAACCAACGCAACGCTACTTCGTTCCTTTCTCGATCGAGCATATTCATCGCTACTACACGTACATAATAATCGTCTGCCTACACAACAACGATAGAGTAAGGAATAAATGATAATTTGAAATAATAGCGCAACAGCATAGCTTCCATTTTATGAATACTTCGTGTAGATCGCGCATTCTGTAATCGAGCAAATCGATCGCTTCGCTCGGTCAAAGGTACCGTGTTGCCGGAACTATATCGATACTCAAGGACAATCAACGTGCATTCATTCATTCATTCATGTTTAACACGATCGGTCGATTATTAATCGGACCTCCACTTACATATAGTATACTCGTTCTTCTTGCTTACCTTTTGCTTACCGAACACGGCGTTCGTTTTACAAACTATCCCTTGTTATTCTCTCTCGCGATAAATATCTGTCGACAACTTGAATCGTTATTTATTTGAAGTAAGCGAACTAAGTATTTGTACCACCTAAATATGCTTAAAAAAGATCATTCATTCGTGTACTCACGTACACGTGCATATACCCTCTTTAATATATACACACCATCTACCACACCGTACTATACATGTACGGTAGTACGGTACTGCCGCGCCGTAATACACCGAATGAGGTTCGGCTCGAGTTGCCAGCCTCTTTCTTAACGACTTTTCTGCCGATCGCTTATTGATTTCGGCAGAAAACAATCAACATCCTCGCATACAGCAGTTCAACTCTGACGTCTATGCAAAACTCCGAGGGATAACCAAATCAATTAAAACAATTTACAAAATCATCGATTCCTTTCACCATTCCATTTCATCGGATAGCTGCTACTTTCAACCTTTATACACGTCATGTAAATTCTTTCTATCTTTTCTATCGCTTTTATACCACCAATCGTACACTAATTTTAATATTTGAAACAAGATAAACGTACGATAATAATTTTGAAACTTCAATTGTTCATAAACACTCGCTGTTCTCAACATTCTGTCGTCTGTAAGCGCATCTACATGCATAAAATATCTTTCAATGTTCGTCAACCCTTGAAAACCTACCAAACAGCCAAACAGACGCATAGATAAAAGGAAACAAAAATAGGTAAATCGTATAAGTAGAATAATGTACAATGCATTTTATCATTGTTTAATGTCGGTGATGTTTTATTGCAAGTAGATTAAATCGATTAAATTTTATCATAGGTGTATGCGTAAACGAGAAACACATGTGTATGCATACAGGGCTCGCTATTATCCACAGTAGGCTTCAAAATCTATGTATCTCCCATGGATATATGTTATTTTAGTGTACACTAAATATCACGATAACGCATGGATCGTCAGAAATACTTTATGTGTCCCTCGATTAACGACTCATTTCGCAATATGGAATTCTATCATCCCCTCCCCCCCTCCCCCATCTGCTCACTCTCACTCTCTCTCTTCCCTATCCCCTTTAAAAGAAAAAAGAAGATGCATACAATGCCGAATAAGTGAATAAAACTTTATCCTACACAACCATTATCGTACCGCTATTTTTTTATTCGAAGCAGAAACAACTCATGTTATATTAATTTTGAAAGAAAGATGAGCGATTACAGTTGGCCAAAGGTCAATATTCTTAAACGATATGTGCGCGCCTGCGTACGCAACATTATTTTTCCATGCGTAATATTTGCCCCAATGTATGTAACGTTCGACAAAAAGAGAACTAACTGCATCGTAGCCAATTGATAACAACAGTTAGTACTGAAGTCAAAATTGCTACAGAGCTATGTACATACTTCAGGATGAAGCTTAAGTACTGTTTACTCTCTTGCTTGGGCTTCGATCACATTTACTCTAGCCAAACCTATCAATTATATTTGAAATCAATAAAAAACGAAATCAAAGGATACCTCGATGAATTGCAATGTACTACAGCTTTCAATTAAAACATTCGAAATCCGTTCCTTCGCATAACGCGAAGTGAATTATATATAATCTTTGCTTCAATCTATTTCACTCCAAACAACTTTTCCATTCAAAATATGTACACACTATTTCTTCCTGCTACGATGAACAGTAATTCTTTATGATATTAATTTCAAGAAAACCGCGTTGCGTGCACTTATAATAAAACTCGTTCACGTCCATCCAAACATGGAAATCTAACATTACCATTCACACTAACAAATAACTGCAACACATTTCCCTACTCGAATCATCGCTACGACCGAGCCAACTTTCCGGGTACACCGCATTTTCTAGTCGAATATAATTCGACATTAAAAATTCGGAAACCATAACTTACGATCAAACTTAACTAACTAAAATAAAAACGACCGATCGTTCGCACGTAAACTGATCGATACAAATGGCACACCTTCAAGTAAAAGTTCACACACAATCAGGAAACCCTGTTGGTACGGTGTTTCTTTAATAAAAAATAATCAAACAAAACGATCTTATAAACACGATAGATGGTATGCAGATGAGGTAGTCAAATAAACAGAAGGAAATTGGTTTGGGCATCGTCAATATTAGTTACAGCTTTTCTTCGGTATTATCCGCAGCAGTCCTGATACTCCACTCCTTTTTTCTTTTTTCTGTTATTTGGCTAGATTGCGTACGTGACCTGTATTCCACTCCAATATGTGCTAACCTTAACCAATAATCAATCCACAGCCTAGTCTAAAATGCTGTTTACTATGATTCATCATACCACTTAACGCAAACGTAAACGGTAATGGTTGTAATTTCTTTTCCAAAACAGCGCCTACTGTCCAGTTCGTATCCACGCTTCCTATAACAAAAATCCGAACATATTAATGCGCATTAACGATAGACAAACAAACTAGCAACTAAGTGAATCTATAAATGAATATATAAGTGAACGAAGAGAACGATAAATGAAGAATTTAACTACCAGTATACCTCTGAATATTAAATCGGCTTTAGGTAAGTCGATCTGGTAAGCAATAGCTCCGGTTGATTCCTGTATTTTACAATTAATTTCCAATTCTACACCAACCTGCAACTGCTGGCTAGCTTTCTGATGGAAACACAGGTGACAGCCGGATAAACCTATCAAAAGATCATCGCCGCGTTTCAAATTATTCCTCGATCCGCCTCGATAAAACAAAAAAAACAGCTTCTATCGCCGCTCACCCACCTAAGCTACCACTAATTGTAGAGTCTCCATTTGTGTATCTACCGGCAGCTGAAAGAACAGCAACATACGATCCTGGCACAGCAGGACCTCGCTGGTAAGCGAGTTCTCCACCTAACGCGACGGATGGGGTTATACTTTGAAGATAATGCATTACAAAAACACCTAAAACCAATTAATTCCATATCATAAGCGTTTCTCAAGCCTTACATAATTGATCTTTACCTCGTACGCTTACCAGAACCATTAAGTATATCTGGATTACCCAAAGTTAAAGAGACAGTGTGTGCATCGCCGCGATAATCTGTTGTGACTTGAACAGCGGTAAATTTACTTTTCTGTACTTGGGTGGCTAACTTTCCTCTTAATCTTTGGCCAAACTGATGAATGATATTGGCATTAAGATTCCCACTCGGATCGATATCCCCTAATAACACTGGATAAGCTTCCGAAGGAACTGGCTGCTGTGTACCAACATACGTTGCTCCAAATCTGAACAAATTCAATAAATATTATCAACGCTTAACACCTTTTATTTTAACAGCATCCATTTCTGTTATTAACCTTCATTTTTTACCTGTATCCCGATTGAGTGATAGAACCCATACTAATTGTATGTGAAATTTGAAAGTGATTACTGAGCCCTTTATTGAACATCACTTTTGCACCTTCAAAGTTTGCAGGAAACACATCTGCCATTTAAATACAGTTTAATCATAATTAAACGAAATTCATTAATCACACATACGTGCTGTTATTTCGGCAACGATTAAGTGATAAGGATAGTGTAGAAAGAGTAATGTTGAAAGCATGATAACACCAACTAAACTGATGCAAATACCTTTACACTTCTTATGAAGATCCTCGATGGTACCTGGATTTTTCAAACCATCAGAAAATCTGCCGGACGTGTGTAATCCTTCAGAGGAATCTGGTTTCTCTAAATTTGGCAGTAAACCTGAAGTTGGAGGTGGCGGCGACGGTGGAGGAGGTACAGAGGCTGCTAGTACGTTCCCCATTTTCAATTTTATACGTAACAATCTCCGTAATTTTCACTTTTTTTTTTCTCTGTACAAACAGCACAGTATTCTAATTATTCTACCAATTGTGAATCTTTACGTAAACAAGTTAAATACTTATTATATATACAGAAATCGTCAATGAAAATTCTCCTGACCAAATGAAACAGCGTGCTTCTACCTAAGCCGCCATTTATGAGAGACAACCACGAGATTTCTCTTTTCCTTGAATATCCCTATCAAGTCATAAATGTTAGGTAGATACTCAATAAACGACCAGCCAACTGTTCAACTTAAAAATCCGATTCCAACACCTATCTATATCACTGTATAATACACAGTTGATCCATATGTGTATAAGCTGATCGTTTAATGCTGACTCTATGTGAAATGATCGAATGCAGAAGTGCCGGCAGCAATTCTATAGTACATTTTTCTATGCATTAAAAATACTGGCAGTTCCGTATGAAACTGCACAATATATGTATATCATATGTATATATACAGAATTTCTGGTTACATAATTCATTTGCAAACCTCGACATTCTTCACTTTCTTGTATCACAAATTAGTCTTTTCATGGATCGTGCTTGCTTTCGATAGGTATGCTAACTCATTTCACATATCTACTTTTACACGATCAACTATCTTATTCTTATTTATGGTATGGAAAAAAAAATGAAAACAAGAATTAGGAAAACAAAATGTGTATGTAACTGTTACAACAATTAATAACTGAACTACGACAACTAGTTGCAATGTCTTTTGTGTTTAAATTGTTTTCATCAAGCTTGTTCTATTTATATATAAACCTTGCTTACTTTAACCGAACAATTAGTCGCCAATCGCTGTACGCGCCTAAAAAGTGACGCTGTTCACATCTTTCACATGTGTATTTTCAATTCCCGCTGAAATTGATTAAACCGGAAATACACTCCGTTTCCTTCAGGCGCTGGAGAAAGTTTTGAGTCTTTTCGACGGAAATGATTCGTTTAAGCACTTTCATTAATTGTTCATTACGAAACTGTAATTCTTATAAAACAGTTTCATATTTTTTACAAACTAATTAATACAATTTATGGTAATGACGTAAGTCATTAATTACTAACTCTTTAGATTTCATTGATGAAATGTTCTTTAAAATGTCACGCTATATTTTATTCAGGATTTCACAGTTACATTCAACGTTAATTGTATCTGGTAATTATAATATTTCATAAACTATATTTCTTACAAAAAACTTACAATAAACTGAGTTATGCAGTTAAAATAATGAATGCGTTTTATTTATTTTCTATACATATGCGCGCGCGATACAAATGACACGCATAATTTCTAAGCCCTTTAATGTAAATAATCACATTACATGTTTATATAAATTATACAAATTTTGTAGCAATAGCTAACAGTTTTGTATAATCTGCTCCTTTGCTGTGAGTCTTTTCTCTCATAATTGTTCTGAGGATGTGAGGAATCGGCACATGAATTCTAGTGCCCAAAGGTGTTCCATTATCATCTATAAGAACTATATTATTGCTATCAAATCTTGGAATCTTTGGACTTTGACGCTGTTTCAAACCAACCAATATACCTTTTCTCTTTTCACCTTTTATGGCAACTAATACTCTGTCCCCTATATTATTGACAGGTAATAATAATAATAATAATAATAATAATGATAATAATGATAATGATAATGATGATGATGACTTACACAGTATAAAAAACATTTCAACAAATCTATATATCTTACCTATATAACCAACTCCTGTTTTATTATAGACATGAATACAACGTGGTGGTTTTCCTTCCATCATAGCTTGTTTCCCAATTTCACTGTTATCCACGACTCTTAATCTTGTTTGTTTTATTATTTGAGTACACATTGCTGATGTAGATATATTTCTAATTGCAATGCCGAACACTGTACTATGCATAGCCATCATTGAAATCCTGTGTTATATATGCATTTGCATTAGTTTATAATTTAAGTTAATTATCATAAAATCTGTATTCTCATTACTAAATATTTTCCTCGTCGATGAAAAGAATATTATCGAAATAAATTACGCTTAAAATAAAATTATACAATAAATTAATATGACATCTTTTCTTCTAACTTTTTTTAACTTCTAAATTTTGATTTAATAACATAACATTTGTAAACCATAACATTCATTCACCTTCTAGCTTACGAAGAGCAAATTTTTATCGTACTGATTCAGTTCATCACCTTTATCATATAATCCTCGTAACATATGTTCAAAACTACAGCAAAAGATTAAAATCTTTTCGTTTTAAACTTTCTGAAAAGGTTAACGTCTGAAGACAGGAAAGAACATTAAAACATAACCTACATAATACTCTCCATGAAAAACACGCTTATGTTTAGCGTCTGTTAAAATGAATAACATTCAACGCTGTCAAAGGACAATCAGACAATTATGTTTTGTTTATTCGTCTCAAATGAACTCGGTGTTTGTTCAAAATTATTGTATAAAGAAAAGTTCCAATAGAAATGTATTAAGTGAAAACGAGGAAGTTCTTGACAGAAAATATAAATCAAATACTTGTGTACCACCTCCCACTTTATCCAAAAATTTCGACAATAATGAGAATGTTTTAACATCCTCAAAACATAATACTTTCATCTCATTATTGCGGTATTCTAAGTTTATAGATGTAAATATCAAGTTTTATTGCAACCCATAATTTAACTTTTTTTTTTTTTTCTTAATACAAAATTTGTGTTGTTACTTTTATTTATATGTGTTAATTATATTTCAGCTAGGAGATCCCGAAGATAAGATAGTGATAGGAGAAATTTTCAATGTTGTTGATAATGATTTATACATTGACTTTGGGTGGAAATTTCATTGTGTATGCTCAAGACCTAAAAAGGACTCAGCGTAAGTCAGAATTAAGGTTTTCACTTTGGCAAATAATGATCTTGATTTTAATATTTCAGTAAATATGTTAAGGGTTCAAAGGTTAAATTAAGAATAAAAGATTTGGAATTGTCTACAAGATTTTTAGGAGCAACTACTGACTTAACAATTCTAGAAGCAGACTGTATTCTTCTTAGTGTAGTAGAAACTCCTTCAAATATAACATAAAACTGTATTTATAATTATTAAAAATTTACATTAAATATGTATTGTTCCTATTATTTTCATACATACTGTATACATTAAAAGTGTTTTACGAACTTGAAAATTGTCACGTTGTTGTAGTTAAAAATTGTGATATGATCTGTATATCTCGTAATATAGTTTGATATAAAAAGCATGGTAATTCAGGAGTTCCTTCGTTGTATGTTTAACTTATTTGGATAAAACATTGTGCTATTAATACTAATGTTGCAGGTTCAATTACCATTGTGAATAAAAGAAAAAAAGAATTTGGTATGGTCTCCTTTTTTCTTATCTACTTAATGAATTGTTATTGTATTATATATACAAAATTATAAATACCCAATAAACAATCATAAAGAGAAAGATAATTAAGAAATGTCATATTTCTCTTGTTTTTTTATTGTTCTCTTAGGAAGGTATCATATATCAATTTAAGCAATTACATGTTCCTTTACTATTATCTTATTTATCTACGCATGCATAACCTTTCCATGAAGGTTAACGATCACTGGTCATGTGATTAACATAAACTGAATAAATGATAAACTTTGTTCTAAATTCTCAAGGCAAGAACTAAAGTTACGTTTGCTAAGCTGCTAATAATTCGTTTTGACAATAGAATATGTATCGCGTGAAAAGAATAAAAACGTTAATTTTCCAGTAAGTAAATTATATGATTTTATTTCATACCGTTTTCACTTATGCAAAATTAAATAATTATTTATTTTTGTTAATATTTAGGTACAGTACGTTAATTTCACGAGAACAAAGTTTACACATCGCAAGGATCACAACTGGCAGATTTAATAAAGTAAGTAAATCTATATCTTGAAACTTGTATTACAAAGTTCTTCATTGTGTTACAGATTTTAATAGCAAACAGAGGAGAGATTGCATGTCGTGTGCTAAGAACTGCTAAAAGCTTAGGAATAAGGACTGTGGCAGTATACAGTGAAGTGGATAAAAATGCGTTGCATGTAGAACAAGCAGATGAAGCATATTTTATTGGTCCTGCACCTTCTAGCCAAAGCTATTTAAGACAACACAAAATTATATCTATAGCAAAAACATCAAAATGTCAGGCAATACATCCTGGTTATGGGTTCCTTTCAGAAAATGCGGAATTTGCAGAACTGTGTCAAAAGGAAAATATTACATTTATCGGACCTCCAGCAAGTGTAATAAAAAATATGGGGATCAAAAGTACATCGAAACGTATGATGATAGAAGCTGGAATACCTGTTATAGCAGGTACAATCTGTGCTTGCACGTGCAGGAGCATATAATGTGTAATATAAGAATGAAGTATTATAAAGATTTAACATTATGCTGTTGACAAAATTAGGATATCATGGGGATAATCAATTAAACGAAACTTTAAAATTGGAAGCAAAAAAGATAGGTTTCCCTTTAATAATAAAGGCTGTACGTGGTGGAGGAGGAAAAGGAATGAGAATAGTTTTAAAAGAATCGGAGTTTATTGAAGCTTTAGAATCGTCGAGGGCTGAATCTGAAAAGGCATTCGGTGATTCAACTGTCTTGCTCGAGCAATATATCAAGGATCCAAGACATATCGAAGTACAAGTTTTTGCAGATAAATACGGAAATGTTGTTCACATGTTTGAAAGGGATTGTTCTGTTCAAAGGAGGCATCAAAAAATTATCGAAGAAACCCCTGCAGTATGTATATGTATATGTATATGTATGTGTATAGTAGACGTTCAGACATATTTAAGACAATCGCTTTATTCGGTATCATAAAAATTGTAATCATGTAACGATCGTGATGTTCTGTAGCCCGGTATCTCAGCAAAGTTAAGATCAGATTTAGGAATGGCAGCACTTCGAGCCACGAAAGCGGTAGGATACGTTGGTGCTGGTACTGTTGAATTTATAGTGGATCGTGATCAAAATAGCTTTTATTTTATGGAAATGAATACACGTCTTCAAGTGGAACACCCAATCACAGAGGCAATTACAGGATTGGATTTGGTTGAATGGCAATTACGAGTGGCAGCGGGAGAAGAACTTCCTTTAAAACAGACACAAATTAATTTTCAGGGACACGCGTTTGAAGCAAGGATTTATGCTGAGGTGAATTATATTGCATATTCTCTAAAATTTATAAAATTCGTAACACTCTCCGCCTTGATAAAATAAAATATCATTAATTGTTCTATAATCGATTAATCCTATTCATCAGCTGTTGTATTACGTTTTAGTTTTCTCCTCTTGTTTGAATTGATTTGTCGTTATACTGAATTATAGAATCCAAGGAAAGATTTCTTACCAGGGGCGGGTAAACTGTTGTACATAAGAATTCCAGAAGTCATATTTAGTAAAGCATTTAGAATTGAATCCGGTGTTCGTGAGAAAGATGAAGTACCCGTTCATTATGATCCAATGATTGCAAAAGTAATCGTTTGGGGAAGAGACAGAGAAGAAGCATTAGCAATACTTCGATCAAAGTTAAATGATTATAATGTAAGTAAACATTCATATAGAAGGCGTACACGTATTAAATATTTTTGATATCTATAATATTTGAGAACATATTTTTAGATAGCAGGACTCGATACTAATATAGAATTTATCAAAGATTTGTGTTCTCATCCGAAATTTTGTCACGCTCAAGTACATACAGGATTTATAGACAAACATTATGGAGAATTATTTCCAAAATTACACGTACCAAGTGAAATTGCGGCTCAAGCTGCTCTCGCCTCGATACTTTTCGAAGATATGCGTTCTTTGCAATCTTCTTTTACAACTACCGATCCTTTTAGCCCTTTCGCAACGGAAATCGGATTGAGATTAAATCATAATTTAACGCGAATCTTTTCTTTCAATGTTTATGGTGAGGATATCAAAGTCGAGGTGAAATATATCGAACCGGAAATTTATTCCATGAGAATCAATGAAATTGGTCGTTGGAGAAAAATAACAGGGACATTAAGAAAAAAAGAACACTCGCTAGAATTATGTACCGAAATCGACGAAATGATCATCAGAGCGAGAATAATCAAAACTCATAATAAATTGTATTTATTTACCAAAGCTAGTATTTTCTTTTTTCTCTTTCTGATACTTCTTTATTAGATGCTATTTATTCATAAAAGTGTTGTTTAAGTACTACCTTACTTTAATGTTGGCTATTACAGGATCGAGAATGGCAATTTGATATACCCCCCATGAAATTCCTACCCGATCTTCCAAATGATCAAATCGTGGTTGATTCATACAGAGTTCTAAGTCCTATTCCAGGATTTGTAGAAAAATTATTTGTAACTGAAGGAGATACTGTAAAGATCGGAAACGCTTTACTTGTGATTAATGCTATGAAGATGGAAGTATGTTTATACTAATTTCAATTGTACCTGTATCTATAATGTCAATCATACATTTTCATTTTAAAGTTAATCATCTGCTTGCAGCATATTGTTAGAGCATCCGCAGATGGAACAGTCGAAAGTATACGTGTCTCGATAGGAGACAATGTGCAAAAGGATAAAATTCTTATCAAATTAACTGAATCACAGTGTGCAAAGGTTACACGTTAATACGTATTATTGACTTATTGATATTTTTTCTGTTGGTTTTTTTTTTATATTACAATTGAGTATAAATTTGTAATTTATGTTACTCCTATTCATTTCATTCAATGCACCCGAATATTTTTGGACACAAATTGTGTATTAAAATGGGTATGCTAATAAAGGTAATAAATGTAATACGTGAATCCTAACTTTTTCATGTCTACATGAGAGCTACAATAACCTGAATATATATTTATTCCTTCCAAATTTCAATTATATGTACCGTCTTATTAAATGAAAGAAATGTTGGTAAGATAATACATAAATATATACACGTATACACGTTAATATAACTCAGTAAGCAACTTTAAATATGCAAATTCAAACGGATTGCGTTTATTTCCACTCGTTACGTAGAAAACGCGCCAAACGGTGTCACGTTGTTCGGTTTTGAAAGAATATCGTTTCAAAAATGGCAAAATCGTGCTTACAATTAGGTAATTCCTAGGTTATATCAAGAAAAAGGAAACGATAAACAAGATGAGCAACTTTCGATCGCCGATGCGATGTATCTCTTCTAATGCAAGGTAAAGTTTATAAACTTGAAATATGGAAAGGATTCGAAGGAGGTTAGGAAGCTTAATTCCTCTTATGTTGTATTCATAACATTAAATGATTTTATTTGTAGAGTTTTGACTGCTAAACCTCAAGTAGAACAAACACTTGATATAAGACAAGCTCAAAATAAAGCAAGAAGCAGTATCACGTGGTTTCTCGTCAATAGCTCTTTGCTAGGAATTCTCATCTTCGACATGTAAGCTATTCATACTCCTTTGTTGATCGTTTTCTTATTCCGTTAGGGTCGTAGAAAAGTATTTCTTTTCTCTAGATTATATGGAGGTGCGGCATACAAGCCATTCTGTTGGGCTGAATGGTGTTTAGCTTCAATATTTGGGTTAAATGCTCTTTATCATGTAACACAATACATGTGGGCAACTTTCACTTTACGCCCAATTTTGCTGAGCCCTAAACAAAGAAGTTTGTTAGGTGTATCTGAGGATGACCCATTTTTTAAGAATGAACTACCATCATCCCAAAAAGCATGTGAACCAATGGTTCCTCTAAATTTATCTTGTATAGGCCTTAACAGAAGAATAACTTCTCTTGGTTCTTCAGGATTGAGCGAATCTAGTATGATAAACCTTTCCTTCACATCCAATTATTAGCTACCAAAAGATTTCAATGAAATACATGTGAATGTTTTTCTTTAAGAGGATTATTCACCATCAAGCCCATTTTTTAAGTATAGTAGTCCAACGTCACAGAAATCAGCATCTAGTTCTAATGGATCTTTCAATAAATTGTTCAACGTTTCAACAAATGGGAACTTAACTGGCGAAGATTTAATTCAAAATGAGAAAGAACTACAAAATTACTTGGAAGAAGCGCATCAAAAAAAGCATGTACTATTGACAGATATTGATCAGCCTTCAAATTTACTCAGTTCGTTTTGGTCGCATCCAGCGATTAGAAGTCCTGGAGAAGTTTCCCCATTGTTAAGAAGATCTGCATATCAATTAGCTACTATTATCGGTAGGGTATATCGGAATTTTTTTTCTATGAAAAAACGATTATAACAAATATTTTTCTTCCCTGTAGATAAGTCAAAATCGGCTAGCCCTGGTACTGAAGAGGGTAATTCACCTAGAGGTATGTTCGGTTCATCTGACGTTTGGAGGAAATATAGAATCGATCCGAGTAAAGTAAATGAATGGACGGCCAATCTTCGTATGGCAAGTGGAATAAAATAGATATAAATAGATTTTGTTGTTGATAACGTTGTAATCTAACATGTAGTTAACAAAGAAATTGTATCAACTATTTCAGTGGATTAGTAAAACAGTTGTTGAACGGGTAGCGACCGAGATCGACAATGTATTTTTGTCTTTGGTTCGTCACGGTTTAAGCGATTCCCAGCCAGGGTGTATCGGATTAGATAGATTAAGAAAACTAGCACAAGCACCATTTTTAGTCTCTGCTATTCCTACTTTACCAACGTTAGTGCCTTTCCTGGAGCTTTCGAACAATCAAGAATATTTGGTTAAAAGAATCCGAGTTCTCGCGAAAGGGGGTTCTATGAGTGAGTTTAAATGGAATAGCGGAGGATCTCATAATGGCAAAGAATGGGATTCCAGTTTGCCGACTGATTCGGCGGTAATTGGAATCTTTTTAAATCTATAAAGTATCGTTTAGACATACAATTTTGACATGATATATACATTTTTGAATTTCTTTCTGTAGATAATTCTGCATTTAGTATCAACCTATATGGATACACAGTTAGAAGCTCCTTTAGATCAACCGGATGCACGACCATTCACATCGAGATACATGGCTAGGTCAGGAATGACCTTGCCGCGCAGTAAGGGGCCCGTGATAGTATGCCAATCCATAAATCCACCGCAATATAGTTTAGCACATTCCGGAGATTCATTGGCTAGCGATTACGAAGAAATACAACGTGTAAGTAAAACTGATGAAATTCACTTTATCGTGGTTTCTACTTAATTTCATTGTAATAATAATTAATTCTTATCTCTCCTTCCAATTTTTAGGGTAGAAACAACTTATTTCATACCCTTCTGTTATTTTTATATATCGTTAAAACAAGAGATCACGGTATGTTAGGTCGTGTTAACTTGGGTGCATCTGGTATAAACGTTTTATGGGTTATTGATGGTTGAATATATATGGTGTTCATGCAAGTGACGAGCACATTTTCATTTCCAGTTTAATCTTTTATTATATATACCCTTCTGTTGTAATATCTTATTTTCTCTTTTTATACTGATCCACTTTTTTTCATCGCCGAGCTTCTTTCTTTTTTTATAGCTCCTTTTCTCAAAGCGACTGTAAAAATTCCATTTAAGTATCTTAAACATTCTAAACGGACTATTATCCGCCAATGGGATAAACGAAAGTTCACAATAAACGGTTTGATACTACGAATATTTTATTCACAGTACTCAAGTATATGTACAAATAGATCATAAATCACGACCCGCATCTACTGACAGTAAATCTTTACTTATTCAATACACCGCGGTACAGTTATGACAGATATTTTACATACATATGTCTCCGTTTCTTTGTATTTGACAACTTTTAATGTCCATTTGCCGAATATTTCACAAAACTGGAGCTATTTGATCGAATAAATGCGTTTCCTAACGGATCATAAAGCCATATCTGCATTCCTATTTGTATATTATATCAATTCCACGCAAGGAATGCGATCTCACTTTCGGTGTTACCATTAACACGGCAAAATCTTTATATAATTTTGTAATTCTATTTCTACCGTAATCCAACGATCAAAAGGCATATTTCGTAAAAAATTATGTTGCACTTTTCGTACAATTTATAATACAATCTTTGGATAACGATTCTCGTATGTTTAAAATCAATTTGTATTTACATTATAGTTGTACGCTACGATGTAACGACGATACCGTCGTCGTATTCATTGTATAATCGAAAGGGACCAGATTCGTTCATACATAAATAAATCTAGTTTTTCGAATTCAAAACGAAGTATAATTTTTTAGGATAAAATTATAAATTACCACGATTTAATTACGACGATTTGTCCAAAATGAATTTAAAAGGGATTACTAACAGCTGTGTTACATTTGTATTTGTTTAAAACAATATCAAATGACTAACATTAACATTTAACAGTCAGAAACAAAATATGCCAATAAGATGACCGTTAAAGAACATTTCTGTATGATCTTTGTACCTTTTGTTTATATACATATATACGTGCGTATAAATCAACGGTAATTGTTTCTCGCACGTTAGAACAATCAAGAAAAGACACACTCTCTCTCTCTCTCTCTCTCTCTCTCTCACACACACACACACACACACACACACACACCACGCGCGCGCGCATATGGAATTGTTTAAACAATCTGATTCAAAACTACGTAAATACAGGGTATCTTGTCTTTTTTCCATACTTGCAACGATGTTGTTTAGTAGCATTCTCGAAGTACTCACGAGGATAGCTTTTCCCTATTTTTTTACACGCGAAAGAGTTTGATTGTTTCTTGCTTTTTCTTTTCGTAGATTTCTCATTTATCTAAACAACTTTACCCAATCCCTATATAATTTATAGCAATCATAACTGATATTTAAATGTAAACAGATGTACAACAAATATAATACAAAGTAAAAAACAATACCTTGGTTATTTTTTTTTTACCCTGTGCCCCCCTTCCCTGTCCTCACGATAATAAGAAAATTTTGGTATTTGGAATAGAAATAAAGAAAGAATTAGGTGAATATGTTAAAAGTCACGCGCCAATTTAAGACGTAGTAAATATTTTAGTTCCTTCTGGTAAAATAACTTCCTCGTCGACATCGGCAAGGGTGACTGTAAGAGGAAGTATCAAAGGCATTAATATTTCCTGATGTTGCATAATCGCTTGTTGAGCAGTGACTGATTCAGGTTGTCTAGTAATAGTGATGGTTTTAATATTTTGTGTCTTTACTACTTGACCTTGTCCAAGAGTAGCCTGTTGCAATACCCTTTGCTGATTTTGAGTCGGTTGCGCTTGCGCGGTCAACGATTGAGCCCGATTCTGATTTTGAACTAAATTCTGTTTGCATCGTTTACTATGAGCGTATCGACTTCCATTATTGTTGAATCGTCGGTCACAAGTAGGGCAGGCATAAGGTCTTTGACCAGTATGAATAAAAACGTGCTCTTTAAGAGATTTCAATCGACGGAAATTCTTCGGACAGTACTTGCAATGATACTTGGCCTCGCCCGTGTGCGATGTCAGGTGATTGGCGAGTGTATCAGCTCTGGCAAATGCTCGAGAACAGTACTGACAAATATATGGCCGTTCTTGCGTATGTGTCCTCATGTGCATTTTTAAATAAGCATTCGTTGTAAACGGTCGTAAACAGACCTCGCAAACATATGGTTTTATGCCATTATGCGCCCTAAGGTGTGCGATCAACGTCGTCGATTGAGTAAAACTTTTTGAACAAATTTCACAAAGAAATCTTTTCGAACTGTCCGTTTCTTTATTTTTTTTGAACGTCCTGTCATGTTTTGACAAATGATTCGTTAATTGTTCCTCTTTGATGAAACGTTTCGTGCAACGCGTACACTTGTATGGTTTGATCATATTATGTTTAGCTACGTGTATTTTCAAGTGTTCCCGTCTATAAAATTTCTTCGGACATATATCACATAGGTACTTTTTCCCCTCGTGGACTTGTATATGTCGTAAAAGTCCTTTTCTGGATGTATACCGCTTATTACACTCTGTACATTCCAAACCTACAATATCAGTTCTCCTCTTTCTACCAACTTTCTCGCCTACCTTCTTCTCGGGAGGTCGAGGTTCAATGTCTCTTAAGTCCTCTTCCGTAAGAATACCTTCTGTAACATGTTTCGATCTATGTTCCCGCAAAATCTCGTTGTTCTCAAAACTATCTCCACAAATATTGCACTTCCTCACTTGATCGGGATTCTTTTCCGAACACTTATCGTAATGGGCTTTTAGCTTGTCCTTACGGTAGAATTTAACGTTACAAATGTCGCATTCAAAGTTTGGTTCCTCGTGCAACAACTGATGACGTAACAACGATTTTTTTGTACTGTACCGTTTTTTGCACTTTACACATTCGTGATTGTCCATCGGCCAGTCCAAACCGCTTTCGAAATCTGAATCGTAATCCTCGTCTTTGTTGTCCCCGTTATCGGTTTCCTCATTACCACAGTTTCTTTGTCGTTCCTTTCTCTCTGCTGATTGCTTTTGCCTTTCTGATTTCACTCCTAATTGTTGCTCACCTTTCACGTGTTGCTCCATATGTTTTGTTAACGATTGCTTCGAACTACATTTTTTATTGCAAGTCATACATTCCAGTTTCTTTTGCGAGGAAATTTCTCGTTTATTACGACCATAATTACCATCTGTGGAATTAACACGGTCGATCTTAACATTATTCTCTTGTTCTTCGTCATAATCTTCCAATCCATTATCACTTGTAATTTTATCAATAATCTTCTGCGCGGCTTTTGCAGCGACTCTTTTAATACGTTTGTTAGGATCATATTCCTGTCCATGCAGGAAGGTTGTATGATTGGTAGCTATAAGATGATTGCGTAAAGTAAGCTCATTACCAAATACTTTGTTACACTCTGTACATTTGTAAGCTTTCAGACGTTCATGTTGTTGTTCTGCATGTTTTTGCAACAGATCTTTTGTCGCAAATCGTTGACAGCACACCTTGCAATTATAGTCGGTCCCCAAATGACGACGGGTCTCCTTGTTTCTAAACAACACGACATTTTGTCAGAACGATTCAAGTTTGTAACTGATCCTCTCGCGAAATACTTAAAAATTTTTGCTTCTTACCTACCTGTCGTTTTTCTTCGACGTATTATTTTCTGTCCTTAAAAATACTGCTACTTCTTCATTTTCCATCCCGCGAATCCTTTCTTCCCTTTCTTTTTCCTGTATCTCATAATCACCTGTCTCCTTGTTGACAGAACATGCCATATTCATTTCCAATTCTTGCTCGGTTAATACACCTTCAACAACGTGTTTTGCTCTATGGTTTCTTAATTTCTCCAATGAATTGAACTCTTCTTCACATATGCTGCACTTGAGAGCAGTATGCAAAGTCGCGTGTTTTCGTAATCCACGCCTTGTATAAAATTTCTCCGAACACTTGTCACAGCCGAATGTTTGTGTACGAACATGGCCATTCTCTAGTTCATTTCCTTCATTCGAGTTCATATCCTCTTGTCCGTTGGCACCGTTGTCGTCATTGTTATTACTACCACCATCGTATCTGTCTCTACTTCCTCTTTCGGCTTCATTATACTTTCTTTCCACTCCATACTCCTCGTCCATTCTTTCCTCCTCTATCCCTCCATCTATCTCCGTACTTCCCGTAACAACGCCTTCTCCTTTTTGTTTGGCTCGTTTTCGGTACTCAGAATTTAAATGCCGCGATGCATTCACATAATCATCAAGATCTAAACTGTGTTCATGTTCGTGAAACGAAATTTCTAAAGGCAACGGTTCTACCTCCTTTCCCTCTTCTTTTTCCCTTTCGTGTTTCTTTAAATGTTTACTAAACGAGATTATATATATATATTGTTTCCCACAATAGGGACACTTGTTCGATCTTTTACCTGATGGAGGCGACTTTGTGGGATTACAGATGTTCTTCTGCGGTGTATCCAATGTTTTCCTTAAAGACAGTGCCTTTCGGACCTCCTCGTGAGAATGCATATGCTCCCTTAAAACGTTCTTCGACAAAAACTCCTTGTCGCATAGATAACATAGAAAAAAAAATTTCTCCGTTTGATCGAAGGTTTGAACTTTCTTCAACCTCGAACTTAAATTCAAATTTTCAAAATAATTTTCTTCGTCAGAGTCTCGTTTCGTTTCGAAGTTTCGTCGAACTAATTTACGTTTGCTTCTTCTAGTTTCATTTGCACAATTAAATTCTTGCTCTACCTTAACATTCATGTCTGCAACTTTCGACTTTTCTTCCTCATCTTCGCCTTGATTTGTTACTCTGGCCGCTTTTACTAACAGATTCACATATTCTGTGCCATTCTCGCGCTGGAATGATTCCTCCGAGGTATATTGATGCCGTTGCTGTTGTTCTTGTTGTTGACCTTCATTAGATAATACACATTCTGTTTGCAATATGTAATCATGTTCCACAGTTGGGATATTATCAAGGCAATCATTATCCCTGTTTTCGTCTTTTAATATTTCTTCATTCTTAGGGACATTTGTAATATTTTTGATTTCTTCTTCTACTTCTTCATCTTCATCTTCTTCATCTTCTACTTCTTCCTCTTCCTCCTCCTCTTCTTCCTCCTCCTCCTCCTCCTCCTCCTCCTCCTCCTCCTCCTCCTCCTCATCTTCCTCTTCATGAGTTAAACAATCCTCTGATATTTGCTCTGTAGTAATCGTTTGATCAATTACTTCCTCCATTACAGCGCCAGTGTTCTGTTCTGAAAAACACATAAATCTGTTAATATTAAATACAAAAATTTCAATTTTTTTTCAAAATTTTATGTACCTCTTATTTCTTCTTCTTGGTTGATTAATTTTTCTACTTGAAATAAAGCCAACTGTTCCTTCAAAAGAACAGATTTCTCTTCCTGAGAGATTGTTGCAAGCGTTTCGCCTGTACTTTGATAATCATTCTTCACCTGTAACTCCTCTACATTTCCGTTTTGTTCTTCTTCTTCCAATTGTACTTCAACCTCATTGAAAAAAAGTTCTTCTTTCATATTCATAGTAACAAACCTTTCTCTAAGAACAGTGTCAGCTTGTTCCACCTGTAGCTTAAACTCATACGCGGATTCAAGTTTGTCTGCGCATATGCAGCACACTCGTGTCGGTAAGCCATCTCCAGGTAACATCTACAACAATCAAGTAATAATACAAATAACTGGACTTTCCTTATTACAGCAAAAAATTTGTGATGCAATAAAACACTTCAATAGCTAGATAAACTAATAATACCATACAAAATTAAAAAGATTAACAGTTATAAGCGGTGAACGACTTCTCAATTTTCATATTGTACTATTTCCTTCAAATCCGCATTACGTATGAAGTGTAGGGTATACTACTTTATCTTGCAGTTTCTATCATACTGTGTAACCTCAAAATTACATGTCTAACCTTAACATTAGCGAAACTCATTGCCTTTGTTGAAAGAGATGCAACCTCATCGTCCGAAAATAAATCTCGCATCACTAAATTACCAAGAAGACAAACACGGCATATTTCTATTGTCGACACAATGCTTCCTTCGTTTTGAGGTGAAACAGACGTATTTATTCCTACGGCGTCCATGTTTTGTTTGATGGACTGTCTGGCCCGTGCCTGTTTCCCGCAGCCCGCAGCCTGCAGTCCACAGTCTCTCACTGTCTCTCGCTTCCTACGGGCTGCTACCAATCGTTATCCTCGTTTAGCTCCTTTGCTTCTCTTTAGAATTGTGTCACTTCTAAACCACTAATCATGAATGAACTGTTCGATGTGTTTTCTGGTATTTCTATTTTGACAATCATGCACTACAGTAATACTTTACTGATTCACCTTTGACTTTCTTTTTTTGCTCTTTTTATTACATTGTACTTGTCAATGTTCACACTTCACTTATTAATTTTCCGTTATGTACATGATTCGTTAAAACTTCAAGTCACGTCGTATTATTTTGTAGCACTTCGAGCAATGAAGTACACGTTAGCTTCGATAGATGGCTATAGAGTCGTAAGTATGTACGAAACAGTATAATAACAGTTTCTAAGAATTTACTACATTCCCAACTTTATTATTAACAAGTCTGAACGAATTCTGACAAATAAATCGGTTACTGAAACGGCTTACAAGAAATGGATAATTGATCGAGTAAACTGTTACAGCTCTAGATTTTAAATTTCCCGCTAAGTTGAGTAAAATAGAATTGGCAATTCTTAAGAATGTCACCGTCATGCTGATAAGTAATCATAAGATGTGAAATAGTAAAGATCTAAATTTCTCGGTTTCTATTTAGAAGTTTTACAAATGATTATTGAAAAATCTCCAGATTTGGGTAATGCCAAGGCCATTGCACCATCTAGGAATAAATAAATTCTACTGATTACTGGTAAAAATTATTTATAACTACATGATAAAGCGCACATAAAAATACAATAGAAATTGGAGTAACTTATTCCAAAGACATTCAGCTGCAATTTATGTCCTTAGAAGTGAAAAAAATGATAAACAGGAGTCTGAAAAGTATTTTTGTATTTAACAAACGACAGTTAGTATTACCCTTCTACTACTAGATGACACCACCATATCTAAAAAAATCGAGCTACGTTAATAATAATACCGAACAAGGTAATGAAGAGAGATTTTACTACCAATAGGTTTTTGAATCCAAGAATTGGCGGGGGGGGGCGGTGCGATTCTCCTTACCATTTTAGTGCCATCCTCGACGTTACTGATTCAGCAAAAACTAAGATTAGAATATTTGTGATTGTTGGAGTAAAAATTAAATCGTGCCCAGTATAAATGACACGATACATTACATATAATCTGTGATTTAATTCAGGAAAGAACTGCACTTCGTTTAAGGGAACGAAGTTTTAAGGGAACGAAAGATTGATTATGTACTTTCTTTTTATATATCGCTAGTATTCAACAAATAGAATATCAAAATATCAGTTTTAAAATGAAGAGTTCATGATGTTAAAAGTATGAATGTTCAAAGATACGTGTTTTACAGCTTATTTTAACGTCATACTGGCAACATGTATCCGCTAGACGCAGTCGGTACGAAAGTTCGTTTTTTTATCTGAAATATAATAAATGCAGCGGTCTACGTGAGTCGGGATTCATAATCTTCAAGTTAACATATTAAATAGGTACAGGAATACGTATTCGTAAAGTTGTTCAAAATATCGAATTTATGCCTATCGGTTACGCGAACTGTTATGCAAACAATATTGTCGCAGAAACAACCTTGATTTAATGTTATCGTTAATAGATGCAGTTCAACTGCATTATTCATTTAGATAATAAATGATATAAAGTAGCAAGTGAAATTTATTTCGCTTAAGTAAGAGGGTATGAACGGAAAAGATACAAACTTCCTTACTTGTTGAATCTTACGGGCACAGGTTCCAAACAATATGGCATCCAAAGAAGCTGTATAATAACAGCCTTTAAGTACTCGTAACTTTCGATACCATTGATTCCCCGATTTTATAACTAATACTTTTGGATTCTATACGTCAAATACCATAAGCTAATAAAAAAAAAGTACCGAATTTTTGATCCCCCAAAATGAAATTTAACCCAGAAGAACACATTTACAGGATTCATTTATAAGCATTTTAAGATTGCATCTTTATTTTCTTTTCGTTCCAATTTTCTTAAGATATTGCTTATAATGAGCAATATTTAAGATAAACGTCTACTACATTGTCGATCATTTCCATGGCAAACGATCATACCCTTAATTCCTTTTTGTAACTTTTTATAATGCATTCGTAAGAGAGAAACGTAGAATGAATCATCGTAAGATGCGCGCGCATCATAGTACGGCTGTTCATAGTATCTTACGCGTTGTAGGCCTGGCATTATCTCGGACATTTGTGGATCGTATAAATGTTGACAGATATTTTAAAGCAACGGCAAAAAATATTGTTGTGCCTAATTTATATTGCAAAGTGAATTCGTATCTTTTTTTTTTGAATGTAAGGTATATTGAGTTCTTTAGGAAATATCACGAATTTCTTTCATTTATTTTTGGTAAGTTCTCTATAAATAGAACGGTTTTCTCGAAAGCTAGTGGCGAGAGTAAACTGTAATATTAATCGTAAAATATCATGTTAATGTTTATTATTGCTTATATATACAATTATAAAATATATACAATTTAAAATTGTTTTAAGGTATGTTATTCTTACATCATGGAAGTATTATTCAGATTAATTTTACATATGTATCAGGCCTATAATATTAAATAAACATTTCAAGATACATAAGTGAGATCTGATCATTTATACGCGTTTTGTATTCAGATGTTACTTTTATTCGGTAAAGCAAAAAATAAAGAAAAAAGGTGTATGGTTTCTGATAGTTCACATAGTATTATTACATTCTGGTGACATGCTCAGCGTGTCGTGCTAAAAGAAGCTGTTTCGGGAAAGAATGGGAGTAAAAGAGATAGAAAAGGTAGGCTTGAAATAGGAACTAAGAAGAAAAGGATTCTGTTTAAATATTCTTGTGCAGCAAAGAGGGTTATTTTTAGCTGGTGTGATGTACATTATGGTGGATTGTAGTTTTCAAGATTCTGTATACCTCAGTTCTAATTACACTTTTAATTACTCTCTTACTAATTTTTGTAATATAGTTTACACTTTTATTTTTAGCTAGACTATGGAGAATGAACAACGGCATTATGAATTACGAAGTGGAAGTAGATCACGTTCAAGAACTCCATTGGTTCAGAACCGTGTCTTGATTGAACCAGAGACTTTGGAACACCATTATGATTTGAGAAGTCGAAGTCGAGAGAGATCAAGTACTCCTGGAGAAGTTACAAGTAATCGAAGATCTGGTTCTAGAAGTCTGTAAGTGTAAAAGGTTTTTGTTGGAGAAGCTTAAAAATTCGAATGTGAATGTAAACATGTATATGTATAATAAATCGATTGTTGCAGACCTAGTAGTAGCAGTAAAATTAATGACCAGCGCATGGACACCGTAATAGAAGGGAAAAAGGAGGTTGTTACAATTGCAACTATGTCAGAAGGTGAAAACAAACAGATTGAAAATTCTCTTATCAGTGTGATAAGAAAAGGAGAACGTAGATCTGAACGGCAAAAAGCTAGGAGACAAATATTTTCTAATGGTCAAGCTGAGAATAAAGAAGATTCATGCAGACGAAAGAATGAGAAGGCTTGTAAGAGTATCTCTCCGCATAGAACTTTCACAAGCGATTACTCTTCGGAGGAAGGGGAACAACAGGATTTATCTAATAAACCAAGTTCTGCACATGAAATTTATAAACAAGCTGGTGATTGGTGGAAGTATGTGTTTATGGTATAAAAGCTATAACGTTGTGTATTTATTAAGATTTATTTAATGCATTTCTTGCTTATAAATAAATTGTATTGCTCTGTTGTCCTGTTATACGATGTTGTTATATAATTCATTTCGCCGGACAAACAATGGTATATCTTGAAAAATTACAGTTTCTTAATAACAGTGATTCACTATATATTATTACTGGTATTTTTACCACGATTTTAATCGTATATTTTATTTGCATCACAGTATTTTATTGCTTGGCATTATTTCAGTGTGTTTCCAAAAACGGATTATACCTACTCCGAAAGATCTCTGTGCCGTTATGAAATAGCACCAGGTGTACTAGCAATGCCCAACATGTCACGACGTTCTATTCATTCAGATACGGACGGTTTCGGTCCGTCTTCGCATGTTCCGGTTGAAAGTGGTATATACGAAACAGGGAATGTCGAAAAGGCAAAAGAAATAGAACCAGAAATATATACGGTAAGTACATACAGTTGTTTGACATAGTTCCCATAATATTCGTTTCATAGATAGAGCCATAATTATCTTGTATTATTTCTCCTTTCCTGTTTTCTTCTTTATAGCCCATCAATGAATTGCATAAATCACATATATCAAATTTGGATGGAAAGTCCAAAGTTCGGTACACAACGAGGCATGTAGAACAGTATCGTCGTCATAGAGAAATAATATATACAGAACCCAAAAGTTTGACAAACTTGCGAACAAGGTTTGCGATTTTTCAAAAATCTGCATATGCTATAAGTGTGCAATTGTATTCGATGATATATAGAATCATCAATATTTATAATAATAAACTATTTTAACAAAAATATCTTTGTTTCTTAGACAAGCGTCACATTCCGATTTGCCTCTGAAACGTATCGACTCTCGGAAATATGATGTCACGTCTTTCGTCGATTCCGACGCTGAATTAGAAGAAGCGATTTCAAATAACCAAAATGAAAAGAGCAGAAGAACACAACGATTCACAAGTTTTACGTCAGTTATTGTTCTATGGTTTAGCAAACTTCTTGAATTTTTAAAGCTGAGGACAATTAAAAGTAGAGAACATTGTTCTACTTACCAACATCAAAGATATGGTATTGTTGAATTATTAAAATGCTTACCAAATTACAGCAATGGTTTCGTCTACAATACAAAATGGCATTAATAAAGCTATTAACATAACTATTAATATTGCTGAGTTGCAGAGTCAAAATGGTTCAGAATTTGGGAATGTATTGATCATTCCTTGCAGTATGTTTATCTTTTTATGGTCAGAGTGTTCTTTTTCGATTCATGGTTGTTAAGCCGTGTATTCAGCATCAGAAGATGGATGCATCGGAAAGGTCCAAACATTCTGTGGATTGCTTTGTTGCCGTTGCTTCTTCTTATTGGTAAATTCTTATGATCATTAAATCGTCTTAAGAGATTCGCCTCGTACATAAACCGTGTCTTCGTATCGGTATTTTATTTATTTATTATTACTTTTTTTTTATGTTTCGTGGTCATCCATAAGATCGAGTTTTTGCCGTGGCATCTTCGGGAAGACCGGTGAAACCTATCCTGGCGTTTGTTTTTCTTTTTGTTTCAGGAACATACGTCGTGCAAAAACAGTCCTTTATCTGTCTGGATTCTCTGCACTATGATGTCACTGAGACGAGCTATCGCATCATTAATGATATTATCAGTTTAACTTCTTTTCAAAGCGATTCATTTGCTGAATATGTAGAAACATTAAAAAATTTGTCAGTACGTTTTTTACCCAGTGTGAACGTGTCTTTACCCGAGATGCCTTAGCATTGGTTAGAATTTGATTCGGTGATTAGACGTAACGAATATTTGTTTCTTTTAAGATATTTTTGTTTGTCAATTTTTCTTTATCTTATATTATACTTTATAGTAACGTGGTGCTTAACTTTAGTTGCTTTCTTGTCATAACTTTTTCATTTTTTTTTTTTTTTTTTTTTTTTTTTTAATAAACTCGTGTTAGCGTTGCAACGTGTAACGTTTATATTGTATTGCATTTGTAAGATGCGCTTTATCGATCGTTGTGTTCGTCAGATTTGCCATAGCTACCACAATAAGTTTAATGTTTGTTGCATATTCGATTAATGTTAATGGTAAATTTGCGTGGTATGGTTGTGAAGTGGGAACGATCAAGAAAAGAAAAAGTTTAAACAATGTCTAGGGGTACTGTCGTGTTATGTTTTTGATATATTTTATACACAATATTCCATTGGAATTCAGTATAGCTACTTTTCATTTTGTATACGGATAAGGGATAACAGTCATGCCGAGAAGTTATCATTATGTATGTACGTTGCTGTGGTATCTGTAAGAGCACGTTCATACATTGTTCAATGCGTTCATAAAAATATTTGCAATAGTTTACTGTTCGTAACATCGTAATGTTATTTACTGTAAAACAAAAGTTTGTGCTCAATCAAGTCGAGTAAATGGTTAAATCGAAAGATGGGAGAAGGATAGAGGGAGTAGGATTAATTGACTGGCGATGTAAAATTGGAGTATTTGCGCTTCACAAGGAATATGGACATAATCTGTGTATCTTGATGTCATCGGAATGGTGAGTCCCTTCGTCTATCCTTCTCTCGGTAGTATAGTATCGAGTTATGAGATCGGTAAAACTTGACAAAAATTACATGTTTATATTTCAGGCTACTGGTGTTTACCATATCTTTCGGCGTTGCTTCTTTCAACTAAAGCTATTACACGTCAATTTAAAGAAACACCGGAGCTAGTTACGAGCAACAAACGATTGTTTCTAAGAGGGGAATTGGTTGACAAAGGTGATGACTTCGAATTAAACACCGAAACATTAAACAGTAGAATTAACAGCTTAGAAGATCGAACCATTCAGCAGTCTGTAAGAATTGTTATTGACATTTTTATTAAGATAACATTTTCTTCTTCCTCTTTTCTATTTTTTTCTTCTCTTTTTTTTCGTATCGAACTTTGTACTGATTAAAGGTTTGGTGTGCATAGGATCTGCTTTTCAATATAAGCGAAGCACTTGAACAACTAAGAGAAAGTGAATATTTGAGGTCAAAGTATGATGTAAGTTCAATTGAATTGTCCGCAATCATCTGACTTAATGTAACAGACAGACACGTTGTTCCTTTCAGAACGAGATACTAATCATAGAAAAAGGACTAAGTGAACATAAATTAGCCGATACGTATATTCAAGAGATCGACGCCATTAAATCGCAGTTCGAAAGATTGAAGGAGCTTTATTCAGAGCTAAAATTATGTTGTGACACTCGCATGAAGTACGTTATTATTGAGGATTTAAAGAAACACATGGATATGGTTTTAACCGATTATTTTGAGGCCTTAATGTCGAATAGAGAAGAAGCCAAAGGTATTTAAAATGTACTACTTGTAACAGCGATTGATGCGCCTGTCTATTATATGTAAAAAATGAGATGGAAATCAATAGGGAATAAATGAAAAAGAAAAATGATTTCTCTGCACAGTTCGAGGCAAGACATCGATTACTAAGAATAATATTATAACAGATGATCGCGTGCGTGCGATAGTCAAGGAGGCCTTAAAGATATACGATGCGGATAAAACGGGCCGCGTTGATTATGCTTTGGAATCTGCCGGTGAGGTTGCATCGAATTGATTAGCTTAGATAATCTTTCCAATCGGATAAGACTTACCAGTTTCTGATTAATAGGTGGTCAAATTATTAGTACACGTTGCACTCAAAGATATGATATAAAGACTAGAGCATTCAAATTGTTGGCTTTTACACTTTACCATGAAAATAACAATCCTCGCACCGTAATACAAGGAAATCCAATTCAGCCAGGCGCTTGCTGGGCATTCCAAGGTTTTCCAGGATATTTATTAATTAAGTTACGTGGTTCAGTTTACGTTACTGGATTTACAGTCGAGCATGCACCAAAGTCAATTTTGCCTAATGGAGAAATGAGGAGTGCTCCTAAAAAGTTTAACGTCTGGGTAAGTAAGTCGATTGTTTCTCATATACAGTGAACGATCTGATTCAATATTTACGTATATAGGGTTTTATCGATGAAAATGATTCTGAACCTGTGATGTTTGGCGATTATGAATTTGTAGCTTCGGACGATAGTTTACAATATTTTCCGATTCAAGTAAGTTGCATTTTCTCAATAAAATATATAATAATTATTTTGTTAAGTGATCCTGAGACTAGAGTCCGCCTTTGAGCTGCTAATTTTGAAAGACCTTGCACCTGCTACGGAAATATATATATTAGTTCGTTTGAAAATGGGCATCATTATTATCATATGTATCTTTGATAATGCGGGGGATGGCAATGATTTCGATTTTACGTTCATAAGAGATTAATAGTGTAATTAAAGTTGAAAGTTAGTCAAAGATGAGGAGTTAATCATTGCAGTTTTATCGTTCACGTTCTTGAACATCTTTGTATCATATGGGCTTATTAAGGTAATTTCGTTGTAGCCAGATATTAATTGAGGGTTGCTTAGATTCGTGATTGGAATTGTGAATTGAATTCGTGACTGGATCGTTTGTTGTTATTTGAAAGGCGACCTTAATTAAAATTGGTATTAAATTTATTTGTTTATTGTTAAGGATAAAAGTTTAAATGGGTAACAAGTACGGTTAAAGTATGTTATAATTGTAAGGAGCAGTGATCAGTTTTTAGTGATATTCATGCGAGTATGCGATTCAAAAGAGGCGTTTGAAAAAGGCAGTGGTATTAGATTTATTGAAGGTGAATGGTTGAAAGGCGGTCCCAACTCTCAGAACAATTAAATAATATTATTTTGTATGCTGTGTTTTATGGTTTTAACGTAATTAACGTTTTTAAATGCAGAATACAACAATCAATACACCATATGAATACATCGAATTAAGGGTACATAGTAATCATGGACAACTCGAGTATACATGTTTGTACAGATTTCGTGTTCACGGAAGACAAGCCTAAAGCACTTTTTATTAAAAGTACAAAAGCACATATTTCGGACGGTTTGTTTCATTGTATGTATAGTGGTACCGGAAATAGATCTTGTGAGTGAAACCGTTGTAATTAATTAATCAATAGAGATGATGAATGGATGAAAGTAAGCCAGAGCGCGCGTGTGTGTGCGCGCGTGTGCGTGTGTGGGTGTGGATGAGGATGAATAGGATGGAGCAAACACCATTGCATATAATTATGTGCCTTCGATTACTCTTCGATGTAACAATTGCCGTCACGGTCCAGAGTGAGATTTATTTCATAATGCGTTATCATGTGTAAAACAAATACAGTGAACGTAAGTTACCGTTACCATGTTTAATACAATGCTTAAAGATTCGTTCACAGAATCAATTATTTAACTATTGTATTCTTCTTTTCTTGATGTGTTTGTTTATGCTTTTTTCCTTAATTTTACTGTTAAGCACAAACGTCATGACTTTCTTTTGACAAGGTATACGTAACACTGTGTAACTTACTTTTTGAAGAAACGTCTGAAGGAAAATATGAATGTAGAATCATGCTACAGTCGGGGTAACGTCTGGCGTTGCACATACTATCCAAAGTTAAGTAACATTTGGTTTGTAATATCGTACGGTTGTAATGTTAACGCGACAGTACAAATTGTAAAGAAGGTAACCCAATGTATAGATTAAGGTGCAGTTACAGTGTTTCTATCGTATCTCTGATTATACTAATGCGTTTTACAAAGATACGGTACGGCATATTTGATAATATATTTGATCGGCGCATATAATATGTATATATACATACACATTTATTGTACATGTATAAAATAGTAAGAAATATATTGTTTTGAAAGTTATAAGCTAATTTTGTAAAAAAGAAAAAAATATAGATACTGCTATCTCTGTGTAATCATTTATTCCTCTCCCCTCGTCCACGTCCAATCCCCCCCCCCCCCCCGTCACTTCCTTCCTCGCCCCCACCTCCTTCTGCTTTTCTTCTCGGTGGTACATATTGGTTTATCGAACATAAAATCATTCATAGTATTGTATTATTTATTGCTAACTGTCTCTAGTTTCCTACATAGTGTTAATTCGGTGAAAAGTACAGTACATTTTGAAACGTGTGTCGAATTAGTTCCGCATGATTCTACCTTCTGGCAGATTAATATCATTAGAGTAGTCCGTAACATTGATATCGATAACATCGGTAGTATTGATCACTATTGTAGACTTGGTACAATGCTTGCATTTTAGAAAGTAATGGATAATTCAATTGGAAGGATTTACAAGCAAAAGTAATAGGTAAGTACAATTAAGTATATATCTTGTTATGTATGGGCCAAGTTCGTTGCATTTAAAATATTTGCAAAACAAAGTACCTAACAATATTATTCTGTAAAATATGAGGATTTTCGATTTTAATTTTCATTTCGCTAGTTGTGCCGTTACATATATATACATATAAGTATACGTTTTTATTACTTAACAGTATAGTTGCATTTTGGATTGTGTGCAATAGTAGGCAAAATTTGTGTTTAGGTGACGACAGCTTTTGAATTATGTTTTGTAGTGTTATTGGTAATTTTATAACTGAAATTTGTTTAATTTTCATTATCTTTCAACATACTTATGTATGTATAGACATATGTAAACGTATAAGGATATATTATTATATAAGAATGCAGAGATATATTATCACTTAGAATTTCTATTTCCTTGAATGAATTTGGTATTAAAATAAAGCGATACTGTTTCCCATAAAAAATTGACGGAATTGGACGAAATATTAAATTTAAATGTAAGATACTAAGAAAGTGACTATCATCCTATGCCTTTATTTGCATATGCTTGCGCGCAAAAGAGCGATAGCTAAATGATTGGGCGAGGTTGTGGATTGGGGTGAAGGGTGGAATGGAGGAGGACAGGGAGGAGATGATAATAGCGCGAAATTTGACAGAAGGAACGTGGACTGATTTTTTTAATTATCTTTATTCACGCAAAACAAGAATAGATTTAGATATTCGTGTCAATGATTGTATGCGTACACATATAGGCGCGTACACGCCGCTTATTATATAAAACGCGTGTAATCATCACTAGCATATGCATATACATACGTGCGTCTTTATACGCGACATTTTATGCATGTGCGCAGCATGAAGTGCACGTACAATGTAGAGTATGTACATGTATACATGTATGTACATCCTATGCATACTATGCGCGCACACTATGCAAATATCGGTGCGTATGTATATAAAGTGTATCATATGTATTATGTAACAGATATGAATTACATCATGTACTATATTACGTAATACATATTATGTATAAAGTGCGTGCACGCGCGTGTGTACGCCTGCATGCTTTGCGTGTGTTGTATTATATCATTATAACATAATGCATATGGAGTGATTTTAATGATATATTACAATATCATGTGGATATATATTGTAATGATATATTACAATATAACGTAATATATATGAAAGAAAATTGTACAAGTATTCTATTCAAATCGAATAATATACGCATTTTGAGCCGTTTCTCTTTTCATTTCTACTTACGCATCCAATCGAATGACGGCGACAATCGATGGTCAAAGTTCTATCTTTGTCCTTGCTTTTATCTTCGACAGTTATAATGCGGTAGAAACAAATACAGATTGGCACTAAGATTTTGGAACGATATCGGAATGATTTCAATACTGACTTTGGAATGATTCGTAAGTTCCATAACTGGGAACGAGAGCTCAAACGATAAATAAGTGTTCAGTAACGTTAATAGAATCATCACAACGTCCATTTAGTAACGACTTCTGTGTCACAGTCAGAGATCATCTATTGAATGTGCAAATGTATACGCAGGAACGATAGATTTTAACCGTAGCATTCCTCGTACAATAAGCATTTCGAAGAACATTTCTGTATAAGTTTGATAGCCGTTTTACGAATGCCTTTCTTAAATCATAAGAAACTGAATAAATAACAAATATTATACGCTTGCGAATAAAGGTCAATTTATGCTACCGACAAGCCGGGAACGAGCCGAGAAACTGTTATATATGTTTGGAAATAATGACAAAATATTATCAATACCTGTTTCGACGGCATAACCGTTTTTTCGGTGTGCCCTTAGCTCATACTCGGCTCGTGTTCGGCTTGTCGGTAGCATAAATGGACCTTACATCTGCTCATCATACTACTTATTAACGAGCAAGTGTTCGCGTTTATCTCCTTGACTGCCCACACTATACAATTTGTTCGTTTATCATTACTCCTAAGCATAGCAGTTGAAAATAAAATTTGAGGTTTTACATCTAGTTATCGTAACAGTTATAACAACAATAAGTATACTATAAACTAACGGTACAATATAATAAACTATAATATGACATAAAATAACATAACACAACATAACATAACATAACATAACATAACATAACATAACATAACATAACATAATATAATATAGTATAATATAATACAATATGATATAACACAATACGATACAATATAATACAATACAATAAAATACAATACAACACAACACAATACAACACAACACAATACAATACAATATAATACAATACAATACAAAACACTATAATACAATAAAATAGAATAGAATACAATGCAATGCAATATAATATAATACCATACAATACAATACAAAACAACATAATACAATGCAATACAGTACAATAAAAAATAAAACAATACAATATAATATAGTACAATAAAATACAATAACATTCAGTACAATACAATACAATATGATGCAATACAATACAATGCAAAGCAAAGCAAAAAAATACAATACAATACAGTACAATGTAATAATATAGAATACAGTATAAAACAGTATAATACAATATATTACAGTGCAATATAATACAATACAATACAATGCAATACAGAACTGTACAATACAATACAATACAATAAAATCCAATAGAATACAATACAATACAGGCAATACAATACAATATAATGCGATGCAATAAAATACAATGCAATGCAATGCAATACAACAGAATGCATTACAATCCAATCTAATACAGTACAATTCTATGCAATACAATACAACGCACCGTAATACAATACAACGCAACACAATGCAATACAGCACCAACAAACCCAACAAAACAAAACAAAACAGAACTCAACACAAGACAACACAACACAACACAACACAACACAACACAACACAACACAACACAACACAACACAACACAACACAAGTCAACCCAATCCAACACAAAACAACACAAACCAACCCAACCTAATCCAACACAACACAACACAATACGATATGATACGATACGATACGATACGATACTATACGATACGATACAATACAATACAATACAATACAATACAATACAATACAATACAAAATAATACAATGCAACACAATACAATACAATACAATACAATACAATACAATACAATATAATACAATACAATACAATACAATACAATGCAATGCAATGCAATCTAATTGAATCGGTTCCGATACAATACAATACAATACAATACAATACAATACAATGCAGTACAATAGGGTACAAAAATCACAAACACAAACACAAACACAAACACAAACACAAACACAAACACAAACACAAACACAAACACAAACACAAAGATAAACACAAAAACAACACAACTCAGCACAATACAGTAGAATATAATTGAATATTAGTATAATATAATAGCATTAATAGAAATAGTAATAATAATAATTGTAGCAATGTTAAAATAGTGAATGGTAGGAATAGTGGTAGTAAATAAGGGGTTTGCGCTAATAATAGCGATAACAATCGCAGCGGCGATAACGGTGCCGGTCATCGTCTTTTCCGTTGCACAGTCATTATTATAGTGGAGAAATTAGGAGTATCGATAATCATAAGGTAATGTTAGTTACATTTAATGTGAATGGGAATCATAGAGGTAGTGTAGAAGAGTTGGCAGGGATAGTGGTAGTGGTCGAGACGGTATTATAATTTGTAGCAGCAGCAAGAAAACAATAGTAATCGGTAATGGTGATATTAACAATAGTGATACTAGTAATGTTAGAGGTAGCAGTAATAATGATTAAATAGAAACACCAACAATATCAGCAGTAACAATAGTGTATAATAGTTTTAGTATAATACTTGTTGTTGCAGTTACTTTGAGAGTAGGAATGTTAATAACGAGAGTAGCGGTACCGCTAACGATAGAAAAATACTGTAGATAACATGTTGGCGATGTCGGCGAAATAAATATAATTGATTGAGTACGAATGAGTTCTCCCTCGGTTTTTGTTCGAATCTCCTATCTGAACGAATTGCGCGGACAAATAAGCGACCAATTAAATACTACTACATATATTATGTACTATAATTAAATTGTTGTTCGAACAATCCTCTTTTTGGAAGTTAACAGATATAAAATTGTTTGTTTCGACGAGACTTTGAATAGTAATTGTGATAAACAAGTAAGGACTCTATCTATTTAATAATCTATCAAACTATCTACCTATCAATCTATATACGTATATGTCTATCTAGCTGTCTATCCGTCTACTACACCATTGGAATTATATATTGAATAAGTAACATGTACGATTGTTGTTTTTTATCTTTTTGTTTTTTTTTTTGTTTTGCTTTTTTTAAGAATTATAATGTACCAATATAAAAGGAAATAAAAAATAATGATCGTTGCAATAACGGTCGACGATATTCAACGTAAATAATTAATGATTAATTACATAAAACGTAAATATCGCAAGAATGCAAATATTTTGTCGACTAGATTCGTATGTGGGTTCATCGGCACGCAAACTTCGCTCATATCGCTTCATTTCTATGATATTATACATAAAGTTTTGAGAAAGAAGAATATAAATTACGATAATAAATAGAGTTATTTAATAAATCAGGAGTGATTTAATTAATCCTGCGATGGTACACTGTATTCCGTAAAACCTCGAAATGCCAGAGTTTCGGATGGGATGTTTCCGGTTCAATGTAATATACAATATAATATGTTTAAAAGACAGAAAAATTCCATAAACATTCAGTGAACTGACTATGAATTTCTAGGTGCCTCTCTACACACATATAATAGTTTAGAACTATTATTTTACAACGGAGTTTGCGTGTTTGAAAGAAGTTAAAGAAGTTTCGTATTTGCAATGAAATGTTTGCGATACAGTAACGAAGGTCAGCGGGTATGAATGTTGTCTGGGTTCGTGAAAGAGCTCAGTGTGCCATTGCAGGGTTAACACTCTACGTGTACAATCATATTAACCGATCACGTTTCTTCCATTTTGTGAATTAGGTTTGCCATATCAGAAATATTTTCCGCCCTCTTCTAATCCGATTCGACGATGATTCGGGCAAGTGTTTGCCTATTAAATTCAGTTTTGAAATTCAATCGATGCCGTAACGATTCAATTTGTTCTAATAGATAATAAATACTGTTTGTGTAAGTGGCTAGATAATCAGTAATTAATTGGCTTGATTACTGGTTATCAGTCGATGACTGTTCCTTTTTCGCAACGGTGCGCGGTCCCAGGATGCATCTCGGAGAAGAAAAGAGGAATTGGAATATGTTCGGTGTCATTCGAACGGCATATACACCAGCGTACTCAGAGAGTAGCAACTAGCATGAACGAATGCGAATTCTCCGTGTATAATCACGATGACCGTTTTGTAAAAGTTGGTAGTGTTTCACGTTCCTCGTTGGTTCTGTTAGAATCGTTCTTCGTAGATGTCGTGTAAACGAAGCCATTCGTAATGAAAGCGCCACTGTGTTCTTTCCCGCTTACTTCTTGCCACCTAGGTACTCGACCATCTCTTGAAACTTTTCCTTCTCATCTTCAAGTAGCAACGCCTGGATGCAGCTCGTGAAGTATTGGGTACCAAAGCAATCTTGCCTACATAGAAGAAACAATTGGTTGGATTAGTTTCTACAATCATACAGCTGATTGTAGAGGGAAATAGGGGAAAAAGAAGGAAATTTAAGATTCGTCATTCATTTCATTTTACGTCTTTTCTACATTCTTTTGTCCCTTTCTGCCGATATCCACATCGAAAAATTCTATAATTCACATAAGCGAAACATACGACACTGGTTTCCCTTGTTTTGCACTACAATGAAAAACGAATCCGTTGGTTTTGATGGTTTTGATTTAAGTGGAAAACTGTGACCACCGGTGATTCGGTCGGTGCACCTTTTGGATAAAACACGGGAGAAGAATCTGTGAAAAACACGGTGCGGTATTATTTAAAGAAAAGGAAAGAAAAAAAAAAAGGAAACAGAAAAGAAGAATGCAGAACAGCTGCTTCCGACAAGGGAACCTGCAAAAATTCTCGATCGTTGCAAAAATATGTTTTATCATCGTTCTTGTCCGTGCAGTATTTCCGTTGGCGTCCTGTATCCATTATAATTTCTGAAAAATGTGCATTAATCCAAAAAACGTGCAATAAATTTGTGAAAAAGCACGATAACGCGCGACAAAAATCTGTAGAAGGAATCAAAGTCGAAAAAGTTGTTGCTCGTTAAAAAGAAAAATATACTCGTTCGAGTAAAGTTAAGGGATGAAAATGTTTACGATCGAGTAGTACAGAAAATTTGTTAAAAATTGTTGAAAGGAAATCGGGTAGAAGGGAAGAGCACGTTGCAGGCAACGCGTTCAATGCTAATGTAGGCACAGATGTGCATAGAATATGCAACAATTACTCGATTCTTATTATAATAACGCGTCGCGACATCTAGTACGTGTAGCAAATAACTGGACACAGTTTTGCCGTATAATACCAATCTTTGTTTATAAGAGATCAATTTTGTCCAATGCAGAATGCACAGTTACACATTTGTGTACCATAGTATCGAGCAACATCGCTTATTATTGGAAAAATCAGCTGAGAATTACCTAAAGGCATATACAGCATACGTGAATGTCGCGTATCATCGTGTGTATCGTGTGCGCATCGTTGATTTGTGGTTCATAAATTCTTGGGACGGCGTCAAAGGCAAATTGTTTGTGTTGATCGATAAACAATTAGATCGTTTGTAAATGTCGATGGGTATCGGCAACGAGCCAATTTCCTAACGAGCAACGGAAACGAACGTGTAACCAAACAAAAAGAGAGAAAAGGAACAAGAAAGAATGAAGTCGAAAGAAAAGAAGATGAGAGGAAGATGAAGATGGAAAAGTAGAAGAGAAATTTATAGTGGTACAAGTTAGCTGAATATGTATAAAGAATGTAAGGAAAAAATGAGCAAGACTGAAATGAGGAAAAAAAAAGATCGATTTGAAGGAGAAAAAAGAGAAGATAACGAAAGAGGAAAAAAAAGATAAAATGATCGGGATGAAAGTAGCAAAAGAGAGAGAGAGAGAGAGGAAAGAAGGAAATAAACGGGTTCGGTACACAGTAGATGCATAAAAGTAAGAAATAAATATGTAGAAAAAAGAAATCATAAACATAAAAGAAGAAGCTACCTAAACCCCGGGTTCCGCTCCGTGAAGTTGTTTGATCCATGTTTGGATCTTCTCTACCTCGTCTTGTAACAACAGTACGTCTAAGCATCCTTTGAAGTAATCTGATGTAAAGCAGTTTTTCCTGAAAAAAATGTGAAAATAGAGAAACAGTAAATATAAGTCGAGTAAGCAGAATCGACGACGTGTCGGTTATCTCGCGATTCGTCCTAAATCTGAAAATAAATGAAACATTTGCGATTCATCCTGAAGAATAGAAAATAAGGATTTTACGACAACCTTCGACACAATTGTACGTACATTATGAAATGTTTCAAATCCATTGTAAGAAAGGGAATCGACGATTCCAGAGTCGTTGTAGAACTACATAAGTATCTATGTTTACCTACATATATGCAAGTAGGTATCTACAGTAACTAAGTAACTTTTCTGATATTCGTTTCCCTTACTTTTCGAACATACTTAATTCGTGGTGTAGAGCGTTCGTGGAAAGTAGTTGATAAACAATAGAAAGGAATATGATAAGAAGAAAGAGAACATAAGTTGCGTTCATAATCCAACGTAAGAGCGAATAAATAAGGATATTTGCGAGTTTGCCGAGTAAAAGCGTTTAAGATAAAAATTCGTGGGTATAAAAGGATGTTGAAAAATTAAATTATTCGTCGATGGTTATCCAAATCCGTAGGTATATGTAGGTAAAAAGCACATTAGAAGTGGAACGATTAAAGAAAGAAACGCGTGTATGTGTAAGTATAAAAATAATTAATTCGATGTAGGTAGTTACCTGCATAACTGATGTAACTGAGGTTCTCGAAACAGGTTGTAACAATCCTCACAGATACGATCCAGTCGGGCAAAGATACTCTTGTCGTATATACCTTTGCATTGAATATCGATAAAGGACCTTTTACCCAAAGGATGTCCGTTTAAAATGCCAGCATCCGTTAGACCGATGCAAGACGAGACGAGTAACAAGGTCACAGACCAGGCTAATACAGAGACGAGTCTTGGACAAGGTACCGATACAGTTGACACAAGCGAAGTTGATTCGTTTAGTAGTGTAGTAGATAACCTCGAGCACGAGGTTTGTTGTACGCTCCAGGAATAAGGGGAGAAATTCGATGTTGGCCAGATTGCTGTCGATGGTAAAAACACGGCCGATGGCGAGGACGACGGTGATGCTAATGCCGGTGATGAAGCCGATGACAGAGATGACGATGACGATGAGAATGACGATGGCGATGACGATGACGGGGGTAACGGTGACAGCGACGACGTTGAGGCTGACGTAGAGAACGTCACAGACGACATCGACGTAGCCGGTGACAGCGGTACGGTTGAAATGGATGATAACCGAGACGTTGAAAGTGGTAACGCTAACGACGATCGAATCCTCTGTTGCCGATGCATAGTCTAGAAAAGAATAAAACGAATGGTTTTGAATGTGCAAGGGGTGGTGGCGGCAATGGTGGTGGTGGTGGTGGTTGTGGTTGCGGTTGTGGTAGTGGATGTGGTGGTGGTTGTGGTGGTGGTGGTGGTGGTGGTTGTGGTGGTGGTAGTAGTGGTGGTGGTGGTTGTGGTGGTGGTGGTGGTGGTAGTGGTGGTGGTGATGGTGGTGGTGATGGTGGTGGTGGTGGTGGTGGTGGTGGCGGCGATGGTGGGTAATATGCGGCTGGTTATACGTACACGTGAATAGTAGATATCTGAATTATGGGGTAAAATTGTAGCGCGGAAAAGAAAGTGCAGCGATTGCACTATCGAAAAGAATTTACATTCCCGTTTCTTGAGTTTATTGAGAAGCGAAGAAAGAAGAGGGAAAAAGAAAAACAATAAGAATAAGAGGAAATTCATCGATTGTTCGAGGTGTGCGTATATGTGTGTATATGTATGGCCAGTTCCGTGCTACAAAATACATGCCGTTCGAGACAGCGGTAACCATAAGCGAGTAAATAGTTGTATGTACCTACGCTTCGATGCTCTGTATTTTCATTTTCTCTCTCTCTTTCTCTCTTTCTCTCTCTCTTTCTCTCTCTTTCTCCTCCACCCCTCTCACTCTTTCTCTCTCTATCTCGTTTGGATTTCCTTGTTCGAAGATTTGCCAATCATTTCGTCGCGGTCGTAATACATAGTGATTGAGCACCAACTCCTCCTGCCATTTGACCGTTGCGTCGTGACGACGGTAATAAACCGCAAGAAGAACGATGACGACCATTCTATTCGAGCACACGACATCTCGAACCTCTACATATTGAATACAGTTGAAGAGGTAAAAGTAAAGATGTAAAACATTCGTAACCAGTTCCGCGGCAGTCACTGTGAATGGACCACACAAGCAGAGGTAGGCCCCACCTGTAAACGTCCTGAACCGACAACTTCATTAAGCGGAGCTGAAGCACGGAGCGGCCGCACAGTACGGCATAGCAGAGCACGTAACCGCATAGCAATGTGCGAGACGGAGGGTGCCTCCTTATGCACAGCGATGCGGGCCAATGCGAGATTCTCGAACACACCACGGTTTCTCGTTCCTTCTTTTTCCCTTGGTCTCATCGGCGGCACCTGCACACGCCGAGGAGAGCGTTTCGCTCGGTTCTCTTTTTTCGGAACATAATCACCGCTCCCGGGTGGGATCTTATTTTTAGCCACGACCGATTCTCGGAACTCTCAAACTGCCCCACTCCATATCGGACCCCACCTGGTAATTGCCTGCAGCCCGATAATTTCCTTCTAAAGTCGTTCAGTCTCGATCGTTAAAGATCGTCTCATAGATTTTCAGACCGAGGAGAGAGCATGGTCGCCGACAGTCATGACGACCACCGACCGTTGAACGTCAGCCGTTTAAAAGCCATCACCGGATTCATCATCATTTTATACGATTCGTAACGACCGCTGTTTATTTCTTAGCGTAACATTACCGAGGTACACACAAGTACATATCCGAAAATACGGCTTTCTCTTTCCAAACGAATCCGCTGATCGCAGTCTACAGATAGATAGGTACATATGTTCCATATTACATGTACGTATACGAGATCGAAAAGTCTATATAGGTTTATGAAAGTGAAATAATTGATTTGTCTTATTATTTCACTCGCAAACGCGAGCAAGCTTCGTAATAGTTATTAGATACTTTAATGGAACGAAATTTCCATTGGTGGTACACACTCGTAGAATTGTATAAAGTGAATGAAAATTGAAATTAGAAAAGGAAATGTATCGGTTAAGGGAAAGGGGTGTTGGGGTGCAAAACGGGGAGAACCCGAAGAAGCGAAGAATGAATGACGATCGATAGAATACGAAGGATGAAGAGTAGATAGCGGAGAGTAGAGTGGAGAGCAGAGAGCAAAGTGTGTGTAGGTAAACGAAGAAAAAGTCAATGGAGACCGGTTACTCGACAGGTGAGGTCTTTCCTCGGCCGAGCCATACACAGGTGTGCAATCTGTAAATCCCTCTTACTAAAAAACTATGCACTCTTCGGCAACGCTTCTTGGTTCTGTCGCGCGTTGTTATCCGAATCCCTTCTAGTTATATGTACACAATTTTTGCACCAACATTAAATGCAACTTTTCAACTAATGCACATATTTAATGTCTTCATTGAAAAAAATATGTGTGCAATGTTTATCCTTGACAAATTTGCAACGTTTTCTACTAATCGATACCTAAAATAGATAAAAGGAACAAAAATATTTCAAATAGCTAGCGAAGGTATGAAAACAGGTCATACATACATTCTTCGTCGTTTCTCCGATCTTGCACAATTCATTTCGAGAAAGTGAAGCCGCAAGCTATTACGCGTTTATTACAGGAAACAGCAGAATCGAACAATTGTATTACTTATTTGTTTAAACAAACAATATATGTATGCACGGCGGTGTGTAAAATTTCAGATACTGCAACATAGACATTTCAACAAGAAATAACGAATGTAATATTGATAGAAGAATGAAGAGAAAGTAAGGGAAAAGTGGGAAAGCGGGGAGAAAGAATGAGCGGGCGAGAGAGAGAGAGAGAGAGAGAGAGAGAGAGAGAGAGAGAGAGGCATGGGGGCAAAAACAGATGGACGGATAGACAGACTGATAAACTGGAATATGAAAGATCAGAAAAAGAGAATAGTATTGCTATCGTATCGTATCGTATCGAATCGAATCGAATCGAATCAGGACCAAGCCAGTCAAGTTCAAGTGGTGGAGATAAGAGAGGAAGGAGCCATGCACCAGGAGAAACAGTCTATATCGTTAGATACATGGCTCGCTGTTCTCACCAGGTGGTCCTCCTTTTCCCGTGCCGGATGACTCAATCGCGAGGAGTTGCTCGACAAGCTTACGAGGGGCCACTCGCTAGGACCGCGTGCGCATCACGGCCTGGCCTGAGTTTGTCTGTCTCCTCCTACCACATTCGTATCTGTATTATATACGCAATATCTTCCAGTCTTCTCGACCTCCTTGACTTTTCTCGCGAGGAAGCTTACGTGATATTTCTGCGATGGTGATCGTGTTATATGTCGTACATACATATGGACCGTTCTGGTTAAACATCTGGTTCTTCCAACTTATTTCCCATGTGTTAGGGAAGAATGTTTGAAACACACAAGTAGGATGTAAAAACAGAAGAAGCAAGGAAATGGTAGAAATTCCTTATTTAGAATAGAGTAGCGACTAAGAACGCATAAAAACGGGAATGAAATGGAAAGAAATGACAAAAATAGAAGTTGAAAAGGGCAGACTACGATTTTAGAGAAGAGAAAAGGTTTAAGAACAGAGAAGAGAAAGAAAAGAATGAGGCCCTAAAACATAGGAAAATTTACGTAATTGTACGTAACGCGTTCCATGCTCCTATGTCTTTTTAGGCGTATTTATAGAAACTTTGCATATTATGCATAATATGTATGCAAGGTGATACAGTAAAAGAAAGCGGACAGAGATAGTGGAAGGGAAGTAGAAAGAACAAAGGAAAAGAAGATAAAAGAAAAGGACAAACGAAGCATTCGGACAGTGAGTCAAAGCATCTAAACAAGAAACGAAGAAGCAAAATGAGAAAGAAAAGAAGAGAAGAGAAGGGTCATACGAAGTCATACGATCATACGAGTTTACCTATTTTCTTTTCTTATACCGACACCCCTCTACTCTACCTGCTTATATACCTATGCTTTGCTCATTTTATCACCGTATCACCTGTATCGGCGAACAAACGTACAATAGAAGGTTTAAGATGTCGTCGTGAAATAGAATATTTAAAAAAGCAAACAAATTAGGATTGTGCAGCACCGCTAAGTAGAACGATATACCATCGCTAAAACAATGTTTCAACAAAAGTGGCCAATATTGGTTAATGAATAACAAAATGGAGAAATGATATCCAAGAATTCGTTCGAGCAAGTTCGAGAACTTTCTGGTAGACTGGAACGTACATAGTTAGAGCTGCTTTGAAAGTGCCGCGAAAGTGCTGGTTATCTGGTCACGATTGAAGATCAAAGAGGTGGGATCGAAAAAGGAGGGAAAGAGTAGGGAGTAAAGGAGAGGCGGGGGTTGTCAGCGGAACGGGGAAAAGGACGCGGAGAAGCCGAAGAACTCGAGGAGAAGGAGAGATAGGCGGGTTGAACGGACGACGGAGGATCGAGGCGTCCGGCGTCCTCGATCGCGGGATCTTGGAGCAAAACTAACGATCTCCCGCTCGCTTGCAAGATCAACATGATGATAATTTAATACACGAGATCACCACCCAGGTGTGCTCTGACGTGTATAGATGCTGTTTGTAACCTCGGCGAGAAGGAAAATGCTGAGTCCGACAGTAAGCGAAAATCTGTATGCGATTCCAAATGCGAATACGAGTATTGTTACATCTCCTACCCTACCTTCCGTTTTTCTAACACAAATCCTCCCTCTTTCTTCGTTCTTTCTCCTCTTTTTTCTATTTCTATTTCTATTTCTTCATTTCTTCTTTCTTTCTTTCCTTCCTTCCTTCCTTCCTTCCTTCCTTCCTTCATTTCTCTCTTTCTTTCTTTCTTCCTTCCTTCCTTCCTTTCTTCTCCTCTTCTTCTTCTTCTTCTTCTTCTTCTTCTTCTTCTTTTTTAGTACATTCATCGAAATAAATTGCAAGCATACATTTGTCGATAAAACTAGATTCTGAGTCTTTCAAAGTTATTAATAAATTTTTCAAAGAGATTCCACGATTTTTTAATAATTAAGGAGTGCGTGTGCAAAAGTAAACAGGTATCTATTTGGATCGTACGATCGTAGAATATCCTATGGAAACAACGCTGAATATGTGTTTACATTTATATGTACATGCATCCGAACATGGTAGATGCGGTGGATAACTACTAATATACGAAAAAAAAAGGTGCGTTTCTCTGACATCATACATTTTCGTGGAAATAACTCGATACGTTGAATCGTTGATCATCGGAATGAAGAAAAAAAAGAAGGAACAAGAAAAACAGAATCACGCGTACTACGTGATTCGTTGATTCTTGAAGAGAGATTACATAAACAGAAGAGCCAATGACGTCAATTGTTCACGTTAATTACGTAAGGACAGTTCTATTAACCTACGCCGGCAGCGAATAACGATTAAACGTTAAGCGATTCCGATCAAACCTCCAAGACTATTTATAATCGACCAATCAGTATCTCTTATTTCATAAATATGTAGATGATACCCTCCCCTTTTTTACTACTACATTTTCTTTTTTTTTTTCTACATTCGAAGCACTTCTCCATGTTGTCAACTCTATTTCACGAATTAATTTTGTTAAATTGTTCGTACCGAAATGCACGACCAAATTAATGTCATTTTACTGTATTGTTCTCTATTTAGATGTACATACATACATGCATACATACGCATAAAAGTGTATACATCAAAATCTTATCATCCTATATGACGTAATATTAAATACATAGGTGATTGGTATAGTTGAATAAGGATAAACTTACCAACAACTACTACTACTGAACTTGATCCATTTATGCTAACAGATTTCGACAAACAAAGAAATTAATTAATGAAATAACATGCATTACAGAGTAGACCAGTCAAGTTAGCAAAATTAAAATATTCTTATTAAAAGGAGTTTATTCAGTTTCATGTATCGTTTTGTTACACAGACTATAAAGGTAGCTCACGTTGGGTTGTTTAATTAATAGTATATGTAGTATCCAACGATTCGATGGAATATATATACGTATGTATGTATGTATGTATGTATGTGTTTTTTTCCTTTGTATCTACATGTATTTTTCCTTGTTTCGAAATAGCTTGTAAATCATACAGAGAAATTTCATAGAAATAAATAAAACCGAAAGTCTTAATCATTTTGTATCGAAAAACATTCGGTAAAATTTATTTCCATGAAATTCGTGGAATAGGTAGATGAAGTTTCTCATGACCAGATTATGTGCGAAACAAGACAAGACAAAGTAAAGCAAGGCAAGCCGAACCAAGCCAAACCAAGGCAAGGCAAGGCAAGGCAAGGCAAGCCAAGCCAAGCTAAGCCAAGCCAAGCCAAGCCATGCCAAGGCAAGGCAAGGCAAGGCAAGCACAGCTGCGTCCGCATGCAACATCGTATGCAATGCACGTACTCGACGCGCGGGTATTTGCGAAGGAATGTTCAACAGGTGTGTCGCTTGGATTGAGCTTTATGCACGCGTACACGCCTTTCCCTTCACCCTTCCTTCTTCTTTACTTCTCCCTTTGGTATCTATACTTTTCTTTATGTCCGATCTTGCACACGAATAATATCGCAAGCGAATCCACAAAAAGGCCAATTACAAATTAAAAAATATCACGACGTAATATATTTAATAAGTAAAGTATATAATTAATAATAATGATATTGTACTCGCATTGTTTTCGATATAGCTACATATGTAGCATATGTATGCAAGTACATATAAAAAAGTGTGTAAGAATACAAACCTAGTACACGCACTGTGTTAACTTAAATTTTACGGAGTCAATATTAGTAGTATGTTGTTTTTCGATATGCCTGGAATAATTGTTCAGCTGTTGATAGCTAAATAGGCATCTACAACGAAAAGATTGTACCTATATACGCAATTTATTTACGAGATCAGGCTCGACCGGTCAAGCTGATAGATTTGAGAAATGCAAAAGCATATATGCTATCTCGCGTATTTAGGACAAAACCTGTTCTGTGGTAGTGGTTGCTACTGTCGTTTGGCTCACTGTATTAATGTGCCTTGCCACTCGTGTTTTCTCTATTTTGATGTTTAAATTTTCTTTCACTATGTCTCCCTTGTATATGCTCTTTATATCTCTCTCAATATGTCATCGTCGTTGTCATCGTTGCTTTGATCGATGTTCGTAATCACTGTGATCGTGACGGTAACGGTCACCATTGCGGCCTTATCAGAATTACTATCGTTTCGTTGTTGATGCTCTACTATTGAAAACTATACGCAACGTAACGGCAACTGCAGTAACAGAAACAAGAAAGAGCGAGCATAATAAATGCAACATCTAAATTAAGGGAACTGCGCAACGGTATCAAATTAACGATAGCTCACAATTACTTGTGCAAGTAATAGTAGAAAAAGATAGTCCGGGAGCAGGAGCAAAAACAGAAATAAATGCAGCAGGAAGAACAAGACAACAAACACACTCACTGCTGGCAGCAACGTCGCGATTGGACATTAGCGTCGAACACTGTAGTGGGGCAAAGCAGCGTTCCGGCAGACAGCTTGGCGTCCTATGGTTCGCATTACGACAAACAGTAGCCTTTCTCTCTCTTTCGCTTCTCTCGTTTCGCTCCACCGCATCTTGCACTACATACATATATATTTCAACGTGTTTTCTATCGGCACTCGAATATACACACGTATGTATATTCTTCTCAATTCCTTCTCTCTCTCTCTCTCTCTCTCTCTCTCTCTCTCTCTCTACATATATATAAATATATATTTCCCATCTTTTTCTTTTTCTTTCCTCCAGTATAAAAGTACTTACTGCTCAACGGGATTTTAAGCACCGATTTCGAATAACAATAGGAATGTCCAAACTTCGATGGAGCAGTTATTTGAAATTGGAAATTGCACTTAAACAAGCTTGTAATACATTTCATCTCTAATTTATCATTTTCACTTAAACTGAATTTTTTGAATACCTATGTTCATTAACCTGTGTATTTTGAAATCTATAAGCAGAAATTTATAAGATATTGGAATTACGTTTAATTTGGTGGGTACCAACATTTTCCAACTTTCACTTTATAACCTTTGTTATCACAATATTTCAATAATCAACTAGTTAATCTTCATTCCGTTGACTGTTAATTTCACGAATAACTAAATAAAGTATTGGCAGAAATATAAATACATATAATTGTAAGAGCGTAAGTTACGTTTCTACCAAGTTGTCGGAAAGTGCGCACGCTCTGGTGGGCGAGTTTCTTGAGAGGCGTGTCGTTGCGAGCTACAGGTGGCTGTAACTCATTCCTCCTACTCTTTCTATTTCCTTCGTTGCTGTTTCCTTATCTCCGCTACTAGTGAGTACCGCTTCCTACCATCTTTCTACTATTCTACCTTCTCCTTTTCCTTCCACCTTTTAACGTCATTTACATTTGATTCAATATAGAACGTACAGTACATAAGTATTTACGTATGTCTGCCTCATGTGTATAATACATCACTTCTGTTTTACCTATCTATAAACGTAACAACCGTTTCCAATTGTTTCAAAGATTAATTTCAAAGGTTTATTCTGCGACCTCAATCATATTTCTTGCTTTCTTGCTTTGTAAGATGAAAACGATGAAAACGATGAAAACGATGAAAACGATGAAAACGATGAAAACGAATATCTGAACTAAAACTCGAATTAACAATTTATGTTAATTCTATTTAGATTAAAAATAGATACGTTCTATTTAGCGGTGCTGCACGATAATAATGGTTTATCGTATCAATGTTATATTGATATAGATAATGTAGATGTAACTAGCTATATATACACATCGATAGTAAAACAACGCTAATTCTCATTTATCTCTATTTTTTTGCGATGTTTTCCTTTCTTTGTATTCAATTCTGTTTTAATTCATTTTACATATTTCGTTCTTGTTTCATCGATACGAAACTTGCTCGGACAACAGTGATATATCTACGTATATAACTAATGAATATTCTTGAATTTCCTTTTTTCCCTTACTTTCTTCTACGTATAGAAGTACATTACATCGCGTACGCACGCGCGCGCGCGTGCCACACATGTAGCATATAATGGTCTTTCAAATATGAGTCAACTGGAGTTTGGCCCTCGAGAACTCGGCCCTGAGTAAAACATTCTCTGAATGAAGTCTAAAGATACAGGCCTTGCGCACCCTTTCATTCTCCATCTTCTTCTCGTCTTTTCGATTTGTACCTCATATAACTGTCTCCTTCTTTTTTTTCTTTCGACACCGTCGTTTTCAGCAGTCTTCAACGATATTCAATTAAATTTGAACTTTCAGCATCAATTGCTTTTGACCGTTTGTCCGTGAATTACTTTCACACTTTCTTCGCATGTACATGTATGTGGAAAAGATTTTTAAGGATTCTTATGTTCGAAGACATAAGCTCGCAGATTAGTATAACAAATTATGAAAGTGGTCTAAGCTAAAAATTTAAAAAATTGAGTTTATCAGTTATTACAAATCAGCCGATGTCGATAATGATAATAATGGTGACACATTCTCTGGACAAAAAACGCAAATTCACTCTTGTGAATTTTTGAAAAACGAACCGTTATATTATGTTATCCATTTTGCCATGTTGACCAAAAATATACGAAAATATTAAATTAATTCAATTACTAAAAAAATAATTAAATTACTTCATTATACATCACCACTAGACCAGTAACGGTAAAAAAAATATAAAGATTTTATGTGTTTACTACCCTAAATTCCTCCACTTTTTCTGGAACATTTTAAGAATCTCATACCTCATAATGATAAAAGCCTAAAATGATAAAAATGGATTACTTTTCAAAAATAATTAATAAATGTTGGTGAATTATTTTATTAAAATTATTATTTCTAATAAAATTCGTAGCTTTTTATTGCTTTAAGTCATTTATAGGTCATTCAGTTAATTTTGAAAATAGTCTAAATCAAGTCAAGCTTCAAAAACATTTTCGTATGAGATTCGCATAAAATTTCACACTCATAATAAATTTTCATTAATTAAGATTAATAAAATTCTAAATTAAAATGTTGCGTAATATAAAAATATTTGTTAACTTATTCAAATGTAATCCATTAAATATCTTGAAACAAGAAATATATAACTTATTTATATATTTATTTTCATAATTATGGGGACATATGTAACGCAACATTAAATCGAATATAAAATTTATGAGTTACTCGAATAGAGAAATACAACATAGGCAAACAGATATTATAGAAAATTTGTCTTCTATCTGATTTCTATAATCGTAGTATGTGTTTTTTTAGCAAAGAAAATAATAAAAAAAGAGTGGATTTTCCTTACTCTAGTAAATACATATTGTATACCTATCTATAAATTGCGTATACAGGAAATTAACAAATACTGAAGTCAACGTGTTGTATGTTTTCTCTTTTTTCTTTACCCATTCTGTTCTTTTTCTTTAAACCACACAAGTTCACATGACAAATTAACAAAGATAATAATCAAAGATAAATGTATGAAGATTAACACATCATATTGCATTTGTGGAATACAAATAATACAGTGAGACTTACATTTCAAACGATTTATTCCGTTTCTTTGTCGCTTTTCCGCTTCTTAGACAGTTGAAGCTCCTTCCAACGCTTTTTCTACCTTTTTATACCTTCATCATCATCATCATCATCTTCTTCTTCTTCTTCTTCTCCTTCTTCTTCTCCTTTTTCTTTTACTTCCTATTCTTCATCTTTGTTCCCTTCCTTGTCGCTCTACTTCTTTATTTAATTTTCCGACTCAAAATCTACTTCGATTTCTTCTCGCTCTTTGTTTTACTTTCAAACGAACTAACTGTCTTTTATCAGGCAAATCTTTTTCGTAATAATAGTATTATTACTATTATAAATAAATCCCACTCGTTCCTTTCCTCCTCTTTCTGTTCTTCCTCTTCCTTTTCCTCCTCCTCCTCCTCCTCCTCCTCCCCCTCCTCCTCCTCCCTCTTCTGCTGCTGCTCCTGCTCCTGCTCTTCTTCCCCCTCCTCCTTCACCCACACCACCTCCTCCTCCCCCTCCTCCCCCAACACCTCCTCCTTTACCACCTCCTTCTCCTCCTCCTCCTGTTCAACCTGCTCCCTGTCCTCCTCCTCTTACACCTCCACCTTCTGCTCCTCCTCCTCCTCCTCCTTTTTCTTTTTCTCCTCCTCTCTCTCACCCTCCTACCTTTTCACCTTATCTTCTGCCCCTATTTTTTCTCCTTCTTTATTTTCATTTTTCTGTATTTCGTGAAAACTTACTCACCTCCCGTTATTATAAAAGCTAATTCAGAACGAAGAACTGGTTTATTGTTCTCACGAAAAAGAAGTTTGTCCCTCTGTTTGGTTAATTAATTGTTATTGGTTTTACCTAAAACCTGAAGGGCAATTGTTATCTCACTCAAAACGCGTTTCTTTACACTTTATTTTAACGATGCTTTCTTTTGCTCAATCACTATTCCTTTACGAAACTGTATTTTACCACTTTTCTGTCTCCTCTACACAGAACACTTCCTTCTTTAAGGGAGTTCCTCAAACGTCGCGGAAGGAAACATGCGAGATAAGTACCACCGCGGAACTGTGTGGTATCGCAATCTCGAGAAAGGCGCGCGCGCGGCAGAATGCCCGCCCGCCTCCTCGACCACCCAACTCCCTTACGACTCCAACACCATCGATACATCGAAGGACAGCCGTTCTCCGACGCGATCTACAGCGCACAGGTGGGCCGTGCGTGACAATCCGAAGAACCGATCGGATTGGCCTTTAAACTATACGCAAGATTTCCTTCTCGTCTCTTTCTCCCTCCATTCCTTCCTTTCTCCATTCCTCCTTTTCTTACTCCTGCGTGCACACACACACACACACACACACTATTTCTCTCTTCCTCTCTTCTTCTACCATTTATTTATTTATCTGTCTGTTTATCTACATGTGTATTTCTCTATCCATTCACTCATTTTATTTATCCTTCTTTTTTCGTTATCCATCTCTCCCTTTTTCTATAATGTATTTATCTAACAAGTACATTTATTTGTAAATTTATTTATCTGTGTGACTACTTCTCCCGTAGCCTATTCGATTAATTATATGTTCACCTTATTTTTATAATCTTTTCTATTTTAGTTTCTTTCTTTCTCTTTATCTGTTATTTCCTTTCCTTCACAATTTTGGTTATTACCATTATCATCGTTATCACAGTTACTACTGCCACCACAGCCATCGTTGGCAATAGTATCAGAGTCGGTATCAATATCTTCCTCACCGACGTTATTAATCGTGGTCACCGTCATTGTAATCGTCATCGTTATCACTGCAACTTTGATCGTAACCATTATCATCATCACTAAACATTATCTTTACGAATAACAACACGATTACGAGCAATATCATCATCATCATTATCATCAACGTCCATGATTTCCATGATCAATGTAATATCATTTCATCGTAAACGTATACGAAATACTTACTGTTCATTGCTTTTTATACGCAACTAAACCATCGCATAAGTAATAATTCTTGGTGAAATTTGTTTTGTTGCATTCTAATTCCCTCAGGATGAAATATTAAAACTATTTATTCCTTCAACGTTTATTTTCCGTTTCATTCTGGTTTTCCCCAAATATGTATCTTGCAAAACTTATTCGTAAAAAGTGAAACTGTACTTTAGAAACTGTCTCGTCATGATTCGTGTAAATTTGCGTCACAGTTGCATCAACCGACGATAGAACTGACTTGATTGCATCATTTTATATACCTTCCCTATTCAGAACTACTCTGTACATGTATGTATATAAATAGCAATGTATCATTTTTTTGGTAACTACCTAACATGAAAATCGTATCCATTGAAGACTGAACATTCAGTCTTCCGTTTGTTTTCAGAACAAGTAAGTGTCAATTGAATTACAATATAGAAAATTAATCTAAAATAACAATTTAGAAGCCAAAACGTTAAAAGTGTCTAAGAAATCGAGCTTCCAAGAACCAGACATTTAATTCCTATTTTCTCTTCTCTTATATCTACATCTCATAAGCTTAAACGCTAACCATCGAACAATTTCTTTTTCAATACTTAGCCGAGACTAGAATGTAATTCGGATAACTTTTTGACAACACGCAGGTAGCTAAGGAACAAGGGAGTACAATAACATTAAGATGAACAAAATAAATTGAAAGAAAAGTGCACGCAAAATGTAACTTCCCCTTTCTTTTCTGTACCATCATTAAATTATTAAGTTAGAAAAACGTGTTCGAATTTTTAGTAACAAACAAATACGTATACGATATCGGCAGGAAACAAAACGAAAGAGAATTAGAGAAAATGAAGAATTTAGAAAGTAATGTTTTTGACAATGAAACGATTAATATTACTAATTATTAATTAATGTAAGACCACCCCCTGAACTCCCCTTTCATATGCGTGCAAGATTATTTTCAATAAAACGTTCGGTTAGACATTACATGCATTCTGACGTGTATTTTCAATTTTCTTAGAACAAGTCCATCGGCTTATAAACTGCTAAAACCGAATTACGAATAGTATGCATGTAAGCATGAAAGTAAGTGAGTAAGTAAGTAAGTAAGTAAATACATATCTGGTGAACATTCGCTCTCGAAACTCACATAACGAATCGCAAAGTTGACATAGCTTCTCGTAGCGCGGTGACGGTCGTTGTCCCCCATGGTGGATTGTACACACCGGTAGCTTCATTTCCCTCGGTGAACGCCGTATCAAATCGAGATCAGTCCTACCGATTCGTTGACAACTTAAAGAAACTTCATTATCGATTTCATCGATTCACAAAAATTTCCTTTGAACAAGATCGCAGCGAAAGCCGTAGCGTTACAAATAAAGTGTGCAGCCTCGGTTCGTCTAACCTTTCTTTCCTTGCTTTCCTTTTTCCTTTTCTTTTTCTGCCTTTTTTTCTTTCTTTCTTCCTTTCTTTCTTTCTTTCTTTCTTTCTTCTCTTCAACAGTTATGCACTTCCTACACTTCCGTCACTTTCGTCACTTTTTCATTTTTATGATTTGATTATTGTTTTAGTTACATAATATCGAACTTTATCATGATTAAGGACTGTCAGGGAAGAGGAGAGCTGATGGGTTTAATGTCTGTATCCGTGCCAGTCAGTACATGCGCTCCAACTAATTTTCTCACACGCCTGGCTTTAACATCGGTTAGCTATCATCTTCTCTTCGTAACAAGTGAATCGTTTGATCGTACTCTAAATATGTAATCAAGTACGGAATAAAGCATTGAACATGCATCTCTAGTTTCAACACTATTCTTCTCTCTTACAATTTGATGCGATAACCACTTTTCCTCAGAATTCAACATTTGCATATTTGCGTTTTCATCCCCCACTATTTTATTTTTCTTCTAAAACTGTTTTCTTCTCATTCTCTATATTCCCTTTCTCGTTCGCCTTTTTTCTCCCGTTTCATCACCACCTCCCGTTTCAACACCATCACCACCACCATCACCACTATTGCCGCCACCGCCAACGCAACCACTACCACCTCCTCCTCCACTTCCACCTTCACCTTCACCGCCACCTCCACTTACACCTTCACTTCCACTTCCACTTCCACCTCCACCTCCACCTCCACCTCCACCTCCGCCACCACCTCCGCCTCCACCTCCGCCTCCACCCTCACAACGTTCACCACTACCTTCACCTCTTTTCCCTCCTCTATGCAATGGTTCCCCTCCTCTTCTTCTTTTCCTCGTGTTTTCTCTTTTTCGTAGCTCTCTTGCTGCTTTTCCCCTATTTTTCTCTCGCTTTCTCTCCCTTTTCTCTTCTCGGAGAGATTCCAACAGGTAACTTAATAACGTTAACGTACAAATCGTTAATTTTTGTTCCTCGTTACTTCAGTTAAATAATTGTCCACTCAAAAATGATTGTTACACATAGTGTTGGATAAGACTCGGTTATTTAGTCGAAGCATAGACCAACGGAACTTTGTGTTCATCTCGAATAAAGAAGAATTGATGATGTGGACAACAGCGAAAAAATGCAAAGAAAAAGTAAGTTAAAACCTCAATGATAAATTTTTTTTGCAAATAGAACACCATAAACAACACGGGCGCGGTGGTGATCTATCAGATTCAGAGCAGAGCGCAAAGCGCCTCGGTGAGACAGAGTAGCTAATCACAGTGAATACTGACTTGGAATCGGACTGGTTGTGTAGGGCTGCGAAGCACGCACACTCTTTGCCATCCTTCTCTGTTGCAGTCGAGCCCCTCTGTAGGTACGACCGCCACTTAACGCGAATAGACGGTTAAAAGACCCTCCTGTGCGAGTCAAGCGGCCACTCGAAACAACTACGATCAGCCTAGGTTCCTCTTACGCGCACCCGTTCATTTCTGACCCCCTCCTCTGATGCCTACTTCACTTCCCCTCCCCCCTTACTCCCTTTCGTCGTCTTTCAGTCGTACCTTTGCACGCGCGTGATCATGTTCTCCCGCGACGAACTGTATCGAATCGCAACGGAAAGGTTGCTCCATTTACTCATGTACATAAGTACGTATAACATTATACATACGATTCGACTAGATTCATCCAAGTGTTTCACATCAAATTCCGCTCCTATACCCCTTACCACCTCCCCCCCCCCCCCCCCCAACACACACACACACACGCACTTCCTCAAATACCGTGTCACCATTTTACTTGTGAATAATTTTGAAAGAACAACAATGGCAACAATAGCAGTAATTTTTAGAATAAAATGAAATTTTGATATCGCTGGAGGATGGACAATCGCGTGCTTGTAGTTCGTCGTCCATAAATACTTGCTCTTGTATCTGTATTATACGAGTATATGAGACATAGACAGTTCTGAAATAGTTCACTCTTCTTTTGATTACCTTTCACCGCTTTGCTTTTCATCCGTTACCTATCAATGATTATGAAACTGACATTATCTCGACATTTTTTAACGATTAACTTTTACTTGTGGAACTTTTAACGGATTCAAGCAAAGATCGTATGAAGGGGAGAGGTTAATAAGAAAAAAGAGAAGCGGGAGAAAGACGGGATGCCCTTTTCTGATACACGGACCACGATAGGACTGAGCTATAAATAACTCGACGACTTCTCTGAAAACGGAAAGTAGCTCGCCTTCGAGTTCCGTAGCAAATTCTCAGAATAGCTTTCTGAATCGGTGTTTGTTTGTTCAGTCGCTTGTATCCTCAAACTGTGATTATCGTACCAATCACACCGAGGCCATGATTCCTTCTTTTCAAACATCTTCTTCTATATACTTTTGTTTCTATATTTTGATATGATAGATCGCATATAGGTTTACAAGACACAGGAAGCGACTGTTCATTAAAAATTGTTATAAAAACTTGAAAGTCTGGGAATAATTTTCAAACGAATATGCAAATGAAATATATATCTGTTTTGTGTATAAGGTAGAGTCAGGTGTGATCGTATCTCTTTATCTTCCTCCAATTCTAAATATTTCGCTCAATCTGTGCGCCATACATTCCAATCAATTCTTTTACGCTTTCTCATTTCCTAAACATTTTCTAACTTGACATCCTTCGATTACATCCTTCGTCGATGCACTCAATGACCCTTTCATCGTTTTAATAGATCAATATCTCTAACAGCACCGGTCTATCAAAATCGTAGAACATGCTCCGAACAGCATGATACTTACGGCAATTACTAATCGTGTATGCACGTGTGTTTAAATTAGGAACAAAATGTAAACTATAATTAAAAGCAAAACTGTATTCACAGTATATAATGCTTCCCTACTCAATAGATCGTAAACACACCTGTTCTTTACTTCAATCCTTCCCCCTCGTCCTTCTATCGTCCCTCCCGTCGCCCCCTCTTTCTCTCTTCCTTCCTTTCATTGCCAATTTCTATTATACAATACCGCCTGCTTTCTATGCCTAATCGCTTATCGGTGAAATTGTTACGTTGACAATGTTCGTGTCATTGAGCGAAGGATAAATTGAAATGAAAAAAAAGAAGACACGAGAGAAGAAGAATGTTCATCGATATAAGTGATTGTTTATCAGATATACAGGAGAATGAGAAAATATGAGAAACGATATTGAAGATAGGATTGAAACATCGATCGTATTTTACGAATTTTTACAAACGAAATGCTAATGAAACGTAGATAATCGAAATAGATATGTACAATATTAATTACTTGTGTTTTGAAAACGTGTGAATAAATGATGTTTCGTCGGTGATGTTTAAGATATCGTTCTCATGGAATTGTGCCAAGATGCAATTGATGTAAATTAAAGTCAACGATCAGCGAATGCCGTCGTTTTCGTTGCTTTCCCGATACAGTGCATCGAGTAGACAGCTGGACGCGTGCATTGGCACATACCGTTTCAGTTATTCGCCTCTTAAACGACCGCGTTTATTCGTTGACACGCTTACATCGAAATAGGTACCGCCGCGATCAACCGAACAATCAAATAAACTGTACGTATACACGTGCAACAGAACATAGCCATCGAAGACGGAGTAGGGGAGAAAAAAGAGAAAGAATAAGGAAGAAGCAGAAGAGCGAAAGAAAGGTGCAGATGGGATGTTTTATAGAGCTATTTTCAATTCTGCGCTATGTAGTATCGAAATGGGAATGTAAAGGGAAAAAAATTAGAAAGGAGTTCCTTTCAAAACGACCTAACTCAATTCGCTTTGGTTCTACTTCAATTTGATCCTCGTATACTGTTCAACCAGCCTTGTTTCGATCCAACTCGATCCGACTACCATTATAGTACTCGGTTTAAATCGGCTATTTTTCCTTGTTCTGTTTCGCTTTGCTTTTCACGCTTCATCTCCTAGCCACGACACGATACACGATATACTTGAGACATTTAGACATACGACACTCGACACCTGACACTGAATACCGAGGACGAGTCCGGACCTTAAAGACAACGATAACGTTAGGATGCAGAGTCTTCTAAAAAAAAAAAAAAAAGAAACTGAAACACTCTGGTGTCAATCGAGATAACAACAATTGGAAAGTATCTCCGTCTTAATCTGTATCTCGAAAGACGTACCTTGATACGTTCTTCCTTGATAGACAGCAACAGCACAACGAACGGAATCCTTCTGATCTGGGCGTCGCGGCGTTCCGCGTCTAATATACACCTCTCGGCGGGCGTTCGGTGCGCGCGTCCTCTTCCAGGGAGAACCCCTTTCTTCACCACCCCGTCAAGTTACCAGGAGAATCGCTGCGTTATCGCTGCCCCCGGTCGCTCAGCTTTGAGTTACCTCCCTCGGCACCACCAGCTGCCCGCCTAATTGCGAACAGGCAGAAATAGAGCCTGCAATCTTCTTCCTTGCAAATAACAAGTACTATGTAGCTTACATCTTGTTCGTCGCGAGCAACAGCTTTCTTTTCCTCTCTCGCTTCTCCCTCTTCCCCTTCACCCCTCCCCATCCCGGCCCCTTCCCTTCCCTTCCCTGCCCCTGCCCCTGCCCCTGCTCCTTCACCGTTCCCTTCCCCGTCCCCTTCCCGACGACCCCTTTCTCATCATTCTCCTTTATCTTCCTTTCTTTTCTTCACTTCCATCTTACCTTATTCCCATCTCCTCTCTAACTTTCTTTTTTCTTCCTATCTGTCCACCTTTTTCACCCGATCCTTTACGTTTCTTTCTTCCTTCCTTCCTTCCTTCCTTCCTTCCTTTCTCTTTTACTATCCGTTTATCTGTTTCACACTTTTTATACTTTCAAACGATTTTTCAATTTGTTCTTAGAAATTCGACAAAAGTGCATGACGTAATATCGAAGGCTCCACTTCGAGAATTGACCAAGGGATAGGATGAGTCTGTGGGCGTCGAGAAAAAGAACAGAACAAAAGCCAGTTGATCAACGATAATTTTTGGATACACGTGGAACGACGAAGAAATTGCCTTGAGTACACGTGTCGTCGAGTCTCGTTGAAACTGTCGTGGGTGCCGAGGGTGTGGAGAATATCGGACCAGCAAACAGATCCCTGCACTGCAGAAGTAGCTGTGCGCGTGTTAGCATCTGAAAATAAATAAGAAGAATATACCGACCGACACTAATGAGTGTTTGCGTTTTATGAAAAATTAACGTGTCTACGGTGATTAGTAAATTTCATATGCGATCGGGTTTCAATTGCTGACAATTTTCGCACAAGTTTGAAAAAAAAAAGAAAAGAAGTAATAAAAGAAAGAAAGGAAAGAAAGGAAAGAAAGGAAAGAGAGAAAGAAGAAAAGAAGGGGAAGGGAAAAAAGAAAATAGTCACAAATTCTCCTTAAAATCTTCATTCCTGTACCTTTCGCCAGTTTTCCTTTTCCTCGTTCCTTCTGTGTTTCGTAGACTACGCGAGATCACAAAAAAAAAGACGCGTGCAGCCATAAAATATTAGCAATGTACATACCAGAAAACGTTTTCATATCGTATACTCCTAAATTGGACAATGGAATGCTATCACATGGCTATTCCGGTATGTCAATAAGTAAACGGTGGGTGCTTGCTCACGGTTCCATTCTAACTCCTATTTTATCCCGATCTCGGAAAGTTTCCGAACTAATTACAACTTTAACGCCCGGAGACTTAACCATGATCGGAAGAGCATCGGAACAACTCGTCGATGATTTAACGTTTCGAATATATCGTAATTATTTAACAGAGGAATCAGGCAAAGTAGCAGCTATATGGAAATGTTCACTTTTAAGGAACACTTTAGAAGGTTCCCTCGAAAACTGGACTTTCCAAAACCAATTCGGCTTTGATCGTCTTTTATTACCGATTTTTCTGCTAATCAAATGTGAATCGCTTAAACCGATTTCCGAAACAGCAAAGCAAAAAAACGACTTGAACTTTAAAAGACGTGAACAACAGCAAGAATCAGAGGTAATAGATAAGGCGAAAGTTGAACGAGTTTTGTTTCGACTTGCGAACCAAGTAGCCACCAATAAACTTACAAAAGGGGCCATTGTTGAATTGGTTTCGACACCCTTCGGAAACGCTTTTTTCATTAACTCTGTCAGCCGTGGAATTATTGGAAATTTACTGGGAATCAAAAACTCTCTTATCCTGATGGACCTGTCCGCTTTTCCCGGCTGCGAAGGCGCACCTGTATTTTTAATCAGTGATCGGTAATCGATTGTTTTTTTTTCCTGTTCTCGCACATTACTTTCTCTTCTCATTCTTTCCTTCTTTCCGAACAATTACAATTTATTATATATAACATAATTATTTATAAGCGGGCATAGAAATATTTGCGGCATGGTGGTCGCATCGTTAACATGGTGCCGTGGAGAATGGGTAAATTGTAGTTTTGCTGTCAACCTGCTACCATCGTTACAACTAATACTCCGAAGTCCGACACTGAAAAACGATTCTCGATATTTGACCTGTTCGACTTTTCCCTTCACTTGGTGTAATCGTCACGAAATTGGTACGTACAACTTTCTTCTTTGCTTTCCTCTTTTCCTCTCTTTCCTTCATCCCTTTTATTTACACTCTTTTTTCATTCGATTCGCGCACAACCTTTATTCTCAGACTCGGCATACGCTATGAAAAAATAATTATTATTGTTTCGTTTTTTTTTTTTTTTTCTCAGATACCCTTGAAAAAAGCGTCACGATCGTAAAATGCGGACCGAATTGGGGCACTGGTATTCTAGTGGACAAACAAACGGGCACATTTATAACGTGTGCGCATGTTGTTAGAATGGTACTCAACATATGAAGTTTCACTTCTCGTACCGTTTTAGAATATCGTCTTATTCCTCCGTTACTTTTTCAATCTATGTGCATATGTACAGCGTGTACATTTACAGATCAACCGAAATAAAACGGGTAATTCTACGCGTTAATATAAGACAAAAATCAAGAGTGACGAAATACAGTAAAAAAAGGCTTCATTAAATGGTTATTAAGAATTAAAGAATGCCACGCAATTAACCGAAATCAGGCAACCCATCGTACATTGCCGTCCGTATGCGTAACCACGCACAGGCGAAGAAGTCAAGACCGTAGTAGCGGTAAGAGAATTACAAAGCTTACCTCGTGGGGCCCAAGATAAATTGTTTGATACGTTCAAGCGACGCGCGATGCCAAGGTTCAACACTTCCGTCACTTTCTATAATATATTAAATAAACGTTGAATGACATTAAATCTACTTACTCGCAAAATCCACAAAAGCTTGTCAAAACTCACTCGTCAGAATTTTCGAGTAAAGAGGGCCAAAGATCTCTTAAATTCTGCTAGTTTCAATATCTGGATTGCTTAAGCAAATTGGAAATCGAAGGAAGTAGTGTCATTGCATTATCGAACTACGTTAAATTCCACTTTTAGATATTAATATATTGTGTAGGCCTGTGTAAGCAATACCGCTAGTGCGTAATACATGCGGACAGGGATAATCGCAGTTTATATGTATTGTGTTCGATGAACATTCGCGGACGGAACAATTGTTATTTAAATACGTGTGGGTGCAGTGTCTTTATATACTATCCGTTTTAAGAGATCATTGATCCGCTTTACTCGAAAATTCCAATGGCCGAGTTTTGACATGCTTTTGTGGAGTTTGCGAATAAGTATGTTTGTCATTCAACGTTTATTTAATATTTTATAAAAAGTGGCGGAAGTGTCGAACCTTGGTATCGCGCATCGCTTGAATATCTACTCAAACAATTCTTCCTGAGCCTGTAACTCTTATCGCTACTGCGGTCCTGACTTCGTATGGTCCTGTGTATGGCAGTGTACGGCGGGTTGCCTGATTTCAGCCAATTTTAGGGCAATCTTTAATTGTAAACTATTTAATGAAGCCTTTAATGAAATTTTGTTTCTCTTGATTTTTGTCTTATCTTAACGCGTAGAATCACTCCTTTTATCTTGACCCACCCGTATAGATTTACATCTTGTACATATATACCTATTTCAAATTCTTTGAATTGTTTCATCTAAATGTTTCTAGGCACCGGAAAGCAAAATTAAACTTGCAATGAATATTACGTCACGCAAAGGTAAATTTGAATGGTTTGCGAAGGCAAATTTAATTTATAAAACACCGGATAACGAACCTTACGATGTCGCTGTATTGAACATTGATTTAAAATCTAAAGCAAATCTAAATCAGATGAAAGCTATCAAACTTGCTAATAGACCTGCGCGAAAAGGTAAGACTTGATATCGATTCCGTTTTTAATCTCAACTTTCAAACTTTCTTTACACTTAAGTACAATACTATTATTCCATAATGGATAACATAAAAAGTGAACAGAAACAGAGCGAAAAATATTCGAGATATCTTTTACTTTTTAAACAAAACGTTTACAACGTAAAATGGAAGAAAACAAAATCATATTACTATCATCACTATCACAGCCGTTCGTTTTAACAGTTATCCGTTCGATTATATCGAGAATCGAGGCTTTTTTCTAACTCATCCACACCGTTGGAGGTTATTCCGGTTGGTTAACGGTAATGAAAATAAGAATTAAGAATACAGGAAGATAATCATGTATAAGGCGACTTTGTGGCGCCGAACGTTGCAAGGTACAACACTGACCTTCTTTCATAGACAGAAAAATAGCTAGGTCTAAATTGAGTCAATTAATCGTTGTCGGGTTGAATTGACGTTTTGTAGGTATCGAACGAATGTTGCGAACCATCATCCATTCATTCCTTTTCCAAGCTATTTTGCCCCTCGCTCTTCTTCTTACTCTCTTCATTCCATCTTCCTCTGTCCCTCTGTCTCTTAGCCACTTTTCTTTCATTCGTCTTTCAAACTCCTTTCAATCGAGCCTAATGAGCCTCTATTATTAACAACTGCAGATTAGATAGACAATTTTCTAGCCAAATTAAAAGGGTTTCATTTTACATGCGCAGACTGAGATAAATACATATGTATGTATGTATCGAAAGATATGTCTCCTGAATTACACGTTAAATATCACTATCATAGTTGAATGTGATCCGTAAAATACATAAACATCTTATCAATCTTATGCCAATGGATAAACATAAAGAAACGGTTTCTTTACAGGGGAGCAAGTACTTTCTATGGGATTTCCATTCTCTTCAGAGAGTAGGCCCACCATTAGCAGCGGAATTGTGACAAAAACATCGAATTATATGTTTCAAGCAAACTGCTGTGTACACAGCGGTGTTAGCGGCGGACCTATTGTTCGACGTGACAATTTCGAAATGCTAGGAATAATTGTTTGCAATGTTGCTTCGTTAAACGGTTCGACTTTATATCCGCGACTATGTATAGCAATACCAGTTACTGTATTAAAAGAACCATTAAATAACTATTTACAAAGTGCTGGTACATATACACAACCTTTTTTCACAATAAAATGTTTATTCGTTCATCACATTAATTATACCAGAAATTAAATATTATTATCTATTTTCCAGATCCTAAGACATTAGAAAGACTTGCTCAACGTGATATGAATGTTGCAACCACTTGGAGCTTTCATCCTTTTATTTCTTCAAACTTATAATAAGTCACAGTAAATATATTTAAGTAAACAAATTCTTTATTCAAACAATGGTTAGTTTTGATACAGTAAAATCAGTGTCATATACATTATACATTATCATTGCATAGTAGTGAGCGTGACATCCAATACTGTATTTCTTTAGATAAAAACGTATAACTGCTAACAAGTTTGTCAAATCAATTTCTATGACCTTACATTTTAATACAACACCTTTATACAATGTTGCATGTAACGCATAATTTTATTTTTTACATAATCCTTTCCATCAATCATGAATCACTTCAAAGAAACAAAGGAAGGAAGGGTCACACAGAACATTTACATCGAAAACTGATAGAAACAAAACAGCTTGTTACACAATTATAGATATTTATTGATTGAACAGCATGTAATGCATCTGTTTTTTAAATAAAACTGAAAGATATATGACAACATGCACCACAGTTGTATGTTTCTTTATTAATCAATGGATAACTGAGTCAGCAAAATGAAAATCTTATACTTAATACATTTATCATTTTATGTGTATTTATACATATAAAGTGAAACAAGCATAAGCATAATCTATGCAGACTCATACGTTTGTATTTAATATTAATATAAGTATTATGTAAAAGCTATAGAATTCTTATAAGGTCAGAGGTTTTATATAAACAAAGCCTTTAAGAAATCTGTTCTATCTCTACCTGTTACAGAATCATTTTCCTTCTTACTTCTAATTTCAGCATCGGTATCTCTCTGTTTTATTGTAGGTGGTATAAAATCACAATTTTCACTCTGTTGTTTCTGAAGTAATTTCTTGCTTCTGTCAACATTGTGTGAAAAGAAATTGGTTTCTCGTTTAGCCTGTGCAATCTCAGTTTGTAACCTTTGTTTATGCACAGCTCGCTCATAAGCTAAACGTTCGCTCAAGTGAATCCATTTGAACCTAATAAACAATATTATCGAACATGTTCTTATATTATAAATTATATGTCACAATTTTTAAGATCAATTTTCATTTACTACCTTGGAAGATATCTTATATTCCAAATAACATCATAAAATTTACTCCTTTTTCTGCTTGATATTTGTGTATTATTTAACGTGGATGCAACAAATTTTGCTACCTTCTTACTTTCAAATTCAACCCAACCTTCGGTAAATGATCGAGTAGAGATTTTTTTCCGCCTCTTTTTCCTACCATCCTTTTCCAGTTCTGTAAATGAAAAATACAATACTGATAACAGACATCAATGAAAATTTTTATACCTGTTATCAATAGAATGTACGAATACACTGTTTAAGAAAAAGTATCTAATAAAAACAATACAATTCTATAAAAGAACTAACAAACGGAGGTTATGTATTGTATAAATGCAAAACCTTTCAGATGTTGACAGTTTGTTGCTATGTGCGTAACGACTAACCATTTTCTGCTAATTGTAAATAGATTCTTCCAACTTTTCCGTATACTGAAAATAATTCACGAATTCTTGCGATACTCATATATTTTGGTATACTAGATAAATACACAATCCCTTTCTTTCGCTTCTTGGTTTTTAATGTATCACAAACTTTTATGACTTCTGTGTTTCCGATATTTTCCATTTGTTGATGATTTACAAATTATCACGTATTCATTCCTACGTACTTTTATCTTTTTACTTTTTACCTACTTTTATCATCCATAAAATTATATCATCTTTCAAATCACTTCAACTTGTACTCTCGTTCTCCCTCTCACGGAAGTCACAAACTATAAACGATATGTGCGACAACCTCTAACTTATTAGAGCGATTACTAATTTATTCTTATTGTATTTTGCTTCACTGTATACTGTTTTATGTTCCTTATTTGTACAATTAGTTTAACGACACCCTTGCTCCGCTTTTAATCCATTATAATTACAGATCTGTTTATATGTTATGTATCATAGATCTTATTAAATGTTAAATGCATATCTAAGGCAAATAAAAATTTTCATTTTGTAAAATAAAATATCTTTTTGTAACTGTTGCTTTTATCGTTTACGTGTACAATACTGATGTAATAATTATTTTTCATAGGACATTCGATAAAAACGAACGGAAAACAAAAAGCAGAAGACAATGTGATATAATTTAAGAGTAGCTATGACTCAAAATTTTTATCTACCTCAAATACACGTCGCCCTTCGCAAAGAATTTCAATTAAAGTATTACACATCAGATATAAACTGAAAACTGTTTCAGTAACATAATACAAACAAAAGAGGTCGTAAAAAGTAGCAACATTTATGAAAACTAAGAATTGCTAAGCACAATTTTGTGCAGTATGTTTACCGCGCTATTAGGCTATATGTATGTGCTGCTGTGCTCTTCTTGCTGTTGCGCAACGAGAAACGCGCAGCGTCTCAGTATGTGCAGGAAGGTATAAGTGCATTCGTAACATCATGTATCATTGAAAAACGTCTAATTTGTCCGGTAATTATGTTACTTTTATGGAAGTCCTGCGGATAAAATCTCATACGAGCAGTCTTTCTTTTAAATAACTTAATAACAACGAAACAACGACGAATGACCGAAAACTTTCGGGAAACGTTACTTGGCTAACTTAAACAAAATGGCGACTATCTTTTTCTTGGCGGTACTGTTTACTTGACCGTGAACGTTATGTTTCCTACAAAGTGTAATGTTAAAGGTGTTGTGTATTTAACTTCTTTACTACCAGTTAATATCAGCTTAATTACATATTTTTAAAAAGTCGTGCCACGATTATCATCTGTGAAGTTTTTAAGATCGTGTATTCGTAAAACAGATAAAAACGCGACAAACGTAAACGACATAATACTGTGTATTACAGTTTTTTTTTTTGCCATTCACTAGTGTACTTTTCTCTTATTTCTTGTGTTTTTTTTGATGAATGTCAAAAATTTCACGTGCTTGGGTTGTTTCAATGCTTTACTTGATTTGTATCGCACAGGAACAAAGCTTGATTTTCACGTAATCAGAAACGTGGCTAATTAATCGGAACTTTTGTTTATCCTTCCTGATACTCTCGATGCTTGTTAGAACGTTGCACATCCCTATCAAGGGCATTTGTGATCTTCCTTTTTTTTTACACACTATTGATTCGTCTCAGACCGGTGTAATACAGTTATTGTTTTTGACACGACGGCTCAATTAAAAGCGAATACTGCGAGGTTTACATTAGGTTAAAGAAAAATGTCTAGTTCGTACATTGTCGAGCCACAAGAGAGCGGTTCAGAAAAGAAGGATGATACGTTGATTATTATTGTCAATGATGATGGTACAATATCAGTTGATCAAGAAACTTTGCAAAGTTTAATCAGTGAGTTATATTTATTATTTAATTGAGATCACCAATATCAGAGACATATCATTGGGTATTTGCATTAACTTTCAGTGAATCAATCCAATGCAAATGTCAGTGTTGTTAGAGTAGGACAAGCTGAGGCGGACACAGAAAATGGAGATATTACATTAACTGTTGATCCTCCGTCTTTTACATCGGCTGCAATTAATTCTGGAGGTAATTCTACTGATCCAAGTAGTCTGGTCGATCCTTTTATGGAAATGGATCCAGAACAATTAGAACGATTGGAAACAGCTTTACAGAGTGAAGAAGCAAAACAAATTCTTGGAGAAAATGTTACAGCAATGCTTGGTACTGTTATTTTTATTTTACCTTTAAAATTATGGTAACCCAACTATTTACATTTATTTAAATAGTAATTTAGTAAACTATTTATTTTATGACTATGCCTTACAGATATGTTAACAGTAGAGGAACAACAAAACTCTATAAGATATAGCGTTAAATTAGATCATTGCTACACAAGTAGGTCGTCACCTTCTGATCCAAAACCAAGAGATCCATTGCCTGTTATCGATTCACCTTCTTCTGATGATGGTTTACAATACGCGCGTCAATACTCGCCTGCTCCTGGAACATCTAAAACATCATCGCCTGTTGGTGATGCTGAGAGTACAGTTGCAGTAAGGGTACAGCCTAAGAGTGTCACAAGAACTGTGAGTATAAATTAATAATATAGCGTTAAATGTTGTATGAATTAATTGTTACGTTTATTTTTTATTTTCATTTCGTTTCCCAGGGCAAACCGGTGGGTCGACCGCGAAAGAACATTCCCCCGGTTTCTGTTTCCACCTCCAATAATTCGAGATCGTCTATCAACATAACTAGTGCGACTAAATCTGTCGGACATCCGGTGTCGAGAAGTTCAACAGGTGTAGTGCAGCACGGTATCGGAAAACGTAGCCATGTTATTTCCATAAAATGTAATAGATATAGTTAGCACGTTGGTAACTTCTTTTCTATCTCTTAATTAGATCAAGGAAAATCTAACGATGAGGATGAAGAGGAGTTAACATCATCCACTGAATCGTCCGAATCGGAACCACCATCTGACAATGATTCTGATTTCGGCCCACGTGGTCCTAGAAGGGGTGGTATAAGAGCTAGAGGTGGTAGAAAAGGTCTTACTACCAGAGGAGGAAGTATGGCAGCAACTCGTAGAAGAGGTTCCAACAAGCAAATGGATATGGAGCAAGTTCGTCGATTAGATATGGAAATGGCTGCTGCTGTGAATGCTATGAAGAGTCCAGAAAAAGATGAGAAGTCAGGTAAGAAGGAGTAGAGAAATGCATAGTGATTACGCATTATAATATAGTTCCTAGTGAACTATTAATTAGCTGGTAAATAATAAATTAGAAGCTACTTTATTTTTGTCTTCGTTATAGGAGGATTTGGACTTGTTAGAGGTAAAAGACACTTCAAAACTGGTATTGGACGAAAGAAAGAGGAATCACAACGCATTGAATTGTCTTCAACGACGAACGAAGATATTTCGGTCAATTTTGACAAGCCACTGCAAACGACCAATCAAGTTAAAGCGAATTTAATCAACGCTAATATGATTAAAGGCGACATGATCCTTACGAAACCTGGGCAAGGAAGGACCAATCAAAAAGTTACTTTTGTACAAAAGCAACTGCTTATGAAGTCAACTGATGGTAAAGGTATCGATGTAAAAAAACAAATGATTCTTCCTAAGGGGAAATTTTTAAATCAAACTGGAACCAAGTTTTTTGCAACCAAAGATGGTAAACTGGTACAAATACCTGTCACTACCGCCAAAACTATGACATCGCTCGCGCAAATGAAAGGAACAATACCGCAAACGTCGTTGCCACAACCTCCTGCTCTGATACAGAATCAGACGTCTAACTTACACCAGCCTCAACAATCGACAAAAGTGACATCGCCTACTGTTGTTTCAAAAATAAAATCATGCGACCTGAAGAAAGAGAAAAGAAAGTCGGACGGCGTAGACTCTGTTACGAAAATAGAAATTGATTCTGGTAAAACAGCAGAAAACAGAGTTTTTGATGGTTAGTTACTACCTTGTTTAATTTGTAATATCCAATTGATTATTTTACTTATGATACTAAAATTAATAAAAATTTCCTACAGTTTAAATTTCAATTTATTTTTAGGCACAAAGAAACATCCAAAGAAAGAAAATCGTAAATCACCAGCATACATGGTAGATACTTTGGGCCCTGCTCTTTTTTCTACCCCGGATATTATTCGACGCGTCGGTTCGAATGGTGATTCCAAAATTCAAGAAAGTGTAATCACACCGCTGGTTTCCACCACATCGACTGCAGCTGGTGTCTCTTCTGGAAGTTCTCTTGTACAAGTATCATCATTGTCAACATCAACACCCTCTGGGGCATCAAATCGTTTAGGTTTATATTCCTCCATATCCTCGAAAGATTACTGCACGTCCATGCTTATTATTCAAAATTCATAATTAAAGGTATCATTACTACGCCGTCTGATCAAAGTACGCATTCAGAAAATCCTGTCGCAATGGAGAAACAAGAAAATGGTGATTGTATGCAAAACCATGAGGTGGTAGAATCTAAATCGGGTATAAAATCCAGTGTATCAGAAGAATTACAGCCGGCTTTGGATTCTGGTAAAAGCAACTTCTGAATAAATGTCAAAACGATTGTAATTTGTATTAGTTGATTCCATCCACTTTCTAGGTGGCATAGAGGGTGAAGAACATTTACTAGCTACATTGGAAATGGAAGCTAGTAAACATGAAGAAGAGTTACTCGCCGAAGCGTTGTTGTTGCAAGAAGAACTCGGAGTCGACTTGGCTGAACATGTATAATATCAGTATTTTATTTAAAGCCTTCAGCACTGAAAACTTGATAATGTATTTTGTTTAGTAAGCAGGATCGTTTTTTTTCTTTCGATTCTTAATCCCATTTTTTATTTTGTAATTATATAGGCTACGCTTGTCGAACAAGGAGGAGACGTTGCACCTGAATCGTTAACCTCAAGTAATATACTTATCCCTTCTTTGATCACGCATGAGCAAGAAGATGCTAAACCTTTGAATACTTCTACGGCAATAGTTGTAACGACAATCGTGTCGAGTACAACAACGGTTGTGACAACAACTAGTGCGACCGCGAACGTGTCTAAGGAGACAGGAAAAAGGTCTGTGAAAGATGATAAGGAACCCATTCAAATTATTCGTGGTGGACGAGTAATTACCTTACCTCCGATCGAAGCACCAGCTACCAGAAGCAAACGATTACAAGTAAAAACTGATCCTGTTCAAAAAACGCTCGAACCTGTAAAACGACTGGAGAAGTTCGGGTACGTAATATAATTGGGTTGCATAAAAATGTAACATTTTTCGTATCTTATTCTTAAAATTATATTCAATATTAATTAACAGTTACAGCATGCAAACAGTGCAGCAAAGATCGTCACAGTCTATCAAACATGAAGCCTTTACGAATGTGGATCAGAGAGCAGAAACAAATAAAAATGAAGTTCGTGTAGAAGAAGATGAGATGGATGAAGAAGTTGAAGGAGAGGAAGACATAGATGAGAGTGCAAAAGACAAAGATAAGAAACAGGTTGGAGTAGAAGATTTTGAAGAAGAAGATGAGGAGGTGGCGGGTGAGGGGGAGGGTGAGGAGGAGGAGGAGGAGGAGGAAGAGGAGGAGGGGGTGGAGGAGGAGGAGGAGGAGGAGGAAGAAGAAGAAGAGGAAGAGGATAATTCGGATTCAGAAGATGATCCCGATAGACTTTGGTGTATATGCAAACGGCCGCATAACAATCGTTTCATGATTTGTTGCGACGTGTGTGAAGATTGGTTTCATGGAAAATGTGTTCATGTCAGCAAAGCAATGGGTAAAGTCAAACAGTACTACAACTAACTGATATGTATAAGTAATGCAAAGATATAAAATATATGTTCTTGTTCATTGTTCGTTATTTTCTCTATATAGGACAACAAATGGAAGAAAAGGGTATAGAATGGGTTTGTCCGAATTGCGCCAAGAAGAAAGATGAAGAAATAAAAGCTAAAGCAAATGCACAGAATGCTTCGGGAAAGCAACGGATTCAATCCGAAACTATATCCGACGGCTTGAAAAGCCTCGCCTCTCTTAACCAGACATCATTTGGTGGAGAAACATCCCCTTTGCTACATTCTAATTGTGACTACGATAGTGTTCAATATTCCACTGGTATGCAATGTGTTGTTTGCAAAAAAGAAGCAAGAAATTCTAGCATTTATTGTTCCGATGCGTGTATACTCGCGCATGCCCAAGAAACGTTGACCAAAGATAAACCAGTATCAATATCAATAACGAACCCGAAGGGGACAAGGTCATCACCGTTCGATCCTACCTTAAAGTCAAAGTCCGACGCTAGAGTTATCGTTTTCGAACGAAAGTCGGGTAGGGTATTAACTGGTAAGTTCATCATGTTTAAGTTGCTTCTGTTAAATAGAAATAGTGGACGATACATAGTGCTGTTAGTTACTCTCCCTTTCTATTTTTCTTCTTTATTATCAATATTATTTTCTTAAGGTACCGATGCTCCGACGAGATCAAACTTGCGTACGTGGTTGAAGGAACATCCTACATTTGAAGTAGTGGGTACAAATAACTTTGGCGCGTTGCAGTTAGGGAAATCAATTACGACTATTCAAACGCAACCATCTAATAAAACAGTAAGTGTATAAATTCTTCCTTGAATATTTTTCGTTTGCCAAAAAAAAGAAAAAAGGAAAAAAGTTTAAAACTGTTTTTATTACTGTATAAAAATATGTAAAACGATATGTTTTAAGGGAAAACCTGCATTATTATCATCATCTGGAAAAGAGCAAAATCTTCCAAAGATGACGTATACAAAAGTACCAGGCTCCAAGCAGATGATCTTAACAGCAGGAAATAAAAAATTCACAATAATTTCTGGAGGACAGCAGCAACAGCAACTACAACAACAGCAGCAGCAAGCTCAATCGTCGAGTACAAAATCAGTACAAATGAAACAGATGTTGTTATCACCATCAAGCAAAAGTCCTTTATTATTGAAAACTGCAACGACAAAAATGATCAGTCAGCCACAATTAAAACAACAAGGTGTAGCGTCACCGAAGCAAGTAATAAATGTAAAGAAACAGGAATTAAAACAGATAACATTGCAATCAAAACAACCACAAGCCAAGCCAAGTCCACCAAAGAAACCTGAGACCGAACCAATAAGATTAAACATACGAAAAACTTTGGCGGAGTTATTGTCTAGCCGTATAAAAGAAACAGAAGATTTGAAGCTTACCGATGAGGAAATAGCTGATCTAGCCTACAACATCGAGTTAGAGTTGTATAAATATTTCAAAGATACCGGTGCAAAATACAAAGCGAAGTATAGAAGTCTGGTATTTAATATAAAAGATACGAAAAACCTAACACTGTTTAGAAAGATTGCTGATAGATCGTTGACGCCTGATGCAGTTGTAAGGTTAAGTCCTGATGAAATGGCGAGTCAAGAGTTGGCCGAATGGCGAGAGAAAGAAACGAAGCATCAGTTGGAGATGATCAAGAAGAACGAGTTAGATTTAATGGCTCAGGCTAAATCCATTGTTGTTAAAACGCACAAGGGCGAACAAATAATTGAAAATGATGGTGGCATTGATCATGTTGATCCGAAAACTCCAGTGCAAGATATCGTAACTGCACTGAACAGTGCCGATAGTATAACATCAACCGTGGATGATACAGAAAGGGAGTTGGAAAGAGCAAACGATGAGGAAAGATCAAAAGTTAAGGAAGATGCGAAGAAGTTGAGGAATTTTGATGACAAGAGGAAAAAGGAGAAGGATAAAGATAGATTAAAGGAAAAAGAGAAGGAAAAGGATAAGGAGAAAGAAAGGGGAAGGGAGAAAGATAGTAGCAGTCGTTCGAAGACCTCGAGCGACAGGCGTGGTAGGAGCACCAGCAGAAGTAGGCACAAACATGGTAGAGACGATAGGGAACGCAGTAAAACCAGAGAGAAGAGTAAAGAAAGGAAACCTCGAGATAAAGAAGGCAAACGCGAAAGAGAAAGGGAACGCGATAAAGAGAGAGATCGGGATCGAGAGAGGGGGGGTGGAGATCGATCTAGAACCAAAGATCGGGAGAAATCGAAGGTTCGCGAAAGGAACAATAGAGAAAAGAGTAAGCAAAAGGAGAGAGAGAGGGAACGAGAACGACACAAAAGCAGTGAGAATAGTTCTAGGAACCGTAATAGTAATTTTGCTGAGTTGAAAGATGCTGATAAAAGGGAGGAAGAAAGAAAAAGAGAGATGGAGAAGAAAGAAGAATTGTTATCAGGATCAATGGGAACATCAGCAGAAAAATCGATCGAAGACCGACTTTGGCGACATATCGAGGACGAAGCGACTACCAACATCATCGACGGGAATGATTCTGACGTGTCGGATAGAGAACCCTCGTCAACGGTTACGATAAAAACACCGGACATTAACGACGAATTAGACAGAGAAAGGGATCAAGAAACAACGACCACTGAAAGTGAAGCCCCGAAAGGGGGATGGCAAACGGTTTGGAGAGGTTTTGTTAACATGGTGGATGTTGCAAAGTTCTTTATCACCGCGCAAGAAGTAAGTGGTCATGCGAAAGATTTGATGGACGATTTGCCAGATACCGTTGACGTTGTAGGTAGAATAAGTCACGAAACTGTTTGGGATTATATTTCGAAGATGAAGAAAACCGGCTCGAAAGAGATTCTGGTAATACGGCTTACCGCAGCGAATGACGAAGAAAAGATTCCATACATAACCTTGTATAGTTACTTGAACAGTAGAAGTCGACTCGGCGTTGTTGGGAATGTTTCTAAGAATATAAAGGATTTTTATATAATGCCATTTTCAAGCCAAAGCACAATACCTCAAGTTCTCTTGCCTTTGAATGGGCCCGGTTTCGAGGAGCACAGACCGCATCTACTTTTAGGGATTATTGTTCGTAACAAGAGAAAACGTCTTGCTGGTATATCCTCTTCTACCGTATCGACGAAACTGTCAAAAAAGGACACCGATCGAAGTTACACTCCACCATTAATAGCTGCTTCGAAAGATAAGCTTAGCAGTACGAATACGACAATAATCACGGCCACGGTTACGTCAACGGTAACACCAACGATTCCGGTGTCTTTATCCCCCTCGGCAACTACATCAAACACATATCATAAAACAACAGGAAGTGGCAATACGATCGAATCTGTGAAAGAAATACAACACCCTGTCACGCAAACAACGCTCGATACCTTGAATAGAGCACATATAGGAATGTCTAGGAGTACGTTACTCGATACTGCAACTATATGCAAAATAGTTCCCGAGTTGTCCTCAAAGATTGATCTCACTTCTTCGCCTAGCAAAATAACTATCGACGATGACGGTGATGAACCATATAGTCCCGGTCAGCTGGATGAGGAAGAGGTTGACGTCGAATTGCGCGCATCGACATCGACGTCAACTTCGACGTCGGCAGCCACGGCTCCATCGATATCCGGTCCGATGGTTATCGATGGTACCGCAATTGATAATGGTATTATTTCTTCCAGTAAAAATTCTAACGAACTCCAACGAAAAATGGAGGAACTAAATAGACAAATAGAAGAACAGAAGCAACAAATACAGAGTATTAGTTCGTCGTTTCTTGGTGAATCAACGCCCACTTTGCCGGTGAGAATTTTAACAAGATTTATTTTTAATAAAATCGAATGTTATTGTTTTTCCTTTTGTCCTGTTGTAAATAAAATTGATTTCGATCTACCCGTGGTACCCTCTTCCTGTTCTCGAGCTGCTCGGATTGTTACTTTTGCGTACAATTTTCAGCACAAAGGCCACTTTAGCTTTATAGCGCGCGCACGTATACATATACACGCGCGTGCGCGCGCGCGCACAATCACGCAACCCCCACACCCCCTACATACATCTAATATCTTTTATCAATGGCAATTTATTAGTTTGCACAACTGTATATATTTTGTTTTTCGACTTAATGCAGTTACGTTTGTTCAAACTTCGAACATCCATGTGTGTCATTACAGTTACGAATTCAAATATCGTACCGATGTTTTTAGTAGCGTTTATAGTTCTTGTTACTTTAAAGGAGAAGGAGAAAATAAAAAGAAAGAAGGTTCCTCCTTTAGCTTTCGATTTTTCAATTTTTCTTACCAACGGATATCGCGAAAGCGATTCGATTCACTCGTTAAGCATTAAAACAATAATAAAGGTTGAGTACGACAGAACTCCGTTTTGTTTATCGTAAGATTAATTTAATCGCGATCACGCGATATGATTGTTCGAATATAAATCATCGATTCATTGATACGTTTACGTGTTCATATGCGTGTTTACAGAAACAAGATCAAATTATATATATAGCAGGGACAAGCGGAAGAAGACTATTAATATTTTCGTTTTTATCGGTTTTAGGGCTTAGGGCTGGATCCACCGGCCAGTGACGAGTGCGAGGAAGCTTATAGCCCTTCAGACACGAGATCGTTTACACCACCACCACCACCTGCGGGTATTTCGAAGCTTACTCAGCCGATTCTCGAGAAAGTATCGAACATAACGATACCGCCGAATTTACAAGAGATTTTAGCAAATGTCAAGCGGCAAGAGAGCTCGAAAGTAGATCCGTACCTACCATCAAAGCCCAGTGCTACATTTTTAACTAGTGTTAATTCTTCTATTTATCAAAATTCGGAAAAATACTCTTCACCGCCTCACGTAAAACTTTCAGTTGGTGGATCAAACAAATCAAATCAGGAAAAATCTTCGTTCGAGATACCGTCTAATCATCGAGAATCTGTTTTAAAAGAAAAAGAAAGTAAGAGCACTTTAAGTTCATTAAGCGACTTGGATTTGATTAGAAAAGCAGAAGAGGAATTAGCGGCTGTTGCAGCCGTGTCCGCGGTTGCAACAACAGCAACTGTTGTGAACGAAACTTCGATTCCCCTGAGTTTAGTCTCAACACCAGCTCTTCCAACAATCATAGGGACTTCCTCTCCATCGTTAATGCCAGTATCAGCAAATCTCTCAGGTTTAGCGTCGACAACAGATACTTCCTGTCAGGAAGGAACTTCCTATAAGAACCCTTTTCCGGAATCTTACAAGCGAAACATAGCTCCTGAACAACCAAAACCACCAGGTCTCGAAGATGAGGATTTTCCACCGTTTCCCTCCACGCCACCCAATATGGACAATAATGTATCGAAAACGATATCTTCTCGATCGAAGTTCGTTCCAAAGAGTGGAATCGTGTTAAGCGTCAAACGAAAGGTTAACGATGACGGTATCGCTTCTTGTACTCCTAACAAGGCACCAAGAGTGAAGTCACGATGGGGTCAGGGCCCTTCCGAATCGAATGATTAAATACAAGTACGTTAAACCAAAAAGGAGAAGAGAAGTCTTCTATAAAACGAAATATTTAAAATTACTACATGTTTAACATAAAGCGTTGATTATCTCTTTTGTATTACAAATTTTTGCGTCACTGGTGGTAAAGGTATATAACACCGTGTTTTGAGTAAATTATATCAACGCGTTGATCGTATTTTCGTACCAAATCAAAAATCTTGGTACCTTGTGTTTATTATTATTTGACATATAAAAATCGGCTCGTTTCTCGTCGACATTTGTCTCTATAGGCTGTATGTTTATGCGTAGTACTAAAAGGGAAAACAAGAAGGAAACAAAACAAAGAAGAAAGTAAGAAGGAAGGAAGGAAGGAAGAGTTCGGGGGCAGGAGGGAGGGAGGGAGGGAGGGAGGTAGGAAGGAAGGAAGGAAGGAAGGAAGGAAGGAAGGACGGAGAGAAAGAAAGAAAGAAAGAAAGCATAATGGATTGAAGGAGGTCAAGAATCGTTATCGAAAATATTTTGTCATGTAAGATCAGTTGTAAATATCGAGGCGGCAAAAACTTTCTCGTTCGCCGTGTCCTTTCGCTACCTGTATATACATAGTCTTACTGAAAAGTTGTAATATATTGTTCAAATTCGCTCTAAATATCACGTAATACCGTGCATACGTGTTACAACATGCGCTAACAGTGTACATATAAGTTACTTATAAGGATCTACGAACGACCAATGACTTTATTTCTTCAGTCAGCACGTTTATACATTTATTTGCGCGATAGTGGATTTATACACTGTACATCTTTCTAACAGTTGGTAATACAATTTAGGTTTGCAATGTTTCATTCGGGAAATCAAACGTTCGTACAACGGTGTTACACGTAGATTCTCTGACACATAAACCATTATATCACTTGGAAAGTATCACGAAATTTATACTACAATAATATAATGTTTATTTTTCAATTTCAAATTTGAGACCGATAAAAAAAAAATAATGAAACCATGGATCTCGCACCCCAGTCTCCCCATCCCCTTGGACTATTCATTTTAAGCACACATGTAATGCATTGGCTGTTTTATTGCATCGTGTTTATTAACGTATGTCGATACATTAGTACTTATGCTATTATTTATACGTTATTCTTTCCGCACATAGTCCCCCATTTATTAAAATTCAGCTTATTTCTTTTGTCAAAACTATCAACTGTCTGATATGCTTGCAAGTAACAAAAAAGCTCGTTCAAAGATTGAAAACCTATTAACGTATTACAATGACTACCATACATAAGTACAGTTCACGTTTTATAACATACTGCTAAAAATATGTGGTTGAAATAAAGTTCACCATCGATTATCATAAAGTTGTACGAAGAATGTATGTACATCAAAAGGAACCAAATATTTTGATCACAAGGGAATTAAGAATTAACCTCATTATTCTTATAGATGAATCTTAATTATTACACAAAGAAAACGCTTTTTTTTTGTAATTCATTTTATACAAACCAATTAACGTCGAATTAAGTTTTATGTACATTTTCGAATAGGGTGACATAATAACTACTTACTGTACGTTGACATTATTATTATTATGATCGTAACTGATAATATTATTTTTATTGCCCTTATTATTATCAACATTATTCTTGCTAGTATCTTCGTCTTCATTATCAATCATGCAATTACTATTATCTTTTATTTGTTATAATAATAATAATAATAATAATAATAATAATAATATAATTATTATTATTATTATTCAATGTTATCTCTGTGGACTACTATTAACATAATTTCGATTATATCTGCTGATTTTATTGTCCCTTTTCCACTCATACTTTATACGTTTTGAAATAATTCGAATCCTACATCATCGATGTTGATGTGTATATATAACACTATTAAATTTGATAGGAAATCCAAACATCTTGGATTGGCAAAGTATCGTTTATTCATTTAGTGCATTGAATAACGGCATATGTTCTTTTTTGATAAATTTATCAGTAAAAACAGATGATTTACATTTTAAATTAAAATCCTTAGGACCAATCGGATTTTGTATCTACAAAGAAACTAATTCAGCATGTTTATAGCGCATCTAAAAACAGAGTTAAATTAATCTGTTTTTTAACCTTAAAAGTATAAATGTAACTATGCACTTACTACGAATTTAGAGGTATCTTTTTGATAATATCCATGGTAGAAGTATAATGAATAATAATAATATTATTAGTAGTAGTAGTGGTAGTAGTAATAATTAATTGGTTGCAGAAAAAAAGTGGGTTCTCATTATCAGTAAAATACGATTTTTATTTGAATCTAAGCATTTTCGTGTATTTTAACTATACAAATCAACTTTTAATGGAGAACAGAAAATTTATTAAATTTCGGTATACAGTTTTAGTGGATACTTCCTGTACTATACATTTTCGTTTTGCTAGCTACTTCCGGAACGATGAGTCGTCCATTTTTTCGTACACGCGTAATGGGTGAAAAGCCATTTTGTTCGGGACAACAACGTGGCAGCCGGTGTTCCCGGTGCTCTCGTCACAATGAATGTTCGTAAGTATTATAAATTTGGTGAATTCTTTTTGAATTTTCTTTATACGTGCTTAAGTACAAATGCTTATAAATACTTATAGTCTCGATTTTTCCTATTATTTTTCTTTTGATTATATCCTTGATTATTCTGATCGATTCCACTTGCCACATTTTATTTCTACCATTTCGACCCTGTTTTATTCACTTTTTCCTCCAACTATCGTGTATGTATTTTCATCAGTTATGAAATCACATGATAATTTTTTATTTGTATGTACATGTTCTTGCAAAACACATTAGGTGAAATCAGAATTCAGTTGCAAACTTCTTTTTTTTCAGTTTTGTCATTGTTATTCGCAACTTTCATAACAGCTTGTTTCTCGGCCACGGAAATATTACAGTCAACAAATTCCTATTTAACAACGGCTGATAGAATTCATTTAAAAAAGATACTTGAACCAGGTTTAACATCAAATGATGTTACACATCTACATTATGCAGTCTACGGATACAAATTACTTGGAGAAATCTTACCGAACAAACAGGTGACAAGCATCTTAATGAATAGCTTTTGTATTCTACTTGATATTTTAATGTACTTTATTCATTATTATACAGATACAGATATACATTTATCAATATGTGATGAAGAATAACCATAATTGAAACGTAATGATTTTCAGATTAGTCTTACTGAACTACTTATTTATACATTCAAAAACTTTGAAAACTCACTTGCTGATATTTTATCAAGATTTATGTGTTCTCTTTTTTCTAGAAGATTTGTGATTTCTTGGTAAAGATTTCAAAGGACGATGTCAATATTACATTGGAGAAAGCTTTTCATATTGCGTCTACATGGCAAACTATAAGTAATTGTCAGGCTAGCCTACCTCCCAATATTGTAAAGGTATGTATGTGCAAAAAGCTAGAATACTCTACGTTGATTATTGTTCTGAACAGTGTATATTTTTCAATTAATTAATGATGTTTAAAAACTTTCGTTCTACTGGATTTCTACAATGGAGAAATACTGTATTTACTGAATGCAAGTTTTAATTTATACATCAATGATGAAATTCTTTCAATGAAAATACATAGGAAAACTTTATCTGAACAGGTATTGATGAGTGTATTAGAGAAGGATACTTCCAGTATGATGGAGTTATATTATTCAGTAAATGGCTTGTCTGTTGTGTCAGATAAGTTGTCCCGTGTCAATGTTCAGAGGGTAATAAAAGCAGTACAGAGTGCGCTGCGAAAGGACGACAGTTTACGGAAGTATGATCTATTTTACTGACATTTTAAATCTGTAGTATTTTGAATAAAGATAAAACTTTGATTTGCTGTATTGTCAGTAATAGTTAGGTACGATCGAATTCGACTTGTAAATTTTACGAATGTTTTACGAACAGCTTGGGTTATATGTTTCACATCGCTTCACATCTTGAAACAAACGGTATGTTCGCATTCGATCACATCGAAGATGCCATTATACAGGCTGATGAAGTAGATGGACAATATTTGCAGTTTGAAGGCGGTCTCACCGTAACTAGTAGGTATTAAATGTTTCGTGTGATATACGTGACGTGATAAATTTAAATGAATAAAATCGAATTTCGATTTTAAAACATGATCTTTGTGTTGATTTCCTTGCTTTTTCGTTTCTAATCGAATATTTAGTTCAAACAGTAATGTACTACTTTATTCGATCCTTAGGTTTCTTGGTGAATGGTATTTTTAAACTTGCCAACACACTAAAAAAGAAACCACCATTAACATCTCAGCAGATAGTTAAAATGGCTAATTATCTTCTATCTCGACGTTCCGTGCAGACACCGAAAGGAGTTACAAGTTTACTTTCGTTGTTAACGACTTTAGCAAACAACGATTTTGAAAAACCAGTCTGCATAGCATTAGCCAATGACGATATTAGCATTTCTGCTCAACAGCCTTTAGTAACAATAAAAGTTTGCGATGTATTAGGTAATCCATTAACTGGGACATTCGAAGTGATTGCCAATTCAGCAACAAGAGTCGGAGATGATGTTGTTATATTCAACGAACAAACATTGCAGACTTCTTCAACGGACAAGTAAGCACTAAGTATTCAATGACTTTCCCCAATACTTTACCGACTCGGTTGAATATTTTTCCGGAGTCGGTTATACCTTGGGGTAAAGTATTTGTTGATACGATCCTTTGATCTTTCACAACAACTATGAAAAAGATCAAGAAGTTCAACGGACATGTTTTTTTGCATGTTGAAAGATACAGAAGTGTTATTAGCTGTTTTCACATACTAGTTGTATTTCAGAACGTTATTTACTATAAACTTCATGGAAACGAGACCTGAACGTGGATTTTATAAAATATCAGTAACGGCAGGATCCGTTAGGAATGCCGTTACGGTGAAGGTACTTTGCGAAGTAGTGGTGGATCATATGGAAATTGGTACTGCCGATGCTGATCAAACTACTCAGCCAAAACTTACTCGGTAATTTATCCGAAACGTTAATTTTAACTGAATAAAAGAGGAACGTAGACAGATCGATTAATATATAATATCGTTCATATAGAGTGCTTTTTCTCGAGAAACTGTCACAGAAAATAGAGGCGGATTCCCAACAAAAATTAGTTATGCGGTTTTTGCTTAAAGACGGTGGTAGTAAAAAACCGATCCGCACACATCAAGCATTTGTGCGGCTATCCTCCGTGTCCAAAAGTAAAAGAGGACGTGAAATTGTTTTCGTCGCTGAGCCAGATACGTCGCATCTCTACAAGTTTGACATGGTAGTTGAATTTTTCTTCTTTAATCGCTCTTATAATCTCGGTTAAAATGAAACGAAATAACGAGGAGGTTGTGTTGCCGTTTGAAATATTTCCAGCCAGTAGGGAGTGCAGCAGTGAATTTTGATTACCAAAGCGGAGACTATAACGTTGAATTGATAGTCGGTGACACAATATTGAGTAATCCTTTTCAGTGGACAGTGGCAACGGTTAATTTGAAGTTCCCGGAACCGTCTTCGATTGAACGGGTAGATAAAAGTGTCTTTTATAAATACAAGCCCAATGTTTATACAACCAAACAGGAAATAAAGGTATATACAGTTTGCTTTATTATTGATCATAATCAGTGAAAACATTTTCATATTCAAGTAACTGTATTTAGAATGTTTGACGAAAGTCAAAGTTTCTCATCATACAGTAACATTATACACGAACCAATGCTCGTTAATGATAGCAATCCTTTCAAGATTCTGTCATCTCCTTAACATTGGTAAAGAAATGTTACCGTCGGACATATATCTTTTAGTACTTCTAAATCAAGTACTATTTAGATTCTATTCGTGTTCGAATATTTCGACGAACACTTGTTTAGATTTGAGGTTCTTCTCTCTGTTTCTTTTTTTTTTTTGCTTTACCTTTTTTGTGCGCGTAAGCCATGAATATCATTGTACGAATTGATGAAAAGTAGCTAATAATTGATCGATCATCGATCTTGATATGTTGCAGCACATGTTTCGTGAACCGGAGAAAAGACCTCCAGCCTTTGTTTCAAACTTGTTCACTGGTTTGTGCTTAGCACCAGTTCTCTTATTGTTCATTTTGTGGGCTAAACTCGGAGTAAACATATCAAACTTTCCATTTTCCGTTAGTGCTGTTATGTTTCACGTTGGACTGGGAAGTAAGTACTTTATTTTTAATTGTTATTGCAATACAACAATGTTCTTCGTTTGTTCTCAATTATAATATGCACAATTGTAATATCGCTGATGCAAACATAACTATGCGTGCCCGACATTCGACAAATTATAAATAATGTTTAATTTGTGACAATTCGGGCATAGATGAAAGGTGAAATTTTCACAAGTGTAATTTTCCTATTATAGTTGTAGCCCATTGTTCACGACATTGTTGTTAAAAAAAGTTCTGCATTTGAAAATAATGTCGATAAAATAGGTTCTGTTATTTATAAGTACTTATTGATCAATTAATTTAACTTCCTTAATAATTTTCAGGTATTTTTGTGCTTTTCGGAATATTTTGGTTGAAGCTGAATATGTTCGTTACCCTTCGATATCTTCTCGGTCTCGGTATTGTTACATTCCTAGCAGGCAATAAAATGTTGTCACGTATAGCGCACAAACGTAAATCACGTTAAATCCGGATAAGCGTATATACTGATGCACCGCGGCATATAAGACCTGGAAAAATAAAGGTTTGTGTCTGAAAAGAAGAAAACCAGGGAAAAGACTGTGTGTGTGATAATTAGAGGACGAATAAATCGGATACGTATAACGATAAACGAATGTTTCGCCATCAATGTTTTACAAGAAATAATGTTTGTCGCATTAATCTTGTAGTACAAAATTCAGTCGACACGACTTGTAGCTGCTACTTTCTATAATAATTACATACAAACGAGTCAGATGTGTGTAATTTGTAATGAATCGATGTGGTAGCGGTTGTAAGCTTTGTTTTTAACGACACCAAGCTATTAGCTGCATTCGTGTAACTACTGTTTATGTTTAGTTTGTATGTGTTGCAAGAATGTGTAAGTATACAAGGTTTATACGAATCACCTTCGTTCTTTTTTTCCTCTCTGAATTATTTTTTATACCGATCTTTTAATCCGTTTAAAACGACCTCATCTGCGTAAAGCATGCTCAAAAATGTGACCATGTAATTTGTAATGATGTTCCTTATGGTTACGTTTAACAGCAATAAACAAATTTTTCGTAAATCTTCCTGGTACAGTTTATTGACCAAATCATTAAATTTAAATACATAATGAACTCGTTTCATTATCGTTAAGGCAACGTTTCACTAATTTTCGTAGATCATTCGATTGTATTAATAATTGATCTCTTTCGATTCGTAATTCGGTAGTGATTAATTGTGCAAAACCCAGTCGACGCCAAAAGTTAATTGAATGTTGAAAATCTTGAATGGCCTAAAAAAAATGGTATTGTAATTTTAACTTAAACGTTAAATATAAATCAAGAAACAAGTAGTTATTCCAACACGACTTGGTTTCGGTTACTTGCGATTAAGGTTTGGAGAAGTCCAGCCTAACAGTTCGAAGAAGAAGCGACATTCAACAGCTTCTGTTTAATTAAACTAATCAGCATATAATAAATATCGTAATATTGTTTTTCTTCTAGAAAAAGTTAATTTTATAATCAAAATTATTACTGGTATCGGTTAACTGCAATTAGCAGCGTGCTTTTGTACATCGTTAGAATCAAGCCGGAAACAAATGTGGAATCGTTTTCGAAAATATTTTTTCACGCATAATGCCTTATGCCAATGCAGATCGCCTCAAGATCTGTTTCAAATCGTTTCTATTATACATCTGTTTTTTATAACATACTTTCGATGAAATCGCTTCGAATCTGACCTTTCAAAAAGAAGAAAAAAGAAAAAAGTAAAAAATTCGATTTTTGATACTTTTAAGCTAGACTCTCAATTGGAAACCTCCGGGAGTAAGCCGTGTCGTCTCGCTTATGTTTAATTTCTAGAACAATTAGAGTCTTAACTATTCCAAGTGAAAGAATATCATTGTCGGTTATTGGTAATTGCGCAGGATGATTGTCAATTGTTGGAAGTATTTTTTCATCTTGCGTCTCGTACTTTCGACACATTTGCATGTAAGCGAGTATCTGTTCGGCTTTAATCGTTAATCCGTTCAAATATTTCATGCTATGGTTATATTCCCTAGACATGGTCATTGTTTTATGTTTATCTTTTTTGCAACCTAATAAATGTGATTATTGCAGTAATCTGTTGTTCCCATAGAGATAAAGTGTTACGAAAGTTACGTATACCAAAAATGAAACGTTCGTTTGTTTTCCGATAGACGTTATGAAAGAAACTTGCTTCTCCCATAATTTCTTGCAGCTCGATCGCAGCTTCGCATTTGTAAGAATTAATTTTTTCTCGAAATTTCGCGATCTCGTCAAGAAGAACTGCAATACGTAGGTACTGTCGAGTTATTGTATGTTGATCGATTTGATCCTTTTTTCTGATTGCTTCGTAACCTCTTCGTCGATCCTCTGTGCCTGTTAAAATGAAATACAGACCAACAGAAAAAATGAAGGAAAAAAAAAAGAAAAAGAAAAAGAAAAAAGAAATAAGAAATAAACAAAATTGTGAATAATCGAAACAATCGCGGTATCATGTTTAAGTAATATTTGCACACTTGTACGATAATCGGAGAACACATTTCGTAGATCGCACCATAGGTTCTCAAGTTTCTTCTGAAGCTGTGTTATAATTATTCTTCTTTCGTTTTTGCCGTCCTCCGAAAACGCTTCGATTTTACCTGAGATTCGGAAAGTGTGTACACGTACATACATATGTAAACAGTAGTAGTAACACACAGTGAAAAGAATCATCCGACGTTTTTGAAAATTGTTTCAGTGATCTAATTACAAGACATGTACGTATGTATGTATGTATGTATGTATGTACATATATCTTACTGATTGCGGTACTTCTTGCTGCGTTTGATGTGTTTTCAGTTCGATGATTTACGAGCAGGTTGATCTTTCGCAAGGCAGCTTCTTTCTTATTTCGGCAATAATTGATATTTTCGAATTCCATCATATTATCAGCTAACGCCGTGTCGACGTTTCCATAAAAAAGCGTGTCCGCGAGTTTTAGTCTCGTTTCGTGTGCCTCCAATGATCGATCGATTACTTGAATGTGAGCACCGTTCGCTTTGCGACGTTGATCTTCGGCTTCTTGCAGACTGTCCATCAGCAAAGTGATGCTGTGAAAGTATAGGGAATTTCCATGATGAGCAAATTTGAATCGATCGTTCGTCGCGTTCCGTACCTGTAGTCCTTGAAGTCGAAAGCATATTCCAAAGTTTGCCAAGCTATTTCGACCCTCTTCCATAGGTCTGGCATTCGTACACGTGTAAACATCTCTCTCCAAAAAGCACGATAACGTTCCGTGTTCAAATTACTAATCTTAATTTCACAAAATAGTGTTTCTCTTTTAGCTTGTTGCGATTTACCAGCAGTCTTTGATTTGCTTCGTTCTTTACGTCTCGATTTCGGTCCCATTTTATCGCTTTTCTTACGAGTGACCAGATACTTGGATTGTTTTCGATTCGATGTTCATCTATTAAAACACGAATAATCCCCTTTCCTCGATCAATCGAAAATCTTGTTTGACAATTCGATGTAGTCGTGTACTTTTCTCAGCTCACTCGAGAGCATGATGTTGTAAAACACGTATGTATATGGCTATGTTCGTTATGTAGATATTTCACTTGTATGCAATGTTTGAAACGTAAGCAGTACATACAGTACCTATACTTCAACGATTAACCATTTCTGTTGCTGTAAAAAAAATATATACAAATATATAGGATCGTAAATTTAAAAACGGTTTTCTCCTATCATCATTTTTACCATGTCTTTACATTAGCCAACACTTTTTCTTTCGCCAATTACCTACACTTGTTGGTTGTAGCATTTTTAAGGCCATAGAGTCAATCAGAATGTTTGCACCGTATAGTGAAAGGCGATGAATGGATCGGGATACAGCGTGATGTTGTTTTTCTTTGGAATTGTTGACAACCGATATTTCTTATGCACGTAACATGGCGGGCGGTAGGAGAGACGTGAAGTTAAAAATATAAAATGTTCTCCTTCGATTTATAGCAAGATAAGTCGGTATTGGTATATTATATTTATAACATTGAGACCCAACAAAAAAGACGAAGAAGAAGGTTAGCATTTTTAACGAGTGCCGAGAGATGAGTTCAGTGACACTGGTTTAAGAAGAAGGGGGCATGCTTAAATTGAAGAGGAGGAGATTTGCGAGTTTCCTGGTTTTAAAACTAGAAACTGTCAATGTTACGGTTATGGAAGGGATAAAACCAGATTTTCTCAGGTATAAAAGTCATTCGTTTCGAAGCATTCGAGTATTTTGTTCATAACGAATCTATCAATTGAGACGAGGTTAGCGTTTCATCTTATACAACAATTATTCTTGTGTTTCGCTGTCCAAATAACTTTATCATTTGTTCTCATCTCCTTTCAATTTCCATTGATGAACCAAATTCTAATTTCGTTGCTGTTGTGTTTCTCTTCTAGATGAAATTGTTATTATGTTTTCTTATATCGACGATATTGTTGCTCGTTGACCATGCCCACGCGTTGCCGGCGAGCCCGCCTCGGGAATATTATTCCTCCGTTATAACCAGGGATGAAAGAGAAAGAAAAATGGTTCGTGTAAAAAGGGCCCCTTTGTTTAAATTGCCATTACTCGCAGGGGCAGCTTTACTTGGTAAGAAAGCAGTTTTATTGGGTGGCGCTGCTGTTGGTGCTAAGGTTGTCGCGGGTGCTGGAATAGTTGGAGCTGGTTTATACAAAACTAGATAGTGAGTATTAAAGGAAACCTTTTTTACTTACGTACCGATAATGAATCCTCTCTCATTGTTACACTTTACACGTATTACGTTTGACAGCTAATACGCACACTACATGTTGTCGGATTCGTTGGGAATGTTCTAGTTACAGCGATGGTTACAGTGGTGGACACGCAAACTACCACTATGCGCCATCCTCTTACGTTGAATCAAGTTGGGGATAATAAGTGTTCGTCAGCGGTATGCTTGGTACAATTGAATTAAGAAATAATTTTGTTAACGTGCAACATGGATTATTCGATGCAGGATAAAAGGAGACGGGGTCTATGCAAGAGCCTATAATTAAAATTCGTTTTGTATGTACACGTGTGTATTAAAAGAAAATGGCAATTAAGATATAGTACATTGATTAAAATTTCCATAATTTTTAAAATTTCTCAGACAATTGGTTACGCATTAAGAAACAGTTCTATTTGTTGCAATTCATTTCACGCTTCATGAGACAATCATGAGAGACAGAAATCCAAATTCGATTATTTCCTTATATTATGTACGTATATGTATACATACGTATTAATACTTTCATATTTAATTGGTAATTTAATTTCACAACTTTTTACTAAGCACCGACAGCAACAGTCACTCGCATTTCCGTTTAAATAGTTAATACATGCTTGCATACTCGATTCCTTACGTGCGCAACATGATAAACAGTTTCGGAAGAGTGCTGACTCGGTGAACATTTTATGTATGAACATTTGAACACTGAAAGAAGTGAGAGTGTTATGCGCGGAGAATAAAAGGTAACGTACGAATGTAACGTCAAAGATATTGCAAGATAAATATCCATCGGCGAATACGTAATGACTCGAGGCAATGTAAGAGTACGAAATCGGGATCACGATGTAATTCATCGAAAGTAGAAAAGAAATTTCTACGAAAGTTCTCTCAGTTTTGTAACTGGTTCCTTTTGCAATCGTTCTATCAGTATTTATAATTCCTATCGCATTCCACTTCGTTACTAAGTAAGTAAGCAAGCGGACACACGCACACATGCGCGTGCATCTGTACTCTGTGACTCATTGAACAGAAAATGTTGGAAGTTGTAAGGAAATCGAAAACCATGGGATTGTATTCATTACTATTCGAGGTTCGTCCATCGAAATAGCGATACGTGTGGTTATAGGTTGTGCGGCTAAGAGTTACGTATTTATCGAACGTAATACGTGCTTAGAACGTACTCTTATGTATTGTCATAGTTTACATGTGTGCGTGTTTGTTCTTTGTTACTTTGTTATCGAGTAAATCCTTGTTTATTTTAAACAGCTATTTATGCGTGCGAATTATTTCAAAGTATTTGCGACAGTATTACGCGTATCGGTAAAATGATCTATAATAATAAGATGGATAAAATAGAATATTCCGCGTGGTTCGATGACTGTTGTCGGCTATTATGAAATATCAATGCGCAAAGGCAGCTAACTAATTATAAGTTAACAAGAACAAGATTACTACCTGTTGAGATATTGAATACACATCTATACATAGGTAGATGGGTGTACTGTTAAAAATAGTATAAGAATTGATTAAACTTTCGTGTTAATTTAACAACGGTGAAACTGAAGTTTATCAATACGTGTATGTACTTTAATTTGATAAGCTCGTGAAAATAAATTGTAATGTTCAAAGAGGTACACGAACACGCTCGAGTTCAATCGGTTGAATAGGTGGGAGAATTCGGTGCTGCTTCGGTAGGTAGGCAATCGTATATATAAAATCAATGAGGGCTGTCGAAAAGGTAACACACGTGAGCCAGTCCTCTTTGTACGTTCAACATTACTCCTAGACTACTGTTATACGGTAGGAAAACGGTAAGAGCGAACGAGCAATGCATTGATCGCGTTTCATTTTTGTACATAGATACAAAGCAATTGAATATTTTCAACCTTTTCTCGTGATAGATGCATCCAATTAGTATCGGAATTTTCGCTGTCGTTTGTTGTTACATTGTACCATGTATAATGGCCGAAGATGATAATTTATTATCCAAGGAGAGTTTTCCTTCGGTTTTCGATCACTCTAATGTTATTCAAATGGAAGATGAAGCCGACACAGGGGCTACGTTAAACAGGCAGAAAAGAACACTTTTGTTAAAGAAAAAACTTCTCGGTGCAGGACTGTTGGGGTTTGGGCTAGGTGTTGCGAAAGGGTAAGGAACTGTTATACAAATAAAACGAAACACATTGCAATATTTATTCGAAAACATGTTCGAATTAATATTGTGTCGTGTTTAAGTATATCTATTACCGTGAATAAAACTGATTGTAAAGTAAGTAATAACAGTACGTAAGTACTTATACAAAGCGTAGAACAATATTTTCATTTCGTTTTATAATTTTCAGGTACAAAGTTGGACAGTACACTGCTCCAAAAGTTCATCATGTGTATTTATCACCGCCACCAGCCTCCGTGAAATACGTGGAATATGTTGAAAAACCAATTTTTCTCGAAAAGATAATCGAAAGGCCTGCTACGTCGATACTGAGACCGATACACGCTGAATATACCGATCCTTCTCCTTACGGGTAAGCCTAACTTGTCACTGTTGTTTCATCAGGTGTACGATACAGAAATCGGTAATACTCATTCGATTTGTTTTACGTTACTTTTTTCACTCAGCGCTTGGTAATATACGTTGCACATGTATATGAAAATAGATTACTATATGCAAGGTGTAGAAATCACAAAACATCCAACAATTTGATTACGAACGACAATTCGGTGCTCATCAAATGGACAAACAAGCAACCAGGTATCCCGTATTCTATGTTTAAGTCTGTAGTAAGGGAAAGTTTATAAAACATAAATAACAAACAGTCCATGTACGCTCTTAGTTTATATTGAAATATCATATTTGTTTATTCTCATGTATGTACATACGCGCGCGTGCACGTTCAGCTTATGTTCAAGATTCATTTTACAATAGAATAAAGTGATTCATTTTAATACATTTGATCCGTTAAAGGGATTTAAATAGTCACGATCGTATGATTTTATTGCCCGAAAGCATCCTCAGTTAAGACTGTCAACAATGCGTAATTAAATAAGAAAGGAAGTAGGTACTTAGGTGGGTAAGTATTTACTACATGAGCTGCCTTCGAAAGAAAAATGGAAAAATGGAAAGTTTCCCGTCAGTCGATCGAAAGTGTTCTGCTTAAGGTTATTATTACAACTTGTTACAATTTCAACGTGTTATCTCAGTTGACAACTGTGTATCGTAGGGATCGAAATTTGTCAATAATTTTCTACAAATTTTTCCTCTACGAACATCCGTCACATTATAAATTGTTCACCTATACATCACATAATATTATGTACATTTCTTTATACATGCAACACACAGATTATTGCATAATCACATAAAACATGTTCGCGTGTATCCTTTAGTGAATTTACATACGGATGTTTATCCGTTTGGCAAGGTGACAATCACCACACCCCTTAAGAGCCCTCTTCGCATCTCGTAGAGGTCCAAAGTTCTACAAACTCGTTGAGAGACCGAGATAGATACTTACACGTTTACGCGATTTACCGCTTCCTTACATCGCGCTCGTCCTTACAAACAACGATGTCTTAACTGCGACACCTTTGCATAAGTATAGAATAAGTAGGTATAGATTTAATCTACAAAATCATTAAATGTGTTCGAAGGCTTTTTTATTGAAATTTTTTGTCAGTCTTAGAAATGCCTTCGAAAGATATTATAGAGGTTTGCGTTTTGATAAATGTTCCAAACTTAACGAATACGCAGGAAACATCGTTCCTTTTCGTTCAAACTAATAATTGACGATAGTGGATATTGTGTAGATGATCTATCTAGCGGTTGTCTTCGTCACGATTCATAACGACTGTAACGCGGTAACGAACGGTAACACGATGATAATTTTAAACATCCTTTTGTAATGGTACGAGATACGAATAATCAAATGGCTAAGGGGAAAGCTTTTGGGTAACTGAACATCTTAAAGTGCTGCGAAAATGCTGTACAATCAATTGTCCAACTCTTACTTACAGCTTGCCGGTAAGATTCCTTTTGTTCGGCTCGAGCCTCGCATTCAATTTTTCGTTGCGCGCCCGCGCTGTCGTTCCCGCCACCCATCCATCCACCCGACCAATTCTCACTTTTTTCACCTTGTTACACCCACATAGATCAACTCGCGTAGACTACAGAAACAGTATGTCATGTCGTTTCTTTGATCCGAGATCTTTCATACGTAAAAATAAATGTTTTACAATTCCCTCGGTCATGCTATGAATGATTATGTGAGTGACGTCCGATGTCAAATAGTGGGGATTAGCTAAAGAGCAAGTATGTAGGGGAACTGCCGCCAGTTAAGCCAGCCCTGATGCATATGATCTTTATGATAATTGTACGAATAAAATCGGAGAGAAAAAGATACTCGTCTTTTTATCATTTTTCCTTTTCTCTTCCTTTTTCTTTCTCTTACATAATAAGTTTTTGAATTATTGTCAACGATTCGGAAAAGGTGACTCTGCACGCATAGAGAAGTAAAGGTCCTTCCCCTTTTACCATATGCAAACGATTCGGATAAACATTTGTTGCTCACGAGTTAGTACGCAATCGTGTTATAACTCGTCCGTTTAATGCGCCGCCTCATGATGTGGAGTAGGTTAGCAATGATTTATGTTTGCCCCAACGGCACAGATAGGTCAACAAATATAGGTAAAAAGAGGTACGGAACATACGCATTTACTGCCTAAAGATACTGTGTGGTGAGTATATCGACATATGAACAAAAAAGAGAATCGGTTTGTGTGCATGAACGTTTTTTATGTATGTATGTAACAGAGATTGTCATCCGCGTGTAAGTGGGTATAACTGTATCTTCTTGCTGATCTTGCATAGGTATACATACAGTAACCCGTTGATTCGCGATCGTTCATCAATTACTGATTAATGGGATTACGAATGGATGAAAAATAATAGCGAACATACTACGTTACTCCCGCAATAGATCGAGCGGCGTATTTCTGTTAATATTCTATAATCTTTGTAGGGTACAGTCGATGATCCATGGACACGGGACGATTGTCTAACGTTGTTCGAAATTTTAATCGCAAGTACATACTCACTGACCAACATTTCGAAGGAACAAAATACATATAACGTGTTCAGCGTAATGTTAAGGACTCCACCGAGAGAGAAACTGACGCCGCCTGTCTGTAATGTTGAATAAGAGGTGCTGGCGTAGATGGCACCTCTTCGATACGTTCCAAATCATTCGCGGCGCCAGCGCTATTTTGTTTATAAAGTCTAGGTGTTGTATTCAAGTTTTGTTGTTGCTGCTGCTGCTGCTGTTGTTGCTGCTGTTGTTGTTGTTGTTGTTGCAGCTGTTGTTGCAGCTGTTGCGGCTGTTGAAAATTACTTTGGTCAAGGAAACCAACGTAAAATGATTCATCCGGACGGTCTAAACTGAATTGCCTCTTAAGGAAACGACAAGCAGTAGTTCTTCCTAAGAGGAGAATATGTGAAACCGATCAGTGATCAACTGTATCGTATAACTAATAGATAAATAGAGTGAAAAATAAAAAGAACATGGTAACTTGCCATGATGTTCGTTCGGAGAAAGACACCTATAATGATTATACGGTGTGCTCAAATCATTCTCATCGATATAGCCAGCTATTCTCCGATGTCTTGTCGGAGCCGGTCTATAGGGAAGCGTAGTTGAGCTAGAAATTGATGTAAGGGAAGTAGTAGATGCGCCTAGGGCAGCTCCCTCTGTGCAAAAGATGGTGGATGTTCCTAGAGATGATGCTTGAGCATCACCGGAAGTACGTTTTGTTACATTGATCGGATTAACGTAATCGTCCTCCTTTTCATTTGGTGTTTCCTTTGGCGATAAAACTTCCACAGTGTTTGTTACTAATTTTGCGAAGGAATTCGATTCGAGAACTTGTTCGTCGTGCACGGATACCGCAACTTTACACGGTTCCGGATTCATTTCGGTATTCCCGCCTCTATCATTGTCGACGTTAACATTACAGGCTTTGTCCTGTTTGGTCTTACCCTCTTCGTTTTCTTCTTTTTCACCTTTTTCTGCTCCTTCTGTGTCATCGCTCGAAAGGTCCACGGTCGTCATCGAAGAGATATGATCGGGTGTTACGATTGTTTCTTTGTTCGTTAAACTCTCCAATATTAGACTCTCGTTCAGCCTTCCGCGTGGAAATTTAGAAATGTTAAACAATGTCGAATGTCAAATCGAATTGATCGTTAATTGAAAGCTTAATTACGATCGTGGAAAGATCGTTTACTCATACGTATACATGTATATTCAGCGTTGAGCATCCGCATATAAAATTTTTCTTTTTATATATTTTCCAGCATACAAGCGATCATTCTATTTGAGTATCGTTCCAGTAAGAAATACAAGGGTAGTCGCAAAGTAATAAATACTACAAACGGTAATAGGTATAAACGGTATAAACGTATCGAGCGTCGCGTCGCCTCGCAATCGAACAGTGATTTAATATAACGAAAGCATGAAGATACGACGTTAATTTTTCCGTTGTTTTATCGCTGGAACTGATACAGTAGTAGTTGCGCCGCACCGCTCGATGCGTTTATTTATGACCACGCCTTGTTTCTATTACACACGTATTATTTAACTTTAACTTATTATTTTCATTACCGCATTTTCTGATTTCCCGATACTCTCAACTTACCCATGGTTTCCCCTGAAGATGGCGGCAGTATGGCAACAGATAAAAGCATTAAAAATCTGAAAAGCAAACGGCTTGAATGAAAATCTACTAAATCAAAATATATAATACAGATGCATGGAGTTTTCCGCCCACCCACACTTTTCCGCGTTGAAGGATGCACAAAAGGAAAACAGAAGAAAGCAAGCGCGCATATAAACACACACATACGTGTTGTATAATGGTATGTATGTTTATATTTTGGTGAAGGGCAATCGATATAGTGTTTAATGATGGAAGAATATCGAGTGAAAGAAAAGTGATTGATTAGAAATATATATTGCATCGAAGATGAATAAAATATTAAAGGTGTGTCTAAAAGGCGAACAAGTCTAAAAGGCTTACCCAAGGTGAGGTGGCGACGGAAGTTCCTTATCAAAACCTTGTTTCCCCAGCAACCAATAAGTAGGCATCTTTCCCTTTCCTTTGACTTCTGTTGATCCACGGTATTCGATCCGATATCCACCCACCTGAGTTAATCGATCTCTCGTCGCTTGGCTAAGATGTATACGCCAAGGCGCACCAGTCGACTCCATTCTCGATGCAGTATTAACAGTATCACCGAATAAGCAGTATCTTGGCATCGTCAGGCCAACAACACCGGCGCAACATGGACCTACATATTATGCATGAATGTATTTACACATTCAACGTTCGGCGTTAAGGAATCGGTATACGAATGCGTAGTTTTATCATTTTCACTGCATCATTTTTTCACATACATATGTACATTGATATGTGTTTCGAAGAAAAATAGGAAACAGAATGAACGATTACTTAACCGGTATGAAGGCCGATTCGAAGTCGCAGCTGTGTTTTTGGTAGGTGTCTTAATTTGAATTTCCCACTTTGATGGAGTAAATCGAGAGCCATCGTAGCTATCTGAGATGCGTGATCAGGTATTCTTACCGGGCAACCACCCACAACCATGTAAGCATCTCCTATAGTTTCTACCTGTAACGACGAAAGATAAGACATTTCCTGCTTAATAATAAATCATTCTTGAAACTCATTGTTTGTGCAAAGGCCCCTAATTACTCCCGTTAATTATTCTACCGTCTGTTATATTTGTTTCATTACCTTATATACGGTATACGCGTTGATGGTGGCATCGAAGCAGGTATATAAATCGTTTAAAAGATCAACTACTTGAAACGGAGTTGAATGTGCGGAGATGGTTGTGAAACCAACAATGTCCGAAAAATAGATTGTTACTTCCCGGAACTCTTCAGGATCGACGGGCATACCCAGTTTCAATTTTTCAGCAACAGAGCTAAAACGTTAAACGTCGTGTGCTTGATTGCTAAATCTTTGAAACACACTATATCCAAGGTGGGGTAGGAGATGTGGATGGAGGGTGAAAGAAAGAGGGGGGAGATAGAAAGAGAGAGAGCAGAAATTTACCTTGGTAACATTCGATTTAGTAATTGTTCGGTTTTCTTCTTCTCCATGTCTAATTGTTCTGTGCGTTCGCGTATCAACTCTTCCAAATTGTTTGAATACTTTTCTAACATTTGGAACATTGTATCGACTATGTTGACTTTTCTGTGGATAAAATGAACGAAGAATAATCAGTGGAATTGAATCGCGCAAAAAATCGATTCACAATAGCCTTGTCGTTGTACCTTCCATGGTTCAACTTCTTAAAGAGATCATGAACGTCATCGAAATTAGGCCTCATATCTGCTGCTTCTGCCCAACACTGACGCATAATGTTTATCGCTTCTGGTGGCGCGGCGCCTTTGCTTACAGATGGTCTGATCAATGGGGGCGGTTTCATTACTTTTTCGATGATATCTATAACGACATACAAATTTTATTGCAATTTGTTAAAGAACGTTTCTTAACGAACAATAAATTCATGTAGATAATCGCTAAGTAAATGAGATGCGTTGTACCTTCTGGGGACAAAGCAAGCATGCAGAACGGTTCTCCACGAACTACCACTTCCTGCATAATAATACCAAAACTGTAAACGTCCGCTGCTTGTGTTCCTCTCTTTCGAAGATGCGGTTGCCTCAATAATTCAGGCGCAGTCCATAAAAGTTCTGAAGGCAAGAGGTAAATCAGAATCAAACCGTAACAGCCGTATAAGCTGAAAATTGAATCGCCGCATCATACCTCTAGCCGTTTTTGTCGGAGGAACAATATTTTGCGCTTCGTAAAACGCAGGTAATCCATAATCGGTTACTTTAAGAACCCAACGGGCATCGATGACGCAGTTTCGCGAAGTAAGATAACCGTGCACGCGTACAGGTGTACCATGAAGGTATCTCATTCCCTTTAAATAGAGATTGTTGTACAGTGCATATTAAAAGATCACAGTCCTCTCTCCCTCCCTCTCTCTCTTTTGTGTACGCAACACGTACGAAGGCAACTGATCCGATGCGTAGGTATACAGTAATTGAAGTTATTTAACTTTTTATTTACCCGTACGAGGTCCGTAAGAAACGATAATCTAAAGGACCAGTCAAGCTTGATTTCATCCTGGACAAGCACATCTTCTAACGATCCTCTTGAACAGTATTCGTAAACAAGGCACGGTCTTGTAGGTTCGTTTAAACATCCTATCAGAGGATTTAGGTTTTCATGACGCAGCCCGTGGATCTATGATCGAAAATACGAGGGAAAGCGTCAAACGCTTTTCGTTTCGTCTCGTTTTTGTTTTTAAAGCGCAACATTTTATAAGGGAGGGTCCTTACCATGACCAACACATCCATAGTTTTGTTTTTCAACTCGAACGTACCCTGAGTTGGCAATTCTTTTACTTGCACTAAGTCACCCTGATAAACATAATACAGGTATCCGAAATTAGTGGAATCCGATCTCTCCTCCTATCCGTATCTTTACGTGTTTAAAGCACTTAGACATAACTACGCATACTTATACATATGTATACATATGTTTGTGTATAGTTTCGGTAATCTTCGAATGCGCTTATACAGTGGACTTACTCGTATAGCTTCTAAAACACTGTCATCGGTTTTTGCAACAGAAAACAATGTTGCTTCTCATGGACGAAGAATAATGGTGTAACAGAGAACAGATTGCTCGTATTGTACGCATCGCCAAGCCAACTATATTTTTATCACCACACAACTAGTAACAGATTTTATTCACGTATACTACTTACGTTGTATCTTGCACGTGGGTCTTTAAAAAGATTATGACGAGTCAGATTTCCCGTGCTTGCACGTAAGCATGGTTTCAAAGACGATACGCTTCCTAATTGAAGTAAGTCTGGCTTTTCAACTTCAGGTCCACCAAATTCTTGCAACTGTTGCAGCCAACAGCATAACATTGTCTCGATACCTTCATCCACCTATCAATGCCTTGACTTTATTTACTTCTCGAATTTACTGCAAGTGTTGGAAACTTACCCTCCTAGAGTTTGCACGAGGCACTTGAGGAAACACGAAATCCGACGTAGTTAAAATGATCTTGTACGGGCCCTTGGATATTCTCTTCTTAAGTAACTTTTTCCTGTAGTTTCATGTTTACGTTATATTGTAACGATTTTCAATAGTGTAAATGATCTAGAAAAACGCTATAAGCCTTACAGTGCAGCGTAAAGCTCGAACGACTGATTAGGAGACCAACGATTGACCTTCGATAGCAAACCCCGCTGGAACCGTACGTAGTTTCGAGATGTACGTATAGAAAATGTCGAAACAAGGGAAGGGGTAGTAGCGTGGTCAAATGTAATAATAATTACACAGTCGTTTGAGCTTAAAAAGAAACTCCCTATACACATAAAAAACTTTCTCTTCTCCTTGTTATACACGTATATAACCGTTATTACGGCGTTACGGCATTACAATTACATACGTATATACGTATATCGTGTATATCGTGTACACTAACTCATGCTCCGGTTTAACTCTCCGCATGCTGTGCCAGAGTCACCAAATTTCGCTGTTTTTTGAGTGGTAACGCATACAATGACGACGTTATTTGTGTTAGTCGCAACGTGACGATCGCCTAGCTTCACACACATATTATAAATCTACAATAAGAGGTGCCGAACGTGTTGATGACGACATCGGTCAGTTTTTTATAATACATTGTATGTAATATCATTGAGAGTTCAAAGATGACTCCGGCGCAGTTCTGCGAGTTGCAATACTCGGAGGATTAAACAATACAGAAGAGGATTAATAAAGTGAATTGTCACCTGATCAAGATTCCTATCAATATCATGACTACAGTTATTAAGAGCGATCCCACAGCTATAGTCACGATGTGTGCGATCCGAAAGGTTGCTTCGTCGAAGGTATTCTCTGTGAAACAGAAAGTGATGAACCTTGACGTAAATAAACGTTCAAAACACTATGGTATTTATAACGTTAAAACATATGTATGTAAATCGCGATACATGTTACAGTTGTACGAATTCATTAATATCATCTCTGTTTCATTCCTTGTTTCTCGTCGATCTTTCCTACATTGATATATATATATCTTATTTATACGCATTAAGTTCATGTTTGTGTTCCATTTTACCCGAACAATCGATAATAGTATTCCCGTTGTCATCGACGTTGCATTTTGGGAAATCAATTTGATGGTTCGGATCGCGAAACGCCATCGTGTTCGTGGTTAACTTTCGAGCAAACAATTTTCCATCTCCTTCCGTAATGACCATGATTGGATTCCAAATATCGATACGCCAATCCAGCAAAACGTACGTGAACATCTTGTTGTTAAATCCATTTATACTGGAATTGTCGTTCATCAGAATATTAAGGGTCTCGTTTAAACGATCCATTAACGTCGGCACTCTGTACCGTTCTATTCCTCCGAATACTTTCTCTACGTCATATCTGTAGAAAAATGAGCTTATATACATACATCTACAGTTTTGCACAGAAACGACAAAATTACTGTAAGAACGTACCTATAATCGATGGGTGTTATTGTCAATAACCTATCTAAAAATGTAGAACTCAAGTTTTTCGAGGGGAAAAAACGATTATACATCTCTGATTCTTCTTGTAACTGCTGTTGTTGTTGTTGTTGTTGTTGTTGTTGTTGTTGTTCGTGTTCTTTTTGTTCTTCCCCTCGTCCTTCGACGCTGTTCACATCGTTTTCGTAATCGTCGAAATTGATACCATCGGACACGTTGGAAGCAGAAGAATTTAAGGATGGCAAAGACGTAAGCGAAATCGATGTTGATGAATCAAAATGAAGAGTGTTGGCTGTGTCCCCAGCTGGTAGAAAGAGATCATCGTCTTTCGTATGAACGACCACAGTCACAGAATTCCACATGGAATTTGAGGATCGTTGCACAAGATCCAACTCGGAGAGAACACGAGTTAACATTAATCCATCGTCGTCGGATGTGGGTAGACATAATATCGTAACTGCATGTAATCAAAGAGTATAATATTTTAACGGAGGTAATTTGCATCCCGATTATGCGGTATTTATAGATTTTATTTTATTCTCATCGTATTATAAATTGAATAGAGTAGTTGTATCTAAGTGTTGTTGATTTCGAAGGAATGAAGAAAAAATTTGGCACTAAAACAAAATGAAGCGCATGGAATTAGCGCAGGCGCGCGCGCGCACACACCTCTGCGAGAAACATTATACATGGAGCGAATAATTCTTCGAATTTCGTCGAGAGAGGCTTCGTGTGGTAATACTGCTCGACGTCGTATTACAGCTCCGATACTTTGTAAAGAATCTAAGAGTGCTCTCTCAAGACTCATCCATGGTTCACGATCTGCGATACGATAAAGTCGTATTCATGTGCTTGTATTATAGTATACGTTTGGGACAATAGAGAACGGAAAAAGATTGAAAGATTTACCTGTTCCTATTACCGCTACAGTTTTCCATTGTAAACGCATCAGCATCTCTGCAACAGCCTTCGTTATAGCAGGCAACGACGGAGATAGTCTGACGATCGATGATAGTTGTATTTCGTCTAAATCTTTCTATAACGATCACAATTTAATCGCGTATTATTATTTATGAATGCATCGTGCGTACAAAATTGTAGATAATTAAAAAGGATACACGTGCTCAAATTTCTCACCATAGGGCAAGTCCATGTGAACAACGGCATGTTCCAGAGATGCGCAAGCTTTACAATAACTTCGCACGTTGGTGAATCGAGAGCAGCAACGAGAGCTTTCGCTTTCCTTTGGCCAAGAACGCGTAACAGGGTATCGAGACCCCAAGTTTTTGTGTCGCAGGACACTAAAAAAATGACCAGCGAAGATCGGTTTTGATGGTTAGTATGCTCTGATTATTATATCGTCAAACGTTGCTAATAACTCGCAACGTATAGGTATGTATGTACTATATATACGTTACGATTTCTCGTACGATACCACCGATCGGTCAATAAAACAGAAACTTAGGATACTCACGCGATAAAGGGATAACGGTGATTCGCGCACCGAAATCCGATCGATTAAAACGGTGTTGAATATCGGTGGTGTATGTCTCATCATCGCAGTGTTCTCTTAGAAAAACCATTACTTCCGATTCGGTGTGAACCTGATTATTGTCCTCGGCTGTGTCCAAGATACGGGAAACGCATCGAACTTGTTCGCTACTCGAAAAAGGCAAACACCCAGGCAGGATCATGATCGAGATCCACGACCAAAACCGGCGGAAAGAGTTCCCGGCCATGGGCCTGCAACCCTATTTACCGTTCGCTCCGTATCTTAGTTGCCCACCTTTTCTCGTAGGCCGCTGGCCTATTGACCCGTATCTATCTGCCTCCGTATTCGCCTTTTCTTAGTATCTTCACTGTACAAAGAATAATGCGATTCTTTGTAACGATTAGAGCGATTAGAAGGTGCAGTGGATGCCGTGAAATTGTGACGACGTGTTAGCACAATATTATGGAAAGGTAATTACATTATTTATCGATTCCGGTGGAATCGCTTAATATAACCGCTTATATTATACACATATAATTTTATTTACGGCAACCTATTGTATGGGTCACGCGCGGAAATATTACTAGCTTTACACTACAGGACATGGTGGTAAGTACATAGAAGCAACTAGAGCGTGCACAATCTTTTCGTACAAAAAGATGTATACAATTTAATTACGGTAGATTAATTTTCTGTAAACACTTTCCACCACATTTAATACTTGCCGATACTAAAAATATTTATAAACAATCTTCCGCAACTATCGTCACGCATTCTTCCTCTGTTAATTATCAATTTATAATTTTTATTGCAAATTGAACTTTCGAAGGGAACGACACGTATTAATGATCATCATCATGATCAGATTACATTTCAAATATAACTATACGCATACGTAATACAGAGTGCTCTGAATCAGTGTTGAGATGTTTAGATTACATATAAGATTATATATCGTTAAAGAAAGATTCGTTGGAGATTGGAAATAAGCGATTTCAATCAATTGGTGTTGAATAACGCAATCGAGATTGAAACTATAATGATGCATTATCGATGAGAAAAGTGTATTGACATGTTGATAGTTGGTAAGTATGGTGATGAAAAGTATTCGCAATTCTTTTCTTACCGTTTTCCTTTTCCCGATGAGGTACAACGGTGAAAGAGTTCTCTCTTTTTTTGCTTGCGTATATACCAGAAGGGGATGCGAGCTTTGGAAAATATTTTTAAAATACGCATATCGTGGACAACTAAGGACAAAGATAATTATTTATTGTGTTTCAAAATCGGACGACTCCCGTCACAAAACGTATACAACCGTGTGAAAAACCTAAGAAAATCGACAAAAATATACACAACTGTCTCGAACGGCCCGAACGCCTCGGCGTCGGGTATCGAACTAAGTCCAGTTCCCGTCTTCTACACATGCTCCAACTGACATTATCACGAGAGAGCAATAACGTTCGTTCCGGGGAATGAGACAGGGAGCTACCTACCACCAAACGGACATGCACCAACCCTAGTGCCAGTTACTAACTGGGCGCTGGGCGTTGTGGAAGCTTCGATCGTTGTCGCACCTGCGTAAGAGGAGATTACCACTTGCGAAAATATTCTTGTCCAACATTACTATTATAATAAATTATATAAATCACCTCAGAAAAAAAAAACAATAACCAAACACATGTTAGAACGACCAGTTATATAATTATCCGCAATGTACGCATACATACTAACTTGTTTATGTTGCATTACTTCATATAACTTGTTTATGTATGAGAAAAACAAATGTGAAACTACCGATAGAAAATCTTTGTGTTTTTAACATATGGTCCATGAAATGGTCAAGTATAGCAATAGTTAGTACCACATATATACACACATACATATCTGTATATCTGGAGGAAACTGATTTTCGAGTATCCCGTATATCCAGCAGTGGTATGTCTATTTTAGCTTAGTGTAAACGAAATAAACAATAAAAAAAAGTAAAACAGTTGGATAAATCTAACACGAAAGTGCTACGTAAGAAAGATCATAATTTGAATATTTTTCATTGTACACAAAATCATGATAAAAGTGGAATAAACAGAAAGTATAAGGTCCGCGAAAAAAGTTTCGAATAAATATTGCAAACATGCACTTATCGACAAGTTGATCAATTCGTGGATATCGACGTGCTGTAATACCGAATCCGGCGGTGAAGTGTAATACCAATGATATTTCAGGCTTCGTTTTCACAATTTCATCTATACTGCTACCCTAAAACACAGAATGTACGAAATAAATATACTGTTTATAATGTTTAATTTAATTATAAAATGTAAACTCGTGACGTAAAATATTTGAATTACAACGGAAATAACGTCACACTTCGTGGATTTACTACCTGCGTTTGAATTTGACGAAAATTTTAAAAATCGAATCATGATATATGCTTAGAGTCAACAAAATATTTTGGTTTCATTGTTCAAGAAGAATAGTTAGAAAGTCTGCCGGCACTGGCAGAACTGATCAACTCTGAATTGTTGCCGACAGATGGCACAACTATCTTTCTGTAAGTTTTCCACTCTGCCATGCTTATCATCAACATAATGATATGATATGATATAATTTCTCAGTTTTTCACTTTCAACTAAAAATATCTCGAACATCTCCGTCCGATAGATGAAGCTACTACTTTGTTACTAATTATTACTAATTTTACCAATAAATGTTTTATCAACATATTAAAAACATTTTTGACTTCCGTGAAGGATTAGTCTTTCAAGTCCGCGATTCATTTACGTTTTTCTTCATGTTTTCTTTTTTAACTGCGACTAATGTTTTAGCGCTGCACTACATGGCATTATTATGCCTACAGATCGACCGGTTTTCCTACTCTATAGGAATTTCAGTTTTATTTAGGAAAAGAACAATTCGTAGAAGCGAAACATCAATACAGTTTACAAATATAGAATAATTGTTAGTTTATGTTAACAAAATTTAAACATTTCTTCTTTAATGTTATAATATTTATTTTTCTGTATTAACATACTTTATTTACTAAAGTTAATGATAAACAAAATGTTATTCTTTTCTAAATAAGCATTAAAATTATAAAAAAAGGTGCCATGGTTTGTGCGGCTTACTCGTCGCTACACGTACTATCGTACATGGTAACCTGCTTCTTTCTTACTTCTAAAAAGAAAACAAATCACAGTCCTAACGGGAAAAGGAGAATATTAATGCCTGTTTCTTGTTCTCTTACCCTAAGCACGTGCAAGAGGAGCGCAATACGTTAATGTCATGAAATACAATTATCTGTACGTAATAAACAAATTCTCATAGCCTTCTTATTTTGCATAGTCTTGTCATACTGTAACCCTGTCTTACCGTCAGGATGACGGGTAACCTCATGAGGATTCCTAACCTCAAAATGGAATTATAAATTTCCAGCAAGCAAAAAAAAAAAAAAAAAAAAAAAAAAAAAAAAAAAAAAAAAAAAAGGTCATCAACTTGATGTCCAAAGGTTTCAAATAAATTTTGTTTTTGACTGATACTGATCAGATTTTCGTGATTCCAACTGATCCTAACCACATTCTCATGAACCGAACGAGATTCTCGCGATCCTATCCCGAACCTAACTAGATTCTCGCGATCCTAACGAACCTAACCTGATCCTAACGAGATTCTCACGATCCTAACCTGAACCTAACCCCGAATTTGAGCGTAATCCAGACCTAACCTGAACCTAACCTGAAAAATTTCATCTGCAGCTAGACCTAACCTGAACCTAACCCGATCCAGCCCTTGAACGTGGGGGGGGGGGGCGCGCGAAAATCCCGGCTTTTTTATCCTAACCAGGTTTTTTTCGATCCTAACCGAACCTAACCTAATCCCAACGAGATTCTCGCGATCCTAACCTGAACCTAACCCCGAATTTGAGCGTAATCTAGACCTAACCTGAACCTAACCCGAAGAAATTTCACCTGCAGCTAGACCTAACCTGAACCTAACCCGATCCAGCCCGTGAACGTGGGGGGGGGGGGCGAAAATCCTGGCTTTTTTATCCTAACCAGGTTTTTTGTCGATCCTAACCGAACCTAACCTAATCCCAACGAGATTCTCGCGATCCTAGCCTGAACCTAACCCCGAATTTGAGCGCAATCTAGACCTAACCCGAACCTAACCCGAAAAATTTCATCTTCAGCTAGACCTAACCTGAACCTAACCCGAAAAAATTTCACCTTCTGCTAGACCTAACCTGAACCTAACCCGATCCAGCCCGCGAACGTGGGGGGGGGGCGCGCGCGAAAATCCCGGCTTTTTTTATCCTAACCAGGTTTTTTTCGATCCTAACCGAACCTAACCTAATCCTAACGAGATTCTCGCGATCCTAACCCGAACCTAACCCCGAATTTGAGCGTAATCTAGACCTAACCTAAACCTAACCCGAAAAAATTTCACCTTCCGCTAGACCTAACCTGAACCTAACCCGATCCAGCCCTTGAACGTGGGGGGGGGGGCCGCGCGCGAAAATTCCGGCTTTTTTTATCCTAACCAGGTTTTTTTCGATCCTAACCGAACCTAACCTGATCCTAACGAGATTCTCGCGATCCTAACCTGAACCTAACCCCGAATTTGAGCGTAATCCAGACCTAACCTGAACCTAACCTGAAAAATTTCATCTGCAGCTAGACCTAACCTGAACCTAACCCGATCCAGCCCTTGAACGTGGGGGGGGGGCGCGCGCGAAAATCCCGGCTTTTTTTATCCTAACCAGGTTTTTTTCGATCCTAACCGAACCTAACCTGATCCTAACGAGATTCTCGCGATCCTAACCTGAACCTAACCCCGAATTTGAGCGTAATCCAGACCTAACCCGAACCTAACCCGAAAAATTTCATCTGCAGCTAGACCTAACCTGAACCTAACCCGATCCAGCCCTTGAACGTGGGGGGGGCCGCGCGCGAAAATCCCGGCTTTTTTTTATCCTAACCAGGTTTTTTTCGATCCTAACCGAACCTAACCTAATCCCAACGAGATTCTCGCGATCCTAACCTGAACCTAACCCCGAATTTGAGCGTAATCTAGACCTAACCTGAACCTAACCCGAAAAATTTCACCTTCCGCTAGACCTAACCTGAACCTAACCCGATCCAGCCCTTGAACGTGGGGGGGGGGGGCCGCGCGCGAAAATTCCGGCTTTTTTTATCCTAACCAGGTTTTTTTCGATCCTAACCGAACCTAACCTGATCCTAACGAGATTCTCGCGATCCTAACCCGAACCTAACCCCGAATTTGAGCGTAATCCGGACCTAACCTGAACCTAACCTGAAAAATTTCACCTGCAGCTAGACCTAACCTGAACCTAACCCGATCCAGCCCTTGAACGTGGGGGGGGGGCCCGCGCGAAAATCCTGGCTTTTTTATCCGAACCAGGTTTTTTGTCGATCCTAACCGAACCTAACCTAATCCCAACGAGATTCTCGCGATCCTAACCTGAACCTAACCCCTAATTTGAGCGTAATCTAGACCTAACCTGAACCTAACCCGAAAAAATTTCACCTTCTGCTAGACCTAACCTGAACCTAACCCGATCCAGCCCGTGAACGTGGGGGGGGGGCCGCGCGCGAAAATCCTGGCTTTTTTTTATCCTAACCAGGTTTTTTTATCGATCCTAACCGAACCTAACCTAATCCCAACGAGATTCTCGCGACCCTAACCTGAACCTAACCCCGAATTTGAGCGCAATCTAGACCTAACCTGAACCTAACCCGAAAAAATTTCACCTTCTGCTAGACCTAACCTGAACCTAACCCGATCCAGCCCTTGAACGTGGGGGGGGGGCCGCGCGCGAAAATCCCGGCTTTTTTTTTACCCTAACCAGGTTTTTTGTCGATCCTAACCGAACCTAACCTGATCCTAACTAGATTCTGGCGATCCTAACTCGAACCTAACCCCGAATTTAAGCGTAATCCAGACCTAACCTGAACCTAACCTGAAAAATTTCATCTGCAGCTAGACCTAACCTGAACCTAACCCGATCCAGCCCGTGAACGTGGGGGGGGGGCGAAAATCCTGGCTTTTTTATCCTAACCAGGTTTTTTGTCGATCCTAACCGAACCTAACCTAATCCCAACGAGATTCTCGCGATCCTAACCTGAACCTAACCCCGAATTTGAGCGTAATCCAGACCTAACCCGAACCTAACCCGAAAAATTTCACCTGAGGCTAGACCTAACCTGAACCTAACCCGATCCAGCCCGTGAACGTGGGGGGGGGGCCGCGCGCGAAAATCCGGGCTTTTTTTATCCTAACCAGGTTTTTTGTCGATCCTAACCGAACCTAACCTAATCCCAACGAGATTTTCGCGATCCTAACCTGAACCTAACCCCGAATTTGAGCGTAATCTAGACCTAACCTGAACCTAACCCGAAAAATTTCACCTTCCGCTAGACCTAACCTGAACCTAACCCGATCCAGCCCTTGAACGTGGGGGGGGGGGGCCGCGCGCGAAAATTCCGGCTTTTTTTATCCTAACCAGGTTTTTTTCGATCCTAACCGAACCTAACCTAATCCCAACGAGATTCTCGCGATCCTAACCCGAACCTAACCCCGAATTTGAGCGCAATCGAGACCTAACCTGAACCTAACCCGAAAAAATTTCACCTTCTGCTAGACCTAACCTGAACCTAACCCGATCCAGCCCGTGAACGTGGGGGGGGGGCGCGCGAAAATCCCGGCTTTTTTATCCTAACCAGTTTTTTTCGATCCTAACCGAACCTAACCTAATCCCAACGAGATTCTCGCGATCCTAACCCGAACCTAACCCCGAATTTGAGCGTAATCCAGACCTAACCTGAACCTAACCTGAAAAATTTCATCTGCAGCTAGACCTAACCTGAACCTAACCCGATCCAGCCCGTGAACGTGGGGGGGGGGCGCGCGCGAAAATCCCGGCTTTTTTATCCTAACCAGGTTTTTTTCGATCCTAACCGAACCTAACCTAATCCCAACGAGATTCTCGCGATCCTAACCCGAACCTAACCCCGAATATGAGCGTAATTCAGACCTAACCTGAACCTAACCCGAAAAATTTCACCTGCCGCTAGACCTAACCTGAACCTAACCCGATCCAGCCCGTGAACGTGGGGGGGGCCGCGCGCGAAAATCCCGGCTTTTTTTATCCTAACCAGGTTTTTTTCGATCCTAACCGAACCTAACCTAATCCCAACGAGATTCTCGCGATCCTAACCTGAACCTAACCCCGAATTTGAGCGTAATCCAGACCTAACCCGAACCTAACCCGAAAAATTTCACCTGCGGCTAGACCTAACCTGAACCTAACCCGATCCAGCCCGTGAACGTGGGGGGGGGCGCGAAAATCCCGGCTTTTTTATCCTAACCAGGCTTTTTTGTCGATCCTAACCGACCCTAACCTAATCCAACGAGATTCTCGCGAACCTAACCCGAACCTAACCCCGAATTTGAGCGTAATCCAGACCTAACCTGAACCTAACCCGAAAAATTTCACCTGCGGCTAGACCTAACCTGAACCTAACCCGATCCAGCCCGTGAACGTGGGGGGGGGGCGCGCGAAAATCCCGGCTTTTTTATCCTAACCAGGTTTTTTTCGATCCTAACTGAACCTAACCTGATCCTAACGAGATTCTCGCGATCCTATCCCGAACCTAACCCCGAATTTGAGCGTAATTCAGACCTAACCTGAACCTAACCCGAAAAAATTTCACCTTCTGCTAGACCTAACCTGAACCTAACCCGATCCAGCCCTTGAACGTGGGGGGGGGGCCGCGCGCGAAAATCCCGGCTTTTTTATCCTAACCAGGTTTTTTTCGATCCTAACCGAACCTAACCTGATCCTAACGAGATTCTCGCGATCCTAACCTGAACCTAACCCCGAATTTGAGCGTAATCTAGACCTAACCTGAACCTAACCTGAAAAATTTCATCTGCAGCTAGACCTAACCTGAACCTAACCCGATCCAGCCCTTGAACGTGGGGGGGGGGCGCGCGCGAAAATCCCGGCTTTTTTTATCCTAACCAGGTTTTTTGTCGATCCTAACCGAACCTAACCTAATCCTAACGAGATTCTCGCGATCCTAACCCGAACCTAACCCGGAATTTGAGCGTAATCCAGACCTAACCCGAACCTAACCCGAAAAATTTCACCTGCAGCTAGACCTAACTTGAACCTAACCCGATCCAGCCCGTGAATGTGGGGGGGGGGCGCGCGCGAAAATCCCGGCTTTTTTTATCCTAACCAGGTTTTTTTCGATCCTAACCGAACCTAACCTGAGCCTAACGAGATTCTCGCGATCCTAACCTGAACCTAACCCCGAATTTGAGCGTAATCCAGACCTAACCCGAACCTAACCCGAAAAATTTCACCTGCGGCTAGACCTAACCTGAACCTAACCCGATCCAGCCCGTGAACGAGGGGGGGGGGCGCGCGAAAATCCCGGCTTTTTTATCCTAACCAGGCTTTTTTGTCGATCCTAACCGACCCTAACCTAATCCAACGAGATTCTCGCGAACCTAACCCGATCCTAACCCCGAATTTGAGCGTAATCCAGACCTAACCTGAACCTAACCCGAAAAATTTCACCTGCGGCTAGACCTAACCTGAACCTAACCCGATCCAGCCCGTGAACGGGGGGGGGGCGCGCGAAAATCCCGGCTTTTTTTTATCCTAACCAGGTTTTTTTCGATCCTAACCGAACCTAACCTGATCCTAACGAGATTCTCGCGATCCTAACCTGAACCTAACCCCGAATTTGAGCGTAATCTAGACCTAACCTGAACCTAACCCGAAAAAATTTCACCTTCTGCTAGACCTAACCTGAACCTAACCCGATCCAGCCCTTGAACGTGGGGGGGGGGCCGCGCGCGAAAATCCCGGCTTTTTTTATCCTAACCAGGTTTTTTTCGATCCTAACCGAACCTAACCTAATCCCAACGAGATTCTCGCGATCCTAACCCGATCCTAACCCCGAATATGAGCGTAATCCAGACCTAACCCGAACCTAACCCGAAAAATTTCACCTGCGGCTAGACCTAACCTGAACCTAACCCGATCCAGCCCGTGAACGTGGGGGGGGGGGCGCGAAAATCCCGGCTTTTTTATCCTAACCAGGCTTTTTTGTCGATCCTAACCGACCCTAACCTAATCCAACGAGATTCTCGCGAACCTAACCCGAACCTAACCCCGAATTTGAGCGTAATCCAGACCTAACCTGAACCTAACCCGAAAAATTTCACCTGCCGCTAGACCTAACCTGAACCTAACCCGATCCAGCCCGTGAACGTGGGGGGGGGGGCGCGCGAAAATCCCGGCTTTTTTTATCCTAACCAGGTTTTTTGTCGATCCTAACCGAACCTAACCTAATCCCAACGAGATTCTCGCGATCCTAACCCGAACCTAACCCCGAATATGAGCGTAATCCAGACCTAACCTGAACCTAACCCGAAAAATTTCACCTGCCGCTAGACCTAACCTGAACCTAACCCGATCCAGCCCGTGAACGTGGGGGGGGCCGCGCGCGAAAATCCCGGCTTTTTTTATCCTAACCAGGTTTTTTGTCGATCCTAACCGAACCTAACCTAATCCCAACGAGATTTTCGCGATCCTAACCTGAACCTAACCCCGAATTTGAGCGTAATCTAGACCTAACCGGAACCTAACCCGAAAAAATTTCACCTTCTGCTAGACCTAACCTGAACCTAACCCGATCCAGCCCGTGAACGTGGGGGGGGGCCGCGCGCGAAAATCCCGGCTTTTTTATCCTAACCAGGTTTTTTTCGATCCTAACCGAACCTAACCTAATCCCAACGAGATTCTCGCGATCCTAACCCGAACCTAACCCCGAATATGAGCGTAATCCAGACCTAACCTGAACCTAACCCGAAAAAGTTTCACCTTCTGCTAGACCTAACCTGAACCTAACCCGATCCAGCCCGTGAACGTGGGGGGGGGCCGCGAGCGAAAATCCTGGCTTTTTTTATCCTAACCAGGTTTTTTATCGATCCTAACCGAACCTAACCTAATCCCAACGAGATTCTCGCGACCCTAACCTGAACCTAACTCCGAATTTGAGCGCAATCTAGACCTAACCTGAACCTAACCCGAAAAAATTTCACCTTCTGCTAGACCTAACCTGAACCTAACCCGATCCAGCCCGTGAACGTGGGGGGGGGGGCGCGCGCGAAAATCCCGGCTTTCTTTATCCTAACCAGGTTTTTTGTCGATCCTAACCGAACCTAACCTAATCCCAACGAGATTCTCGCGATCCTAACCCGAACCTAACCCCGAATTTGAGCGTAATCCAGACCTAACCTGAACCTAACCCGAAAAATTTCACCTGCCGCTAGACCTAACCTGAACCTAACCCGATCCAGCCCGTGAATGTGGGGGGGGGGCCGCGCGCGAAAATACCGGCTTTTTTATCCTAACCAGGTTTTTTTCGATCCTAACCGAACCTAACCTAATCCCAACGAGATTCTCGCGATCCTAACCTGAACCTAACCCCGAATTTGAGCGTAATCTAGACCTAACCTGAACCTAACCCGAAAAAATTTCACCTTCTGCTAGACCTAACCTGAACCTAACCCGATCCAGCCCGTGAACGTGGGGGGGGGGCGCGCGAAAATCCCGGCTTTTTTTTATCCTAACCAGGTTTTTTTCGATCCTAACCGAACCTAACCTGATCCTAACGAGATTCTCGCGACCCTAACCTGAACCTAACCCCGAATTTGAGCGTAATCCAGACCTAACCCGAACCTAACCTGAAAAATTTCATCTGCAGGAAGACCTAACCTGGACCTAACCCGATCCAGCCCTTGAACGTGGGGGGGGGGCCGCGCGCGAAAATCCCGGCTTTTTTTATCCTAACTAGGTTTTTTTCGATCCTAACCGAACCTAACCTGATCCTAACGAGATTCTCGCGATCCTAACTCGAACCCAACCCCGAATTTGAGCGTAATCCAGACCTAACCTGAACCTAACCAGAAAAATTTCATCTGCAGCTAGACCTAACCTGAACCTAACCCGATCCAGCCCTTGAACGTGGGGGGGGCCGCGCGCGAAAATCCCGGCTTTTTTTATCCTAACCAGGTTTTTTTCGATCCTAACCGAACCTAACCTGATCCTAACGAGATTCTCGCGATCCTAACCTGAACCTAACCCCGAATTTGAGCGTAATCCAGACCTAACCCGAACCTAACCCGAAAAATTTCATCTGCAGCTAGACCTAACCTGAACCTAACCCGATCCAGCCCTTGAACGTGGGGGGGGGGCCGCGCGCGAAAATCCCGGCTTTTTTATCCTAACCAGGTTTTTTTCGATCCTAACCGAACCTAACCTGATCCTAACGAGATTCTCGCGATCCTAACCCGAACCTAACCCCGAATTTGAGCGTAATCCAGACCTAACCGAACCTAACCCGAAAAATTTCATCTGCAGCTAGACCTAACCTGAACCTAACCCGATCCAGCCCTTGTACGTGGGGGGGCGCGCGCAAATCCCGACTTTTTTTTATCCTAACCAGGTTTTTTGTCGATCCTAACCGAACCTAACCTGATCCTAACGAGATTCTCGCGATCCTAACCTGAACCTAACCCCGAATTTGAGCGTAATCTAGACCTAACCTGAACCTAACCCGAAAAAATTTCACCTGCAGCTAGACCTAACCTGAACCTAACCCGATCCAGCCCTTGAACGTGGGGGGGGGGCGCGCGCGAAAATCCTGGCTTTTTTATCCTAACCAGGTTTTTTGTCGATCCTAACCGAACCTAACCTAATCCCAACGAGATTCTCGCGATCCTAACCTGAACCTAACCCCTAATTTGAGCGTAATCTAGACCTAACCTGAACCTAACCCGAAAAAATTTCACCTTCTGCTAGACCTAACCTGAACCTAACCCGATCCAGCCCGTGAACGTGGGGGGGGCCGCGCGCGAAAATCCCGGCTTTTTTTATCCTAACCAGGTTTTTTTCGATCCTAACCGAACCTAACCTAATCCCAACGAGATTCTCGCGATCCTAACCTGAACCTAACCCGAATTGGAGCGTAATATAGACCTAACCCGCACCTAACCCGAAAAATTTCATCTTCAGGTAGACCTAACCTGAACCTAACCCGAAAAAATTTCACCTTCTGCTAGACCTAACCTGAACCTAACCCGATCCAGCCCTTGAACGTGGGGGGGGCCGCGCGCGAAAATCCCGGCTTTTTTTTATCCTAACCAGGTTTTTTTCGATCCTAACCGAACCTAACCTGATCCTAACGAGATTCTCGCGATCCTAACCCGAACCTAACCCCGAATTTGAGCGTAATCCAGACCTAACCTGAACCTAACCTGGAAAATTTCATCTGCAGCTAGACCTAACCTGAACCTAACCCGATCCAGCCCTTGAACGTGGGGGGGGGCGCGCGCGAAAATCCCGGCTTTTTTTATCCTAACCAGGTTTTTTTCGATCCTAACCGAACCTAACCTAATCCCAACGAGATTCTCGCGATCCTAACCTGAACCTAACCCCGAATTTGAGCGTAATCCAGACCTAACCCGAACCTACCCTGAAAAATTTCATCTGCAGCTAGACCTAACCTGAACCTAACCCGATCCAGCCCTTGAACGTGGGGGGGGGCCGCGCGCGAAAATTCCGGCTTTTTTTATCCTAACCAGGTTTTTTTCGATCCTAACCGAACCTAACCTGATCCTAACGAGATTCTCGCGACCCTAACCTGAACCTAACCCCGAATTTGAGCGTAATCCAGACCTAACCTGAACCTAACCTGAAAATTTCATCTGCAGCTAGACCTAACCTGAACCTAACCCGATCCAGCCCTTGAACGTGGGGGGGGGGGCCGCGCGCGAAAATCCCGGCTTTTTTATCCTAACCAGGTTTTTTTCGATCCTAACCGAACCTAACCTGATCCTAACGAGATTCTCGCGATCCTAACCTGAACCTAACCCCGAATTTGAGCGTAATCCAGACCTAACCCGAACCTAACCCGAAAAATTTCACCTGCAGCTAGACCTAACCTGAACCTAACCCGATCCAGCCCGTGAACGTGGGGGGGGGCCGCGCGCGAAAATCCCGGCTTTTTTTATCCTAACCAGGTTTTTTTTCGATCCTAACCGAACCTAACCTGATCCTAACGAGATTCTCGCGATCCTAACCTGAACCTAACCCCGAATTTGAGCGTAATCCAGACCTAACCTGAACCTAACCTGAAAAATTTCATCTGCAGCTAGACCTAACCTGAACCTAACCCGATCCAGCCCTTGAACGTGGGGGGGGGGCCGCGCGCGAAAATCCCGGCTTTTTTATCCTAACCAGGTTTTTTGTCGATCCTAACCGAACCTAACCTGATCCTAACGAGATTCTCGCGATCCTAACCTGAACCTAATCCCGAATTTGAGCGTTATCTAGACCTAACCTGAACCTAACCCGAAAAATTTCACCTGCAGCTAGACCTAACCTGAACCTAACCCGATCCAGCCCGTGAATGTGGGGGGGGGGCCGCGCGCGAAAATCCCGGCTTTTTTATCCTAACCAGGTTTTTTTCGATCCTAACTGAACCTAACCTGATCCTAACGAGATTCTCGCGATCCTATCCCGAACCTAACCCCGAATTTGAGGGTAATTCAGACCTAACCTGAACCTAACCCGAAAAAATTTCACCTTCTGCTAGACCTAACCTGAACCTAACCCGATCCAGCCCGTGAACGTGGGGGGGGGGGCCGCGCGCGAAAATCCCGGCTTTTTTATCCTAACCAGGTTTTTTTCGATCCTAACCGAACCTAACCTGATCCTAACGAGATTCTCGCGATCCTAACCCGAACCTAACCCCGAATTTAAGCGTAATCCAGACCTAACCTGAACCTAACCTGAAAAATTTCATCTGCAGCTAGACCTAACCTGAACCTAACCCGATCCAGCCCGTGAACGGGGGGGGGGGGCCGCGCGCGAAAATCCTGGCTTTTTTTTATCCTAACCAGGTTTTTTTATCGATCCTAACCGAACCTAACCTAATCCCAACGAGATTCTCGCGATCCTAACCTGAACCTAACCCCGAATTTGAGCGTAATCCAGACCTAACCCGAACCTAACCCGAAAAAATTCACCTTCTGCTAGACCTAACCTGAACCTAACCCGATCCAGCCCGTGAACGTGGGGGGGGGGGCGCGAAAATCCCGGCTTTTTTATCCTAACCAGGCTTTTTTGTCGATCCTAACCGACCCTAACCTAATCCAACGAGATTCTCGCGAACCTAACCCGAACCTAACCCCGAATTTGAGCGTAATCCAGACCTAACCTGAACCTAACCCGAAAAATTTCACCTGCCGCTAGACCTAACCTGAACCTAACCCGATCCAGCCCGTGAATGTGGGGGGGGGGCCTCGCGCGAAAATCCCGGCTTTTTTATCCTAACCAGGTTTTTTTCGATCCTAACCCGAACCTAACCTAATCCCAACGAGATTCTCGCGATCCTAACCTGAACCTAACCCCGAATTTGAGCGTAATCCAGACCTAACCTGAACCTAACCCGAAAAAGTTTCACCTTCTGCTAGACCTAACCTGAACCTAACCCGATCCAGCCCGTGAACGTGGGGGGGGGCGCGCGCGAAAATCCCGGCTTTTTTTATCCTAACCAGGTTTTTCGTCGATCCTAACCGAACCTAACCTAATCCCAACGAGATTCTCGCGATCCTAACCTGAACCTAACCCCGAATTTGAGCGTAATCCAGACCTAACCCGAACCTAACCCGAAAAATTTCACCTGCAGCTAGACCTAACTTGAACCTAACCCGATCCAGCCCGTGAATGTGGGGGGGGGCCGCGCGCGAAAATCCCGGCTTTTTTATCCTAACCAGGTTTTTTTCGATCCTAACCGAACCTAACCTAATCCCAACGAGATTCTCGCGATCCTAACCTGAACCTAACCCCGAATTTGAGCGTAATCCAGACCTAACCCGAACCTAACCCGAAAAATTTCACCTTCTGCTAGACCTAACCTGAACCTAACCCGATCCAGCCCGTGAACGTGGGGGGGGGCCGCGAGCGAAAATCCTGGCTTTTTTTATCCTAACCAGGTTTTTTATCGATCCTAACCGAACCTAACCTAATCCCAACGAGATTCTCGCGATCCTAACCTGAACCTAACCCCGAATTTGAGCGTAATCTAGACCTAACCTGAACCTAACCCGAAAAATTTCACCTTCTGCTAGACCTAACCTGAACCTAACCCGATCCAGCCCGTGAACGTGGGGGGGGGCCGCGCGCGAAAATCCTGGCTTTTTTTTATCCTAACCAGGTTTTTTATCGATCCTAACCGAACCTAACCTAATCCCAACGAGATTCTCGCGATCCTAACCCGAACCTAACCCCGAATATGAGCGTAATCCAGACCTAACCTGAACCTAACCCGAAAAATTTCACCTGCCGCTAGACCTAACCTGAACCTAACCCGATCCAGCC